>CM075868.1:21611589-22211589 GCA_038021265.1 Cyprinella venusta | reverse complement strand
TGCATATAAATGTGGCTGTCAATCAACTTTAGTGTACTTAGCAGCATGAACAACTAAACTTGTATTCAGACTGTGAATGGGCAATAAACAAAGCAAGGGAGGAGCACTCCCTTTATAATCACTAAGGCTATCATTCTCTAAAATGCAAGCTCACTGAATTCTGCAGACTTGCAAAATCTCCTGTCTTAATTGTACAATGAATATCTTATTTAAAACGAGCTTCCATAGGAATGGGAAAATGCTTCCAGATTCAAGGCTGCTTATAAAGTGTGTCAAATGCTGTGCTCTTCCCTTCAGACAACAAATGGCTGTCGTCTCCATATCCAAGGACAGCATACACAAAGTGGTGTGTTTCTTTAAACAAACACCATTATTTCCACAGCCGCCTAAGGCAGTTCAGAGCTCTCTTAACAATGGATGCGTGCGCATGTGTGTGTTTGTATTGAGCAAGTGCTCAGAAAAGATAAGAGCAAAGGTCATGAAATACTTCAAAACATGTAAAGTGATGCTAAATACTTTTTCCTGATACTTTTTACTCTGAACATGAACAGACATGTATTGCCGAGTTAAAAGTCAAGCTCTTTTGAAATAAACACTGACGAAAGCTTGTCTAAATTCAACTCGTTCGTGCCACTCCTCAAGTGAAGTAATTACTGTAAAAAATAAAATAAAAAGACTTTCATTAACAGACTTTTTTTCTGTTGGTTTTCAGTATGCAAGGTGAAGAGTTGTCCGCATCAAATTTTCCTCAATGGGTCGGGGCATGACAAACAACTGATGAATCCTATTGTCTGCAAATAGGTTTACCAGCGTTCATTAAATGGCAGCCCTTTTAGAGTATGTGTGCATTGAAAGAATGCATAAATGAAAAACAAACACAAGCAGTGTGTGAAAGTCTGCATGCAGTGTAAAACAGGATTATTAGAGTTTATTGAAAGTGAGGATTTAAAATAAATGCGATGAAGACCTTTGGCAAATAATCAGTATGAGAGGAATGAGTGGAATTTTAATTCGTACCATTTTTCTGTATAAATCCTTGGTTTAAATAAAGCTTCTTCCTGCAGCCCTCTTTCACCTTATGGACAAATAAGGTTAAAACAAATAGGTGTTTTATAAGAGTTTGCAATCTATAAAACAAGCAAAACGAGGGATTTTTGGCAATTTCTTGACCCTAACAACTGCATCCATGCACTAAAAACTACTAAACACCTCAACAAATTCAAAGCATTCAAAAACAGTCTGGCAATTATCTACAACACTTTAGCATTCTTCAAATTCAAAATTTTTTTTATATATTTTACATATATATATATATATATATATATATATATATATATATAGTATACATATGCATAATGTCAATATCGAAAGTAGCAGTCAGTATCTGGTGTGGCACCAGCTGCTTTAAAGGCAGGGTATAGGCGATTTGTTTTTTTTGGTTATGCTGGTTGAAAGTATGGTTGAAAGCAATCACTAAGTTGTCTAAATTTATTAATATGTATTGACTGTGATAGGCCATAAAATCTCAGTCCAATTTGGAACAAATGCAATGATATGATGTCCAACCTGCCTGTCAACTATTTTCACCTCCGCGCACCCTGCTCACACAGTCATCACAAGTCGCCATGGCGTTTCTTGTCAGTCACCGAGCATCGCAACCGTCACAGCATCCACCTTTTTACAGTTCCTCCTGAACCAAAACAACTAGCTTGAGCTGCGTTCACACCAGAACTACTTGGGCTGAACGATTAATTGCATTTGTGATAGGGATGTAACGGTTGACTCGCAACCAGATGAAAATCTATAAAAATGTGTGACGATTCAAGTCTGAAATGTTAAACGAATCGCACTACACGTTTTAAACAGCAGAGGCATTTACTGTATAGCCTACTATTGCGAAGTTGTGAACCTCACTTTACAGGCACAATAGCAGCAAGCACACACTAGCTTACTTGTTAAAAAAATCGTCCTTGTTTAAAAAAACATTATATCGTAAAAATAAGACTTAACTTAAGGGGCTCCGGGCCAAAGTTCACTGTCATGCGGCGTCCTTTAATAACATATCTCCAAAAACAACTATAACTCTAACGTGACGAATTGATGCTGTCGTCAGGTTTTGCCTATGATCTACTGATGTTATTCTTTCTCTTTATCGTCTGTATACATGTTGTGCTGTCGTGTTGTTGGCTGTGTTATTACGTGAATATGTGGGTTGATTGTTGTGTCAATAAAAAAACAAAACAAATAAAAAACATTGTATCGTGAAAACAGTTTTGTGGATTGTATCGCGTCGTGAGTTGATTTAATCGTTACATCCTTAATTTGTGATATCACAATACGATAAAAATATTTTTTTAAGAACAAAGGCCGCGATTACAGTCTGTGATTCACGTGACGCGAGAGTGTAAAGCAGTCTGCAGAGGAAGCATCAACTTGGCACGTTACGCATATAGGCCTGGTCTGTAAAACTAGTACCAGACTAAAATGTATGTTTGAGCTGTTTTAACAGAAAGCAACTTGCACTGACATATCTTAAAATATTTCAGTGCCATTGTTTTGTCTCAAGATGCACAACAGAAATGTTTATAAAAGCTACTTCAATGTCCTAATTTCATTAAGGCCCAATCCTGGCTTAATCTAAACCCTGTCTGTGAAACCAGTCCTTTGATTAATCTACTATTGTGTTAGTCATACAGTACTATACAACAGGGGTGGGAGAAAAGGTTATCTCTCCAACGATTCCGGATCGATTGTGAACTTAGTATTTAACCGCAGCTGCACGATGATGCGGCGTGTGTTTCAGAAACACCCGTATTATTCTGCTTGCTTCCAATTCCAACTCGCTCACACACACACACCACTCGAAAGCACTCATTTATTATTTGCAATATGTATTTTTTTCCTCATTATTTCAGCAAAGCTTTTATGCTTTGAAGCTATAATATTGGTTTACATATTTAAAGCTACACTGTGTAACTCTTTTAGTTTATTCTTAGCTAAAAACACTTAGTTCTTTCAAAAATATATGTGCTCATTAATGTATATTTACTTCGTTCAAGTAATAAAGTATTCTCGTGAGTGTATAATAATGCCATTGAAAATACATACGGGTAAGGGGTTCGAATGTCGGTCGCCATGTTGCCCCTCCATCTTGAAAGTACATTAGCCAAAGAGGGACATACCCGTTAATTCAAGCTTCGCCTTTTGCGTTTACGTTTGAGTTAACACTCATGGACGAGGTCGAACTGGAAGCCATGTTAATCTTGGACTACATTGGCCACCGTAGGAGTTAAAACGAAATCGGAATTGAGAGGAACAAAAACTAATATTCACTGGATGGTCATATACCTTTTCACCGCTAGATGGGGGTAAAAATCACACAGTGTAGCTTTAAAATTCTTAACATGTAATTGTTTTAATTTAATTTAATTGAATATGTAATTCTTTTTATAAGTACTTACATTTGCATACACAAGTAAATAATAAAAAAAGACTAAGTTGTATTAATAAGATTAATTAAAAAAAAAAAAAGAAATAGATCAAGAATAGGTTTGGAATTGAATCATGACTCCGAGAATTGGAATCAGATCGGATCTTGAGGTGCCTAAAGATTATCACCACTACTATACAATGATTTATTGCTTAATAAATAAATAAATAAATAAAAATTAACTAAAAAACAGTTCAGCCCTATTTTATACATATACACACACAAACAGATTGACTCGCTCTCAAATATACAGATAGCCTGTCGCCAAACAGGTTACAATGACCTCACTTTGTGTGGAGGAATTATTTTAGGAATTTAGTAAGACCATAATGCTCTCATCCTTCACAAAGAAGCCCAAGTTCCTATAATCCTATCTAAATTCAACCCAGATGCAGTATCATGCAAGTCCAACAGGCTTCAGGCTGTCAAAGATAATTCAGTACATTTGGATAATCAAGCAAAGCTTCAACATTCCAGTGCTGTTCCTGGCACTGCCAGTTTGCCTTAAGAATCTCTGAGAAAAGTAGTGAGACGATCCACTGAAAAACAGTGAGCAAAGAAAATCAAGTGAATTATCACAGTAAATACTGCTACTTAACCTGCAAACAGTCTATTATCGCTGCTTATTTTATCTTCTGTGGCAGTCCCTTGTTTACATTCTTTATGTTGAGCTTTTTCCCTTTTGAGACATAATAAATTTCTTCTTTCTTAACACTTGACAACAAATAATTTTCTCATTTACTCTTTCACGTAATGTATGCCTGCATGAAATCCAGACCATGACGACTAAATGTCTAATTTCAAAAGACCAGTACAAAAAGAAATAATAGTTGAAGATTTCACAAATCTCTGAAATATGTAGTGTAGATGGCAATCATAGAAATCTTAGCATAGCAACCATGCTAAATAGTATATGAACACTGAATGTTCAAAATAGTAAGTCAACAGGTTATTTAATAGCTAGTACCGCAACCTCTTGCACCATAAAAGATGAGATTCCCTATTTCTTATTCAGTTTAATAAAGATGCTTAAGAAAGCAAACTATGAACGTAGGTAGCAAAGAATGTCTCTCAATGGTATAACCAAGACAATTTTAAGGCCACATGATGAGATTCAATACAGGTGCTGAATTTCAAACTATACATACATGTACTTTTCCATACTTCTACCACATGGTACATACATACTTCTACCACATGGTACAAATAAATGAATTGATATGTATGTAGCACGTTTACAGCTCACTTTTGTTAGTGTAGCTTTCATAGATTATTTAATATTTAGCAAAAAAAATGAAGATAAGTGCTCCATACCCAATTGGAATTCACTTGGGAAAGACGTAGGACATACTTGGCAAAGGTCTTTCATTTGTTTTGTCTAAGGAACTAGTACTAGAAGAACAAGGTCAAAAACACCATGCCAAGAATAAAAATGAACTCACTACAAATGTTGCAATATGATGACAGTCAAGCTTCAGAAAACAACTGAATAAATGGATCTATCTATCTATCTATCTATCTATCTATCTATCTATCTATCTATCTATCTATCTATCTATCTATCTATCTATCTATCTATCTATCTATCTATCTATCTATCTATCTATCTATCTATCTATCTATCTATCTATCTACCGACCTACCTACCTACCTACCTACCTACCTACCTACCTACCAACCACACACCTTGACTATACTGTCAAGAATCAACGAAAAGAAACCTTGATGAAAACAAAGACAACCAAGCCTTAATCTCAAAAAACAGGTGCAAAGGTTAATTTATGGCACGATTTGCCATCATATGATTCAGTAAAAACAACAAGACTTTAAGAGCATCAATGAGGGGGGTAAAAAGCTTCAGTATATTATTAACCGCTCTTACCAATTTCTGAAGTGTGACAGGGTCTGGAAGGCTCACTCACGGATGTGTTTCTTGATGAATCAATGTCCAGAGATGTGAAAAACCACAGATCCACTCAATCTTTAAACCATCTTCTGAAAGACTGTGCTAACAAATCAAAGGCTTCCACGAACTGACCTAACTTAAAGTTTTAGCTCCTCCAAGACCCCAGCAATGGCAGGAATTTGCTTCTGAAAGTCACATGCACAGCAAAACTATTGTATGGGTGGCCACCAGAGTTTTAGAACCTGTGACATTCTCCCTTATTTAACATTCTTCATAGCTAATCTGTGAGCTAAAATAGGCTAAAAATAAAAGACATGCAACTAATGGAGAACATTAGGCATCCAATGCTGAAAGTAAGAGAAACCAATATTCTTTCCAATTTTATCTGCAAGGTCATTCAGAGTTGATAAGTAACCAGAAAAGCACACAAAAATAGTTTCGGTCACTGTTCAAAATGAGTAAGAAAAGTGTCATTTCCACAGCTAAGAATGCCTAGAACGTTTAAAACACATTATTAGAAGATACATTCTAAAATTCAACTGTTGTTGAACAATGGAGAACAATGTTGTTGAACAAATTAAACTATTTTGATGTTTCTATGGTAAACGTATCGGCCACCTAACATAAACTCGGTTCTCTCTAGAAGAGGGATTGCGCAAGTTAGCTTACGGAAAGATTCATCTTTTCAAGATATTGAAGCCTTAATTTTATATTCATTCATTTTATATTCAAGGCGTGGCTTAGCGTATATAAGCAGCAGGGCTCGGAGGTTTCCCTGGTTTTCATCGCCTGAAGCGAAAGTCGCTTGTGGCGCAATAACGGCAGGTTAACGTTCCCTCTTCTAGAGAGAACCGAGCTTACGTTAGGTAACCGATACGTTTTCTTACGAGAGGTTCTCTCATACTGCGTAAGTTAGCTTATGCTATGGTAACCCTTTGTCAACGCCGTGTGCACCAAGCATCCACTTATTGAGTTCCAGGGAATCCCGCGGGTTCCCAGATAAGCGGGGAATAAGGTGGCCAGCAACGTGGGCCGGCACAAGTATATAAGCAGAAATACAGAAATACAGAGCGGCGTCGCCGGCCCGTATAAGCATATAGCATATTAACCCAGTATATGCAGCCTGATGCTATACTGCGATGCACGTTTGTGACTCTCCTGTTCGAACTCGTTCGTCAAAATGAACAAATCTTTTTCCGAGTCATTTGGTTCATTCAACGAACGAAATGAACAAATTGACTCAGAAAAAGATTTGTTCATTTTGATAAATGAGTTCGAACAGGAGTCACGAACGCGTGTCACAGTACAGAGCAAGGCAACCATTTGAACTTATAAAACTTAAACTTTGTTATTTATTAAATGAGCGATCGTTTCGCTTGATAAGACCCTTATTCATCGTCTGGAATCGTTTAAAATGAGCGATCGTTTCGCTTGATAAGACCCTTATTCATCGTCTGGAATCGTTTAAAGCCCTTTGAACAGTTTGTAGTTTACACTGAAAGTGTCTTTTGGACCTTGTAACCATTTGGAAGTGCATTATAAGGAGAAAAATGCTGGAATGTTTTGATCAAAAACATTAATTTCTTTTCGACTGAAGAAAGAAAGACATGGATATCTTGGATGACATGGGGGTGAGTAAATTATCAGCAAAAAGTTTTTTTAAAAAGTGAACTACTCCTTTAAGGACAATATTGGTCAAATAGTTTCTATGACTTTAAAAGATGGAGACTGTGTTAAAGGGATACTCCACTTTTGTTTTGGAAATAGGCTCATTTTACAACAGCTGAGTTTTACCGTTTTCGAGTCCATTCTGCCGATTTTCTGATATTCTAAATATCAGAAAATCGGCTGAATGGATTCGAAAACGGTACAACTCAACTGTTGTAAAATGGGGGAGTTGTAAAATGAGCCTATTTCCAAAAAAAAAAAAAAAAAAGTGGAGTATCCCTTTAATTGCATGATCTGATTTGACCAAATTTGATCATGTTGAAACCCTCTGCATTGCAACTCAATTTGCATATGGGTTCAGTTTTAGTTTTCCTTTAAATACTCACAACATAAAGCTTTGAATATTTGTCCAAACAAACAAGTGTACTCTCTTAACCTTAAATAGCATTTTCTATGAGGCCTCATGATGTCTCATGACATACTGTAAACACTGACACTGTCAAATAACAAAGAACATATTTATTGACTAATTAGGTGTACAAAAGAAGAAGAAGTTTTATTTATATAGTACCTTTCCAGAGCTCAAGGTCGCTTTATGGTACATTTATAATACATTTAAACACCAACACACAACTTACAATCACAAAGGGTCCACAGTTGAAGACCAGATTAAGATACACTGTTCTGGTGCCCTATGAGAAATCAATTTAAAAACTGTTTCAGTGACTGCAATTTCATGGTTCCGATTTGAGACTGAAAGGTTAGACATTAAGCGTGTGTATATCCGCTGACATTCAGTCTGTTCCAGCTTGCATTGCCTGATCAAAGAAAGAAATTGCTTTGGTTGAATTGCCCATATTTTAAAGCTGCACTTCCTCATTAACTTTCTATATTTGCATGATACTTCTGAGAACTGTATGATAAGAGAGTAAAAGATCCATGAAAAAAGAAAAATCTTGCGTTGGCCGGGAATCGAACCCGGGTCAACTGCTTGGAAGGCAGCTATGCTAACCACTATACCACCAACGCTCGGTGAACACCAAGAAACAACTCCACCTCAGAACACTAACCATAACAGACGCGATCCTACTTCTATTCTTGTGTACTATAAAAAAAAAAAATGTAAAAAAAAAAATAAATAGAAGAAGAATATTAATATAATAAATACAGTTTAACCCTTAATAATCTTGAATAAAAAATAATGACGCTAAATACTTTCATTAAACCAAATATAACAAGTTATAATATTATCACAAAATTTATAAATAATTTAATGTTATATAGCTTTGCGACAATTTCCTCGGGTAACTAATGCTTTTTGGACACTACTTGAAAGTTACACAGAAGTCTCACTCTCACTCAACATGTAACGTTAACGTTAGACGACAGATGACTTACCTTGGTTATAAGAAGAGGTTCACTGTGCTCCAATCCACCTCTAAGGGTAAAACCCCATGGTGCTCCCCCAGAGAGTGTCACATCCACCACTTTCCATCCCTCACCATTACCGTGATGTTCATCAAAACTCCCAGATCTTTCTGAACTGTAAAAGATCCTATGGTCTCCTTCAGGAAAGCTGGCGTATTGGTTGATCGTGTCCATTTCATACACAACCTGTCCCTCAACCAACAGAATATGGCAGTCTTTTATAAGCTACTTAAATGCAAATGTGGATGTATCAATTCCCAAAGTCAAAATCCCACAGTCCTCCACATCAACAGCAGCTGTAACGTTAATCCACAAGAACATCACATGGACGTCTCTGAATACTGTTGCGTTATTTCCTCCTCTAGTCGAGACATTTAAGAGTGTTATTATTTAATTAAGTGGAGTGAAAATTTACAAAACAAACTTCCAAACTAAAACAAATCAGTTTTGTTTTAATTCCTGAAACGAAGCACAATAACAGAAATGTTAAGTCTTGTTTGTTTACGGTTTATCACCTCTCTTTATGTTAGCATTAGCCAAATCATGATTCAGTTTAAGTTTGTCTCGCAATCAAAATCAAGTAGGCTAACTTATATCCTAAAATAATAATAAAAAACGCTCACTGACTGACTGTCGACAACGCAACCGTCCGGATTCAAGTCGTTAACCAGAAATTCTGATTAGTCATACGGGGTTCGCTGTTCATAGTGAAGGTTGTGTTCTTCCAGTCCTGTGGTCAGTGTGTGTGTACCGGTGGAGCTAGTCAGCTAACCGCGAGTCATATACAATCAACAAGTGGATGAACACCATACTTTACATCTCTTCCCTGAGCCACATTATATAAGTTTTCCAACTGTTGTACGAACCGAAACAAATAGATTTCTCTCTCAGTTGTTATCTTAACGAAGAACGTACACGAAGATGAGACACAAAGGCTGATGGCAGAAGGCTGATCTCGGTTGGGTTAGTGTGGATTACGCTAACGAGACTCAATCTACCTGTGCGGTCGTCACCAAGTCTGATAAGAGAGCAGCAGCGACCTCTACTGTTCACTGTGTGTGGCCGCACTAATTTGCAAGCGTTTACAAATAAAATCATTGAAAAACATGTGCTTTGAAGTAGGCTCATTTCTTTAAACTTTTTCATTTTTATAATGAATAGGCTGTTTTGACTTGGGACTCTGGGTCAAAGGAGATGATAGGGTAAAATTGTGAAATCTCTGTGGCAGTTTCATCTCCATGAAAGTCATGATAAGCCCAATTTTAGGCTTTTGAGTCGATATAAAGTTATTCTGTGACCCTCTTTGTTCATCATTTAACAAGAAAGATGCAAAAACAGCTCTGTTGATTTTTAAAAAAGGGGTTTCATTATAAGAGTTACCAACTGATTTCCATGAGGTGACTATTTTTAAGTTTCATATTAGCCTACTTATTTCTATTTATTTGTAATAATTTACTGTTTAATTTCTATTGCTTTAGATGTTTGTGAATTACTTTTTTATGTAGACTATATATGTTTACTGTTTCTTGTTTAATAACTTTATTGCCTTGATCTCAACTTTCTTATCCTCTTTTCTTGTGTTTTTTTTTTTTGTGATACATGTATCCCCTGTTATCTTTGTTCAATAATTTAAAAGAAAAGTAATGTATTTATCGAAATAGTAAAATATCGGTTTAATTAGTGATTTTAATTGAACAATGTTCAAAGTGCTTATAATTTGAGGAAGATTATGTGGGCTATTTTCAAAATATGGTGACAAATATGGTGTCCCTTAATATGTCAGTCATGAAAATTAAAACTTTCCCATAAAGAAAGTTCAAACAAAAGGCACCATAACTTTACATTTTATTTTAAAATAGGAGTGTGTGTGTATTTTTATTTTGGTTATTATGTAATCTGTCTTATAAATACAGTATACATGTGGTTTTACATTGTTTGAGTAAATAAAACAATCTACGAAAATGAATATTTTATAAAAACTTGTCACTTGTTAAAACAATAACAAATTATTGACCAAAATAGGCAAAACTTACCAAGAGAGCAAATAAAGTATGAATGTGTTGAATAAAGCATTCTCATAAATTGAATTTCTTGTAATAAAAAACTCATAAAACATAAATCAATAATGCATGCAACATGACATCTCTTCCCAGAGAGGGCACTCACTGGTAGATTTCTATTGATTCCACTGTCCAGTTCTGTGAAAACACGTTCCCAGTTGACATAACAAATCAGTGCATTAGATTTACTCTGTTTCACTAGCCTAATTCTGGAAGCATGATAATGTCTCAGAAGTATATTATAGGCATGCGGACTGAGCTGCCCACGTTCTTGGTTTAAAAAAAAAAAAAATTAAAAAAAAATCATCATCATCTTTGTGCTTGCTAAGGCACATACCTAATTTGGATTAATGCAGGGAAAAATAATCAGCTTTGTTGCTTCCTAGAGTAAGACAATCCCCTGTGCTTACCAGAGAGAACCATATTTGCAGAACACACACATACACTCTCTGTGTAGGCCTTCTATTTTGCCCACAGTCTCTCAATAAAAGTCTATTGGCAGCTCAACCTACCTTTTAAAGGTACACTCTGATTCCACTATAGAAATGCACAGTTCACAGTCATCCGTGATTACTTTATTATCTTAAAGCATTTACATTTTTAGTTAATTTCATAGCATCTTTATTTTAGGTTCCACTATTAGACTCACTTAAAGCTCAGCATGAGTTTGTTGATTTTGAAAACTAATAATAAAAGTATGAAAATATGCCACATGAGTAAAGCAAGAGATTAACACACCACCAATTATGACTCATCCATTTATTTATTTTCTGAAGATTATTGGGGATGATTCCTTAATAAGCTTACTATATTTTCATGGGGTGACATCTGTGGTTAAATAAGCATGAATACTGCACTCCAAAGCAAGGCCAGAGATTATTACTGAACAAAATAAGAAACTATCAAGGAAACTTGACTTATGTCATATCTCAGAAGATTTTATTGAACCATCAATCATAGAATGGTACAGCAAAACCTCCGTCTTTTATAGCACTAAGAGAGAAAAGCAAACAAGCAAGCAAGACTATCAACTGTAGTTTCATTGTCACTGACAGCCAAAAAAGCAAAAGAGTATTTACACATTCAGCAACAGGTCATTAGAGACCTCTAAACCAGTAGTTCTTCTCATCAGCTCTCCCCATGCTAGCATAAAAAGAAATAGTTCTGCAAATTACCAAACTGCCACACGAATTACCACACGAATGAATAATGAGCTATTATTATACATTAGGATTACAAACTAGTATTTCTATGTCAAAGTAAATAAAGTCAGGTTCTACAAGCACATTGGCAGAACATATATTGAATGTAATGCATATTTCTTCAGTGTCTGCCAAATAGAAATGTTTAAATTGACGAATCTTGGTGATATATCAATAAATGAGACAGAATTTGAGATGGTGGAAGACTTGCTAAATATTTTATGCGATTCTACATGTGCAGTCACCATGAAATCAAAAGTGACGGCTCTTATTTGTTTACGGAATATTTGAGTATTTATTATAAATTATTGCATATTGTTATTTTTTTTTATTAATGTGCCCTCAAAATCTTATATCAAAATAACTTCCCCTCCCACATGCAGAAAAGTGTTTTAAAATGTTTACTGGCATGCACGAGGGTGGGATCAAACTGTCACTCACATGAGATTGACCAATAGCAAACGCCAATGATCATAGATCATTCAGATATTCATCCCAATATAGGAAAGAAAAGACTATTCCAACTTCCGTTTCATGCCGACTTTAAAGAGTTTTCACACTTTTATTATGCTTACATTATTGTGTCCATGTAAATGTTTGACACACCACTTTTTATAGCAATATGACAACAGCTTTGGTATTTGGATCACATGCAGTTCACACTAATGGATTATCATATCAGTGTCAAAAGTGTAAAATATTCTCCTGATCTCATCTTGGTATACAGAAAGAAGAACACATACATTTTCTGTAATAGCAGAAGCTCTAGAAATGAAGTGTTGAGACAATGGCAGAGCTAAGGGGTGTGAGCATGAGTGCTGCATGCTGTCCTTGGTGTACTGCCATGGAAACACCACAATCAGACTTACTTTTGAACATTTTTTTTATTTATTTATTTATTGATCGTTTCTTCAACCTATAGAAACAATTTTTTTAATCAATCTTAAAGGGTTAGTTCACTCAAAAATGAAAATGACATAATTACTCCCCCTCATGACGTTCCAAACCCTTAAAGGAGAACTCCGGCGCTAAATGAACCTTTGGTCTAATTACACATTGGTACATAGTCAACTGTTCCCTGAGATTTGTTTTCATGATTATCGAATGTAAAGAGTTTTATCTCTAAGTGCGCTGAATGAGCCAGAACTTAGCTCGGCGTTCGTGGTTCGACTACTCGAGACTGTTTTCCAAAGATGGCTCCTTGCTGTTTTCGCGAAGTGGACTGTCTTTCAAAAATATTTTCTTATTAAACGGTCTGTACACTTACAAAGTTCTCAATACTTCGGTTTGAATGTAGGGACCCTGATTATGCTACAGTGTTAGTGTGGGGCTATTTTGAGCCTTGTTAGTGGTATTAACTACCGATTTTTATTTGCATTACTCTATGCCCCATATACTAGCATTATAAGCTAAACAGTTTTTAGAGATAAAACTCTTTACATTCGATAATCATGAAAACAAATCTCAGGGAACGGTTGACTATGTACCAACGTGTAATTAGACCTAAGGTTCATTTTGCACCAGAGTTCTCCTTTAACCCTCTGGGCTTCTTCGGTCAAAAATGACCGAAAACTGTTACGTTTTGAAATGTTTAATTTTTTTGCTTGATCGGATGGGGCTGAAACTTGGTGACTTTTGTTGTATTACCTATATGAACACACAAAAAAATCAAGGAGATGATTCTGATTTGTTAAAGGGTCGTAAAAAAAAAAGTCACACTTAGCTTCCTCCCGGTCAAAAATGACCGACATAGGAAATGAATGGGAAACACGAAAAAACAGGAAAACTCAGAGAAACTTTTGGTGGTACAAGCTACAAATCAGCAACTGTGCCGAAAAAAAGTGTACAGCAATGAAGGGGTGACACTCTAAAATATCAAGAGTGCAAATAAGACCACCCCCCCCCCCACACACACACACCCACGCGCACAAACACACACACATACACAGATAAACTGGCAAGACTGTAACAGCAAATTTGTAGAATATGCAAAATAAAATCAACAAATGAAAAAAAATCTTTCTCAAATGCGAACACAGACACACACGCACACACACGCACGCACGCACACGCACACACACACACACACACACACACACATAGAGAGAGATAGAGAGAGAGATTCACTGGTAAGACCATAACAGCAAATTTGCAAATTTACAAATGAAAAAAAAAAAAAAATCTTGCTCAAATGCACACACGAACACACACACACACACACACACACACACACACACAGAGAGAGAGAGAGAGAGAGAGAGAGAGAGAGAGAGAGAGAGAGAGAGAGAGAGAGAGAGAGAGAGAGAGAGAGAGAGAGAGAGAGATTCACTGGTAAGACAGCAACAGCAAATTTTGAGAATATGCAAAATAAAATCAACAAATGATAAAAAATTATTGCCACGCACACACACACACACACAGAGAGAGAGAGAGAGAGAGAGAGAGAGAGAGAGAGAGAGAGATTGATTCACTGGGAAGACTGCAACAGCAAATTTTGAGAATATGCAAAATAAAATCAACAAATGGAAAAAAAAATCTTGCTCAAATGCACACACATGCACGCGCACACACACACACACACACACACAGAGAGAGAGAGAGAGAGAGAGAGAGAGAGAGAGATTCACTGGTAAGACTGCAACAGCAAATTTTGAGAGTATGCAAAAATAAATAAATAAAAAATACAAAAGAGACTCTCGCTCAAATGCATATCCACACACACACACACACACACAGAGAGAAAATTAACATTATTTTATGTTTATTTCTGTTCGATCATAATTGCTGTTCTCTTATGAAGTTTTTATTACTTATTGAATAAAAAAATTATAAAAAATACCAATTTATTGCAAAATATCTGTAAAGTGTTTTGAATTATCACTAACCATCCCTTATTTTGTTCAATTATTTGAATGATCAAATACTGAGTAACAAAAATGTTTGCATTGTGTTTCCTTTCTAACCAAATGATATTGTTTGATTGTAATCATAATGCAAAACCTGATACACTTATCTAAAAAAAATGATAAAAAAATTAATTAGTTGTCTTTTAGAATATCTAAATGTATATCTAAATTAAAAAAACCGAATAAGATAGAGAAATCATGTCTAAAACAAGAACAGGAATCAAAAAGCCTTTCTATGTATTTACATAGGAAGCTATGGGCAGCCTACAGGCTGTGCAGGACATTGCACACATTTAACTATGTTTTAAAGCCACAAGGTGGCGCTCTTCTACTGGAACATTTTTTTTTATTAAGCTGGCACTCTATTTTGATGTGAATTGTTGCATTTATTGAAAAAAAATAAAAAGAAATATAAAATAAAAATATATATATTAATTCTAATGAAAAAAATAGCTCTTAAAAATTATATAATTAAAGCAAAGTATCATAAAAAACTCTGAAAATTCTAAATAATAATCAGAAAATATTATAGAACAAAAATATATTTGAACGGTTATCGTGGGAAAAACTAAAGTTAAATTTTAAGGCTTCGTCCGTTTTTGACCGGGAGGAAGCTAAGTGTAACCCATTTACGAAGAAGCCCAGAGGGTTAAGACGTTCGTTCATCTTTAGGAACACGTCAAAGTCTGAGAGCTTTCTGTCCCTCTGTTGAGAGTTACCCTCTCAGAAAAAAAGGTACAAAAGCTGTCACTGAGGCTGTACCTTTTCAAAAGGTACACTTTTATTTATGTACCTCAGTGGTACATATTAGCACCTAAAATGTACATATTAACACCTAAAATGTATATATTAGTACCTAAAATGTACATATTAGCACCTAAAAAATATATATTAGGACCTAAAATGGACATAATAGCTCCTGAAATGTACATATTAACACTAAAAATTTACATATTAGCATCTAAAATTTACATATTAGCACCTAAAATGCACATAGTAGCACCTAAAATGCACATATTAGCACCTAAATGTACATATCAACACCTAAAATGTACTTATTATTAGCACCTTAAATTTACATATTAACACCTAAAAAGTACATATTAACACCTGAAATGTACATATTACCACCTAAAATGTACCTATTAGCACCTAAAATGGATAAAAGTTTACCTTTTGAAAAGGTACAGGCCCAGTGACAGCTTTTGTACCTTTTTTTTTTTCCTGAGAGTGTACCACTTTGACGCTTCAAAAAAATTATAAAGAGATTGTAAAACTAATCCATAGAAATTGAGCAGTTTAGTCCAAATTGAGCTATTTCCGGAGAGACTCGATCGCTTTACATGATGAACAGATTTAATTTAGGCCTATATTCACTAAACATTCATCACTCACACATTAGTTGTGGTAAACAACCGCACAAGCATGTTTGCTTGACGTGCGAGAACCAATAAGGTTCCTTTTCCATGTGTTATGCAGCACGTTTGAGCTTCCACAAGAACAAATGAGGTTCATTATCGTGTTACGCAGCACGTTTGAGCTTCTGCAATGAGGTTTGTTCTCGCACATCAAGCAGCTTCAGTTGAGCTTCTGTTTATGTTCCCTGATCAATGTTTATATGTGAATAAAAAACGAAATTAAATTTGTTCATCAAGTAAAGCGATCGAGTCTCTTCAGAAAATTTCGACTAAACCATTCAATTCATATGGATTAGTTTTACAATCTATTTTTGAACTTTTTGAAGCATCCAAGTGGTAATGGATGGACTCTCAGAAAACTCTCAGATTTTGTCAAAAAGACCTTAATTTGTGTCTCGAAGATGAACAAAAGTCTTACGTGTTTGGAAGGTGAGTAATGACAGAATTTTCATTTTTGGGTGAACTATTCCTTTAAAGCAGTCGAGTTACTAGCCATTTCAAAATCATTCTGACTGCAATAAATGGATATTTTTGATAAATGTTTACAATTACTGAGAGAAATGCATAATGGGGAAGAGTGAACATAAAGGTCTTGCATTCCTTACTATTTAAAATGAATCACAGCAAGCATTGAAATATAAAATTCAAGCTGGTGTAGTCAAGGACAAAATACAGAATGAGCATGAGCATTTTTTAAGAGTTTTTAGATTCATTTCTTCTGCACTGCACTTTTCAGAGATCAGGCTGTTGCTAAGCAACTGTAAAATAAAGCAGAATCCTCTTAAGTCAGATAACCTCCTAACAATTGCTGTACAGTATACATCAGTGTTCAATGTGTATTTCTCTTAGCTGATGGCCTGTTGTTACTGTAATATGAAAAAAGTGAATGTAACTGAAGTCTAAATATTCAAGGAACAGCACGTCATTCAAACTCTCAAATATAAGACAACAGTTTTTGCCCTGTGGATAAAATCCAACAATGACTTGAAATATTATGTGAGAAAACAGGAAGCTTCAAAATCAAAAATTTTTGCTCATTCTTTATTGCGGTGTGCAAGTTTAACTCATTTATGTATCTGAATGTGGCATCCGTTTGCTGTTTATGACATTGTAAAGTCTATTAAAAACTACTAAGGCTTATTAATGACACATTGTAGACTATTGAGCAAATTAATCAGTTTAGATAACATCAAATTTGAAAATGGCCAGCTACGTTTATTTCATTAAAAAAGTGTAATTACCACTAAAATTTTATGTACAGTAATGCAAAGCACCTTCAAATAGCTCAGTATACGTAATCTATAATGCATTATAGGCTATTCTGAGTTTCTCTGATGCAAAAGAGATACAAAATTAGTGTTGCTGAGTGAAAGGGAAAGCGGCTCACTGGTGTATTTTGTGCATGATCTATAGTTGCTATGGTAATGATGGCTCAGTACAGTAATGAATATCATAGAGCAGTAGTGTTCTCACAGCACAACATTTCTTATTTTCACACACAAATGAGACAACTAAACATGTATATATTTATGACCTGTCAAAAGTTTGGAAATGTTTAATGTTTTTGAAAGTATTCTCTTATTTAATCAAAAATACAGTAAAACAGCAAAAGTGTGAAATATTATTACAAATTAAAAATAAGTGTTCTATTTGAATATATTTGGAGTGTTGAGTGTTGGATTCCAGACCAGGTTTAGTCCAGAACTGTTTAGGAAAGCTTCTCTCACGATTACAATGTACATTTGGCAAAGTTTATGCAGAGGATTAATTGAAAAAAAATGCTGAAAAAGATGTAAGGATGTGTAACATTATGAGGGCTGGAAATAGCTAATTGGGCGATTTTTGCCCGAATTAAAAAAAAAACTGTTAAAGAAAATCTTTTTTTCTCAATTTAAAAAATCAATTTTACCTTTTATATATATATATATATATATATATATATATATATAGGCCTATATATATAGAGTTCAGATGCAAAAGCCTCTAAGTGCCATTGGAAATTTTCTTCTGAAATGATCATTTTTATCAAGCTTATATTCAAGTTCAGTAATTTCACTTAAATGACAATTAATAGGTAATCCTCATTCCAATTTAAGTGAAATTACTGAACTTAAATATTCAAGCTTGATAAAAATGATCATTTCAGAAGAAAATTTCAAATGGCACTTAGAGGCTTTTGCATCTGAACTCTTCATATATATTCCTAACATCACGTCACATCACATCACGATTGTGCTTCAATAATAAATAATTATTAATGCTTAAACTAACACAACCAAATAGCCCGTTATGCTCACAGCTGTTTTTTTAGTCTAGAAAGTAACGGTGCGTGAAACGCTCAAATAGATAAGCTCGCTATAAACTCACGTGGCATGTAATTACATGCGCGAACAGGAGGTGCTAAATGAATAATATCGCGGAGAGAATAATTTAAGACATAATGCAACTTCATAACCAATCCTCGCACTCAGGAGTGAAGCGTAGGTGAACTTGTTTGATTGACGTCGTGGGAGTCCGTCCGCAGACCACTGTATGCACGCGCGCAGCCATTGCACTGAACCGCACCGACGATGCAGAGGGGATGGACGCGGTCTGCAAAGGAGGCACGACGGTTGATAACATAGAGAATTGTGTCGATTAAAAACGTGACCCGGTGTTATTTCCACTGGATTTTTGGAAGGGAAGGGATCCGAATTCCGTTTTTGGAAAACGTCTTTTTCGAACCTTACGCTCGTTCAGTCCCAAAATGAATAAACTGCTCCATACGGTAGGTAGGAATTGAGTGCATGTTTTACATGTTTCTTTTGCTCTTTAAAGAACGCGTTTTACAGCGGCAGTGCTTGGATGTTCAGGCATCTTCTGCACTGAGTCGCAGCTGGCTGGAATGAAAGAACGCCTACTCAAAGTCAGCAGAGCTTTGCGCATGTTGCGGGTACATGCCTCAAATGTTCAGATCCACCTCTGATTTAGTGTTGACCCCTCTGTCTGACCCTAACGAGTTCAGGCGTAAAGGGTTTTTGCTAGGTAGTAGCCGATAAATTTGTTGATCTCCCTTGTAATTTCTAGCACCAAAAAATTAGTTAAAACTCAAAAACGCAGTGCAGGCATGTTAATCCAAGTTCAGTTTGACACTGTTGCTTATATGGATTACTTAAATTAATTTGCCCCTTTAAATGTGAATGTTATTACAACCAAAAATAGGAAGTTGATAAACTTTTCAGCTAAAAAAACAAAAACAAAACAACAACAACACTGTAATGTCAGAACTTCAGAAATGGGTTTCATATGTGAAGTAGGATACTTTTGGATAACTTGGCATTTTTCTGTTTTTAAAAATATCATCCAAAATGGCTGCATTAATGCCAACCCATTTTAAGTTTATGATTTATTTATTTTAAATATTCACTCTAGTTAACATGTATGTATTTGCATTATAGTGAATGTGTTGGGCACCTCTGAAATGTTCTTGGGAGAGAATATGAATCACCTTCAGAAATAGGTGACATGTATAAGTTTCTTGCGGGTTTAGAGGTTTGAAACATCTTGTCAGAAATAACAGCCTCCTTATTTTATTGAGAGATCTTTCAGGAAACTCAGTGGGAGCAATTTGATAGGTAATATTTGATAGTCGTGTTAAATGTCGAATAATTAAAGCAAAGTGGTTGAAGCTCAAAAAAATATTAAATTGATTCCCAAAGTTCTCTGAAAGGGCAAACTCTGAGAGTGGGCGAATGATTTGAAGTTAACTGTAATCACGACTTAGAATTTTAGTGCAAAAGTATCAGAATCAGTATCATTTACCTGTAGGACATAGATTCAAAGCTGCATGATTGTTTCTAATATTTGTTCCATGTAGATCAGACAAATAAGCATTTAAGAATTCAATAACAATGAATTTATTGAGTAGAGTATTTGGTCACAGAACAAATTTCCCTTGATAGGGCTCAACGAACATTTAGTATACACTTGCCCTTTTTATTTACCTAGAATTTCTTAAAATGTCCATTATACGATAACAAATTGAAGTCAGTGTTTTAGAGAGGCTCATCACTCCCTCACAAGGTCACCAAATCCTTGGAATGTTTTCCTCTAGAAATCCATCTGAAACCATCTTGACTGGGCAGCAGGCCAACAAGAGTCAGCTAAATTATCTGGGTCTCATGTTAGAAAGAGCAGAAAGTATCAGTAAAAACATCCCTGTTGTTTCTGAATCAAGAAAACCTCTTTTTAAAGTTTAATAATCGGGTGAGTCGCAATTATTAATTCCCATGCATCATCAAAATGTGCATACGGGTCCATATGAGGCTTCTGCATGTTTCAGAGTTTATGATGATGATTTCAGAACTAATGATACATAAACAGACCTGGTTTGAAGGAAGCAACATTGCAGAGACTGGATCGCCTTGATAAAGCCAATCAGATTAAAGTAGGTCTTCTGTCAACTAGGTCACCCCGACCTACATACGCTTGTCCCATGGAAAATACTCAGCTTTTTTAATCATTTAATGTATATTATGATAGAGCAAGGAGCGATGTTTAATAAATTCACAACATGCTAAATAATTAAAGAGGTGTGGATTGCGGATCCATCCATTCAGCGGATGTTTTAGGGAATGCAACCGTATTTGTTTAGTAGTTAGAGATATTTATCACTAATGTCTGTATAGTACTTCGAGTGCTGAGACATTATGATATGTCCAAACTGTTTGATGGTAACAAATGGGATTTGATTTTTAATGAAGTTATTTGCATTGCGTGGTTATTAAGTTACTGGACATTTGGAGCTTTTGGTTCCAGTTTGTTTTATTCAATTTAATACTACTCTTCAAGGATTTTAAAGCATTGTAAGCATTACTTTCAGGATTTCCACTGAAGTTGCTTGATTACATCATGCCATGCTCTTTTAAGTCTTTACTCCCTATCTCTCTCTCTCACACACACACATTTCCTCACTAGTGGTGTGGAGAATAGAGGCAGCCAGAGCTGGCACTTTAATTCCATGGTGCTTTTTCTTCTTCATATCTGTCAGCGGGTCGCTGCATAATTAGCTGCAGATATCTGCACAGGTTTCCATGGTGCAGCATCATCTCTGTGTGAAAGGCCTGCCTACACATAAACACTTTCTCTCACACACACACACATACACAGCAGAATGCTGGAGGTTTAGCACTTTATTATAATTATCGCCTATTATTGCAGATCTGGAACACCCTTACTCACTATGTGACTTCACAACTAGGAGCAAAGCAATGCATCTGCTGTGTTCTCAGTGGACATAACGGTTCTTTGTTGAAGCGTTTGTTGAAGTGTTACTTTGCCATCTGTTGTGTGTTGTGATGTGGTTTGCCAGTCATGAAAACACCCACAAGTTTTCACCTTTTGAATCATCACAGTAGGTAAGAATGCCTGCGTGAGGCATAATTTTCAATGTTCCTCGATCTACTTCCTACTTGGGTTTACCTCGTGAGCGCTACGTTGAGGTTATGGTTAAGCTTTCTGACTTTCTGTCTGTCTGTCAGTCTGTCATGATTCTCTGTACACTGACAGAAAAGACAGTTTTTCGGCGTTTCAGCCAACAGACAAGGTTTGATTTCAGTGTTGTGTGGGCGTCTGCAGTGTAAGAGCTTACTCTGCGGAGAGAGAGGCCGAGAGTGGGGGCTTCCAGTTGTGCTGCTCTGCAATGGCAGGCTGAGAGCGGCCCCTGCTGTGTGTGAGTAGGGTGACTGATCGCTGAGGGAGATTTCTGAGGAGCTGAGTAAAAGTTATTCAGCATGCTTATCCACTCAGCCTGTCATTCACTTTCCACCTTCAGCAAAGGTATTACAGTATTATTCATCACATCACATTCATACAGTATTACAGACCAGTGGGGAGGCAAAGTCCCTTCTCTGGGGAAAGTCCCAATATGAATTGAATGTTCCTGATGTTTAAAGTATAGTGCATTCGGCATACGTAACTTTATTTTATCTTTAATGACAACCAACCAATACTATATTTATATTTTTGTACATATTAGTTATATTTATTTATAGAAATATACACTACTTAAAGGTGCCATCTAGCACATAAAATCAAATCATATTCCATATTCCATAACAGATGGGGGCAGTATACCTCCAGTAAGTGAGCTGTGCCGCGGCCGTGCGCACTGTCACGTCTTCAAACAACACAAGCGAGCGCTATTTTGCTCTCTCTTTCGCCAACATGACATCATGACTTTTGCGTAAACATACACGCCACTTTCGAGTCAAGTGGCGTATTATTTCTACGCATTTTGAGCTATTCGCGTGTATGCGTGTATGTCTACGCCATTAACGTCCGCGTCATCCCGCGTGTCAGAACACGCATGTCAAATGTCCAGTCATAAATGCCGTTAACCCCAGTGACGGTTAAGTTTAGGAATAGGGTTGAGGTAAGTCATATCTTTTTTTTCCCTAGGATGGTAAGGGAACAGTCATAAATGCCATTAACCCCAGTGACGGTTAGGTTTAGGGACGGGGTTGAGGTAAGTCCTATATTTATATAACGTTAAGTCAACGGCGTTCATAAACACGCTGAAAAGCGATTATGCGTCTTGATAGCACGCCAAAAATGCAAATACGAATTGGCGTGTCATACACACGCTACTTCATGAGATCAGTCTGCTTTCGCAGGCATATTATTCAAATCATTTGACACGATAGTAAAAGGTTGGAAGACTGCAGTTTCACGTGGAGCATTTGGAGATTTTTAGAGATCAGAGACTCAATGAACAACATCTCAACACTAAATGATGAAGACCGTCTCATAGACGCCTGGCTCAAAAACAAGCTGGTGCATTTCGACGATATGGGAAAATAAAAGCCTCGGCTATTATTTTAAGTTTACGGTATTCGTTTTGTTCATATTACACTTTTATTTTTAGTTTGAATTAATTTGACAGACAGCATTCGCTGATGTTGATCAAGTTAGCGCCATTCAGAGCTGCCAACTCTCACGAATTCACAGTGAGACACACGCAATTGACACTTAGCAAGCAGGTTAGTTAAGCTCTCAGATTCTGTCAATTTTATTACGCAATTCAAACAATAAATAACGTTTTAGCGCTTGTACATGTTACATCACCGATCCCTAGCGCACGTGAACTGATCATCTCTACTAGCTAATGGAAAAAGAACATGAACACTGTTGAAAGATACAGTATGCTACAACTTACCAAAATGTATTCGTCATGCATAATGTCGACCAGTCATTTTTTGAACTCTTCCCTGAACTGAAATGTAGTAGTGGGCTGTATTTCCACAGGACTGACATCAGGTTCAAGTACACACACAAGTCACGTGACTTACTTGTGTATTGCAGTTTGGCTGTTGGTTATGTTGCCCGCCCGCATACTGCCTCCTATGGCCGAAACTGGTATTACGACACCTGCCGGGCCGGGGCTAGTAATTTAGCATGCTAATTTAGATTTATACTGTATCTCAGCAGCACTATAACTTGTCAGTTTTTTAATGACATCATTGCACTTATTTCTTCTCATTCTTTTGGTGCATGTATCTAATTTTTTGGATATTTTTACCTCAATTATTACTAGGGCTGTCAGTTTAACGCGTTATTAACGGCGTTAACGCAAACCCCTTTTAACGGCGTTAATTTTTTTATCGCGCGATTAACAGTCTTTTTGTCCTAGCAAACTTTATATTTTTTTTTCACATGCTTTTGCAACAGGACGCGGCATGCGTCCTGATCCATTTCGGCGTCTCGCGCTCGTCATCCACTCAAAGCCGGCTCGCAAGCCGAAACGTGTGTTTGCGGCGTGCCTGTTGTTTTGTTTCCGGTCTAGATCTGCTTGCGCTTTGGTTAAAGAAGCAACAAAACGTCCTCGCGCGGTGCAAGCCATTGGAAATGAATGCGTTTCAGAGAGCAGCGCGAGGACGTTCTGTGCTGCACCCACTCGTTTCGGCTTGCGAGCCAGCCAAATAGTAACGTTTTGACCTGGATGACGAACACGAGACGCCGAAATGGATGCCCTAAGATTCTGAATGGACAGTTTACTTTTAAAAAGTTGCCATATTGTCCCATTGACAAGACTAATTGATCTGTGTTTTGTCGTTGTGAACTGAGCTATCATCATCGCAGCACGTCCAGTGATGGCCAAGCAAACACACACACACAGATGATGCGAATTCTCCGCCCCCTCGCCAATATTAGGACCTCATCAGTATTTCTTTCACCCTTTTATTGATAGACAGTTTTACATTGTGTGAGAGATTATTTATATATGTTAGTGTGAAATTGAACACTATTACAATGTTATTTTCAATAATAATTTTTCCACTTTTCCATATTGATAAGAGCATTAAAATGAGAGAAAAAATTATGTAACAAAAAGAAATCAAGAGACTTTTAGAATAGATAAAAATGTGCGATTAATCGCGAGTTAACTATGACATTAGTGCGATTAATCGCGATTAAATATTTTAATCGTTTGACAGCACTAATTATTACATATGGCACCTTTAACAAATGTTTGTTTTTAGTCTCTAATGCTCAACAAATCTGCCCAGTAAAAACAGTAATATTGTGAAGTGTTTTTAAATTATACTATTTCTTGTAATTTTTTCCTGTGATGGTAAAGCTGAATTTCACTCTAGTCTTCAATGCCATCATGCGATCATTCAAAAATCTTTCTAATATGCTAATGTGGTGCTCAACATTGCTTCCTATTATCAATCTCGAAAAAAGTTGTGCTGTTTAATGTTTTTGTGGAAACTGTGACAATTTTATTTTTAGCGTTCTTTATTTTATTCTTTATTCTTTATTTGGATCCCCATTAGCATAGAGTGGTTGTTAATCTTCCTGTGGTCGACACAAAACAATATAAGAACAAAAAGCTATACAAATACATACAATTATATAGATAAAGTCACCAAACTATTTATTCCACATTATAGTGTTTTTGGTGTTTCTGTTAATCTGAGTAATTAACAGTACTGTGACAAAGAAATTCTTCAGTCATTTAAAGCAGCAGCACACATACAACAAACATATTTGTAAGTGTATCTTCACATAGTCATCTAAAAGCATATGCACTTTTTTTAATAGAAACCATATTCCAAGCAACAGAACCTTGATAAAGCATGGTCTTTTTCATCAAATGTTTTTGTGGACATGCTAAAAAAGCTGTCTAAAGCCCACATATACAAGCTTTTCAGAGAAGAAACTGTGATGAATATAAAACTCAAAAGCAGTAGACATTTTCAAATAAATAAATAAATGTCTTTACTGTGATTTTGATCAATTTAACAGGGCCTTACTGAATAAAAATAATGAATCAATTAAAAAAAAAAACTTACTGACCCCAAGTACTATTATAACCAAGTCACATAAAATTTTTATCAAGTTTATGCATTTTTCATTATAATTATTCTAATTCATTGTAATTTGTACAATTAGTTTTACAGCTCGAGGACCTTTCCACATTCCATATTCTACTATCTCAAAGAAAAAAAATCTAAATTTTAATTAAAAATCTAAATGTAAAATATTTTTTTGAGAGTAACATTTTTTAATTAGCCTGTCTGTTTCCACCTCTTTGTCCAATTTGTAAGGATTTATGGACCAGTTGCAGACATGATGAATGGTATTGACAGAGTAATCAGCCAATCACAGTGCTGCTAACTTTCACATGACTTTTTCATGTATTTGCTCTTGATATGTACTTGTGTTCTTCATTGTGTCTGTGATGTTTAAGAAACCAGAGGTGTGTTCATGAGTTCCACCTACAGAATTTATGTGCCCTTGGTATGCCCGCACTGGTGTGAATTTCAGGATTTTTCCCAACAGCCCATACAGCAAAGTTTGACTTCGAGAATGATCGGCCTTTAAAAATGGAATATGAGATTTTATCCACTGGAGGAACATTTGTGGTTTACCAAAACTGTGTGATCTCTTATTTCGTTATTAATATTACTTTATTTCTGTAGAGTCATCCGAATTGCCATTGCATCCCTTGAAGCCTCAGACAAAGTCAATTGCGAGCAAAATATTGCAAATAATAACGTATTCATATAAATTGCATAGAGAACAGTGTCATTGAAGCGTGTGTTATTCACTGTAGTTGTGATCTCACCAAAGATGAATCTATTGGACAAACAGGAACTGATTGTGGATTTGCATTCAAGCTTGAATAGACCCAATCATGGCAAAGAAACCCACCATCTTCTAATTCACTGCCTCCTTATTTAAACAGTCTGGAGGCAGGATGACTGTGGAAGGAGAGAAGAGGTGGGGGGAATGGAATACACAGTAGCCCCTTTCACACAGAGATTCCGGAAAATACACAGATAATGTGACCCGGCATTTGTTCTGGGATTGTTTGATTTCGGTTCATTCACACTGCCAGTGATTTCCCGGGATCTGTGATTGCGTTCACACACAACCCATAAAGACACATGACGTCAGGATGAGAAGTGTAACGGACGTGTCGAAAACATGTACACGCGCAATACCGTTCCACAAAGCTGGTGAACGATCTCATTTTCAGCGAAGATAGTGAGGAGCTCCAGTTTGCAGACATTTGTTCGTCCTCTTTGTCGATGACGTACAAAAACTTTCTTCTAAGAGCAACAGAGTCGCGCGATGGCACGAGTGTCATCACTATGACACACCCCTTACGGCATTGCTCCTGGCTTTTGTTCACACAGCGCGCGTTCCGGCCGGGACTGATTCCGGCAATGTTACTAGGTCCCCAACCCAGCATCTATGCCGGTATCAATCCATCGTGTTTGCGTTCACACAGAAGGCGTTCTGGCAATTTCCCGGGATCAAAGCACTGTGTGAAAGGGGCTAGTGATTCCTGATCACAAC
This sequence comes from Cyprinella venusta, assembly GCA_038021265.1. Classification (NCBI taxonomy): domain Eukaryota; kingdom Metazoa; phylum Chordata; class Actinopteri; order Cypriniformes; family Leuciscidae; genus Cyprinella; species Cyprinella venusta. The sequence continues at coordinate 22,184,663 of CM075868.1, read as the reverse complement.
CCCCCCCCCCTCCCCCTTCTGTGTCATTTTATCTTAATTCGTAATTTGTATTCCAACTGAAATCCACAAGTTCTCACACACAATTGCTGACACAACATGACCTGTGAAGATTCACTCATTAGCAGGACAGATCACATGTTACTCAAATATTCATAGATCTTCACAAGCTCTTTGCCTATCCCCAGAGTCTTTGTCTTTGAGGGGGCTTAGCATTTTAAGCTTCACACAAGTGAAGGTCACAAGACTGCAAATCCACATTGAGTGTGTCATTTAGGATTGCATCACTGTCCTCAAATAATAATGTTTATGATAAATATTAGCTTGAATAAAATTGACTAATAAAGTTCCCACACTTAAAGGTGCTGTATGGAACTTTTCTTCTAAAATGATTCCTTTTTGAAGGGGTTGTATTTACACACTACAATGATCCAATTGTCGGGGTTTTGCTATTACCTCTGAGGGCCAGTATTCCTATTTCTATGTGAAGTCTCTGGGTCGGATTTTCTGCGAAATCCATCTGATGTGAGTCTATGCGACCACACTGCAGCGTACGACATGGAGTCTGATAACACTAAAAAACGACCTGCCTCCAGCACAACACACACTCCAACACAAACTCCACATAAATATAAGAACCAAAGCAAAACAAAACTAAAATGCATCTGCTGAAGCTCGTCAGGCCAAGCGTGAATCGGATTGGAAGGACGAACACACGGATCAACATCGGCAGAGCATCCGAATTATGGAGAGACCTCCGCTATATTTATTGTGTTAAATTGCAAGTTTTCAGATATGCTGAAATAATGGTAAACTGTAATGAAATAGCAAGGTAAACTACAACATACATGAGACATGAAATGAACACAAAAGACTGTTCCAGGATAACAAAAAGTAGGTCCTTTAGGATGTAACTTTTATTTTATGTACTAGATCTACTGTCTAACGTCACTCATTCCACTACTATCACAGACTGATCTCATGAAGTAGCGTGTGTATGACACGCCAATTCGTATTTCCATTTTTGGCGTGCTATCAAGACGCATATTCGCCTTTCAGCGTGTTTATGAACGCCGTTGACTTAACGTTATATAAATATGACTTACCTCAACCCCGTCCCTAAACCTAACCGTCACTGGGGTTAATGGCATTTATGACTGTTCCCTTACCATCCTAGGGGAAAAAAAATATATGACTTACCTCAACCCTATCCCTAAACTTAACCGTCACTGGGGTTAATGGCATTTATGAGTGGACATTTGACGGTGTGTACAGACACGCGGAATAACTCGGACGTTAATGGCGTAGACATACGCGGATACACGCGGATAGCTCAAAATGCGTAGAGATAACACACCATTTGACTCGAAAGTGGCGTGTATGTTTACGCAAAAGTCATGATGTCATGTTGACTATCATATGGTTTATTAATACACATTTCCAGACACGTTCAGTACAATAACGTTACTTCCTACGATCTTACTGTTACACTGAAATTGTTCAAACTGGTTCACTAACTGTTTTCATTATCATATTATACATTCACCTATGTTGACATTGCTGATTGTGAAAGATACACGAATAGTGAAATGCCTTATGCATGGAGCATTAGTTCAACGGCAAGCTGATAAAAGTATCCTATTACTGTAACGTTGCAGTGGTACAGTATAGTTTACAAGAGTTTCCAGAATGCTTTCTCTGCTGTGTTGAAAGTCTCACTATGGCAATCGTGTACCATGAGTGCTCGCTCTTGTGTTCGAGCACACGCAAGAGCACAAGCGCTCTTGTAAAAATTGGTTGTAATCTGAAACCTCACCGATAGAGGCCGCTAAAAAATACATAGAGCACCTTTAATAACAATGAGATGTTAAGAGATAAACTGCATACATTTCCAGGATATTTTCACTAACAGATAAACAGCCCCTTCAGATAAAGGATAATGGAGCAGCTTGAACAGAGGAGCATGGTTTTATTTGCATTATGCTTATGCGCAGTATCCCTATTTATTGTGATTGATTCCCTATGATTTTAACTTTTGGGTAAAATGATCATTTTATATAATGAATGAGAGATGGGAATGTGTTAGAACTGTGAATGAACATGCCCTTGGTAGAGCATGTACTTTGTGTCCTTGAGTTGTTTTGCTATTTCCTGCTGTTTTTCCCACTGGTTGTCTGGTCACTGGTGAAGGTTGATAGGAGTTGGTTACAATGCAGATAGAGTGAGAGAATGCTTGCAGTATGTTTTCATTTACTGATGGTTTGATCGTTAGCATTAATGTGGAAAATGGTGTCGTTTGTAAAAGATGATGGATACTGTCTTTTGTCTTTTGGTTTAGAATCTGAATATTATAATATCCCCTAAAACATATAATAGAGAGGACATATAATAGATGCTACTATATTTCCCCCTTTTTTTGTTCTAAGAGCTTTAAGATCTTGAGGATCTTCTAAACAAGCTAGCATTTTTCCTGATTGATTATTATTCTGCCTGAAGGCATTATTGCTGCACGTAAAATGTTCAAATGAGCCGAACATCATGGCGAATGAGAAACTAGGGCAAAACTGGACCCATATACTAAGTTATCTCTTGCTACAGTATCTATTTTGAGCAGATAGACAATGAGCAGATTTGTTCATTTTAATCACAAATTACATGGCAGAAGGATTTCTTGAAATTATTTCGCTTTAAGAGGATATTCACTTAAAAAATATATATAGGAACATGACGAATGTAGGACTGAAGTCATGAAGTGTATTGATCGGTCTCTGTGCACCAGATGGAGCCATGGGTGCATTTTGAAGCATTTCAATCAGATATGTGAAATTGCTATTTAAAAACCAAAAGCAAGCTATTTATATAATCTGAATCTGTCATACCAATCCTGTATGACTTTTTTTCATATGTGGAAAACAAACAAAAAAAAAAAAGATATGACTCAATCAACATTTTTGTTTTGGACCCGATTGCCTCCCATTGTATGTAAAAGGTTCTTCAAAATTTATTCGTTTGTGGTTCTCAGAAGAAAGAAAGTCTTACATGTTTGGGTGAGTAAATAATGACAGATTTTTTGAATGAACTTTCCCTTCATGGAATGTTTTGTGGAGATTTAAAAAAAGAAAAAACATATTCCATAAGCTCTAGCTCATATGTAGGGCAGTGCTTATCTCATCATCTTTGAGCAAGGAAATAGAAAATGGCTGATGGATTGAAGTCTAAAGTAATCCAATGACATTACTGATGGTGGCTTAGTTATGAAGTACGGCCAATTTTGCAAGTCTTAACTAGAAGATTATGTTTGCTTTGGTGTCTCGTTACCATTTCCACGACGCACACGCTGTAGTCAACAGTAGAAGATAAAATGACAGAACTTAATTCATATCCTCTGTCTTGCACTTTCTCCTCCGTAGCCTGCAGTTTCCATGGCAACTCTGTGTAGCATGAGCGCTTGTCAGCCCACTCAGGCAGGCTTCGCTGTGTGAAGTCACAAATAAAACATTCTCTCTCTTCATCTCACCATCCCTACTGCAGTACAAACCCAAGCACTTCCTCCTGACTATACCAGTTCCATCGATTCACGCAAGATACATACCAGTCCACTCAGTTTGTGGAATAGTAAAGAGTAGCAAATTGCTCTGATATTGCCAATCATGGTAGATCTTTTTAGTTATTGGCAGGGTAATGTTTCATTTTAAGCATTGATTGTACTGTACAATACCTTTTATGTTATGAAGACATATTTTTTGAGCTGAAAGATCAAGCTTGGATTATGGCTAAGGACATCAGTTGACACTGTCAAGCTCAGTTTTGGTCTTGAACTGTAACAAAGTGCTTTAGAGAATAAGAAAACTTTGTTTCTGTTTTCAGAAGGTTCTGTCCTATATTTCATATGCATTATCAGGAATAATTTGTACATTCTGCACCTTTATAGCTGTTTAATTCACAATTTAAGGCCTTATTTAAGGGGGAAAATTCAGTGTGTTGTATATTTAAAATATTTACAACGATAGTTAATCGAAAAAGAAAATTCTTTAGTTTACTCACCCTCATTACAAACTTTTGAGTTTCTTTCTTCTGTGGAAGATTAACTATATTTTTGAAGAATCTTCACGCTGATATTTTGCAATAACTGTAGTTCATAGTAACTAAATGATTAAATAAGACTACATAGTGCCAAACATGTCTACATTTGGCACTATATTCGAAGTCTTCTAAAGACATATGCTAGATTTATCTGAACAACCCAAATTCAAGTCATTATGTATTGATAATATTGCCCTTTAGATATCTGATAACTTTAAAACTGTTAAAAATGGATCAGAGTAAGTTAAAAATGATTCATGAATGAATCAATCCAATTCCATGTAATGAATGATTCTGAATAGTGAATTAATCACTTAGTATAAATTGTGAACCCAATCCACAAGTTCATTGAAAAGAACCAGCTCAAAATTCTGATTTACTGTTCAGTTTCTATACAGTATATATAAATGAAGAAATGGGTGAACTGTACCTTTAACAAGTAGAAGCTTAAGACATTTAAGGACAAATATTATATTGTCTGGCTCAGTGGGTTTGCTACATTTTGGGTGAATGACTACATGGTGACTGATGGTACCTGCTTGGTCATTTCCCAACAGGGAGGATGTGATTTGTAGTTGAAGTGGTTCACTCTGGCTGACGTTTATTTTGTCCTCTGCACCTGAACCTAAAAAAAAAAAAAACAAGAAATATGAACAACGAATAGTTGCTTTTAGTAGAAATTGCTTTGTTTTTCATTACTTGTATTTCAATTTCAGCTTGAATGTTTAAACAGGTCTTTCCTTAATTCAGAGTACAATTCTTCACCATACTGACAAATTCAGAGGCACCAGAAATAACAAAGTAGGCCAGTGCAAGGTATTCTGGGATGCGTAGACACCCTTTGGGTGCCATCAAGAGACTTTTGTCTAATATTGTTACTATCTTGCATGGGTGCCTGTTTAGCTTCTCAAGGAGTCTTGTGACATTAGATGGTTTACAGCATCTAATTTGATCTTATCTTGAACTAATGGGCTGTTTGTTTTATGTTAAGTTAATACTTTATTCAATCTTCATGTGGAATATTAAGCTATAGATCGTAGCTGAAAATAAAACTTAAAAAGTCTCATATGGCTATAGTGGCAAGCAAGTAACTTGATAATTAATGTTGAAGATGCATTGAAAATCACAGAGCCACTTATTTTTGTGCACTATGAAACAATGGGTTATAAAATGCATAACATATCATTTCCATTTAAAACAGACCTATTCTTAAAACACAAAAATGCTACAGGCAGGTGTAAGGGATGAAACTTGCTCTGTGAGAGGCCATATGGGCTGTGTTAGTGCCTGGAGGTGCTCCCGTTCAAGTGACTCAGTGATCTCGTCTCCTCACGTGGCAACTCCGCTTATCCTCAACTCTCCGCCGCGGGCCGTCAACATTAGAGGCAGGAATGATTGTGTGGCCTGCTGTGCTTTATAATAAACATTCATGATTTTAGCATTTGTACTACCTCACTAATGTGTAGCAATGTTGATGGTACGTCCCAGAAACAGAAGACCTTGGGGACGATTGCTCCATTTTCCCCTTCCTTCTGTTTATTAATTTATCTGTTTTATTTGTGCCATGCCTGACCTGAGGACAGCTTAGCCGCCTTTAAATGAGTGCAAGGTGCTGATGAACATTTGCTTTTGAAGGATGAATTTGCATTTGAAAGATTTCAAGACCTTTTCACCCTGTTCAAATCATGTCAGGTGGTGTTTCTTCCACCTGACATGGCACGTTTGTCCCTGTGGACAGTGAATTTCCTTAAAAATCTGTTTATTTAATTTACTGTAAACTATAAAACATCGAATGTGCATGCATTATTGGAGAATTCTGTCATTCTGGCAAAGTTTCATGAACAAATGGCATTTCCACCCACACTTATTACTTATTATTATACATGAATAAAAAAAATGTAAATAAATAAATAAAATATTTTTGTTGCTTGAAATAAATTAAACATTAACTGAAATAAAATAAGATAAAAAAAAAAGTAAAATGTTTTATCATGTAAAACTTTCCTTGGCCAACAGGATGAAATAAATTAAGTTTAAGTTTCAGTATAACTGAAACTAAAATATAGAACTATAGACTTTTTTTTGATGGTCCCTTTTGAACATTCTGTTGACTTTATAAGTAACATTGCACCTAACGTTACATTAACTCTCATTAGTATTAGTAGAATGCTGCTTAAAGGATTAGTTCACCTCTAAATGAAAATTTCCTGATAATTTACTCACCCAAATGCCATCCAAGATGTTCATCTCTTTCTTTCTTCAGTGGAAAAGAAATGAAGTTTGTTTTGAGGAAAACATTTCAGGATTTTTCTCCACACAATGGGCCTCAATTGCAACCAACGTTTTGAAGTCCAAATCAATGCAGTTTCAAAGGGCTATGAAGTGCTTCACACGGCTCTGCACGTTCCCAGCTGAGGAAAAGGGTATTATTTAGCGAAACGATCGGTAATTTTCAACAAATAAATAAATAAATAAATAAATAAACATTTATATTCTTTTTAACCACAGTTGTTCATCATGTTTTTTATTTATTTTTATTTTTTTTTTGAGAAATAAATCCAAATACAAAATTCGGTATCAGAAATGCTTCACATCAAATATCACATGTACTGAAACAAGTTCAAACAAATAAACAGGAACAACAACAATAAAGGAGAAGAAGAAAAAAAATACAAATAAAAAAAAATAAATATAATAAATTCTTTCTTTTCCTATAGACACATTCAATGTTCATAGAATTTCAGTTGTTTGTCATGTGCTGGTCTGCGATGCGCAAGGGATCGTCATTACGTTGGAAACGTCACGCAAGTTATTTGTCTGTGTACTCCGGTTAAAAAAAGTCAGGGAAGAACGAAAGTTTATTGATATTTTTCAAATTAAAATATGCTGATTTTGTGATTGTTTTTATGTGACTATTAAAATTTATATTATTATCTATTAGGAGGTTTCTTACCACCTCCTTTGCTATTAAGCACTTTTTTCGAGCAGGGTAGAGATTTTACTTAGTATCTATTTCTTCAATGCACTGACAGAGAGTTTCAATGGGGGTGTAGTCATTTGGCATTAGAGGTAAACAGATGTGTGTATAAGCATAACTGTGGTAGGAGTTTGAATTTTTCTTTATAAGTTTACCAAGTGGTAGCATGTAAAGATTGAATAGCAGAGGACCCAAATTGAGCCCTGGGGAACTTCACAGGACAAAGATGTTATGTAATATAAGAACAATTTCCAATTTTAACAATAAAACTCCTATCACTAAGATATGATTTTAGCCAGCTGATCACAACACCAGTGAAGCCAACCCAATGTTCCAGTCGATAAAGCAATATATAATGGTCTACAGTGTTTAAAGCTGCACTAAGATCCAATAATACTAAGATGGATGCCTTGCCTGCATCTATATTTAACCGGATGTCACTTATGACTTTAGCAAGAGCTGTTTCTTTGCTATGGTGGGTCCGGGAACCTGACTGAAAATTGTGAAGGCAGTTGTTAAGTGTTAAATAGGATGTTAATTGATTAAAAACATTTTTTTCAGTGATTTTGCCAATGAACGGTTTGCAATCGGCCTATAGTTGCTTTCAACTTATAGTTGCTAGTCTTTTTCAGAAGTGGTTTTATAACAGCAGTCTACTAAAATGTAGGAAATGTGCCCATCATTTGGAAGGATGAATTTATGATTTTAAGCAGTTCTGGTGCTAGAAAAACAGATTTAAAAAAAAAAAAGTGGTGGGTAAAGTGGCAGTTCAGGTGGCAGTTTTTGAGGGGGAATTGTCAGATTTTCCAAGGTTGAGAAAATACCTCGAGCGGTATTTATGTTTTGATTGATATTGTTAGAAAATAAGGACTGTCTAGCTTTACCAGTTTCAGTATTAAAGTTTTTAGGTTTTCCTTATAGATATTTTAGTGTACTAAGAGTTTGGTTTTTCACCACTGTCTTTCTGTCTTCCTACATTCTCTCCTTAAGAGCTTAACTTTTGAATTAAGCGTCCATGGGGCTTTCTGTTTTTTTACTGACTTTCTTGAGTTTTAATGGTGCTATATTATCCATAATATCTAACATTTGTGAATTAAAATGATCCATCAAATCATACTGAAAAACTTTGGAGAAAAGAGCATTGGTATGATCATTAATATATATTTTTTTCTATCATCACAAAGGTATTAGACTTACGAGGAGACATGAAAACATCAAAGAAAATGCAGAAATGATCAGTCAATGCTAAATCCTTTACAGTCAAAGAAGCGTGTTTTTTGCTGTACATGTTGAGTTAGGTTATTTGTGTTAAGCAGTGAAAGTAGTTCACTGACATAGTTGTTATCTGGAATATCAACATGCAAATTGAAATCCCCAGATATAAACTCTCATCAAGAAAACCTAGTTCATATAGTTAATCAAGAAAAACTCTACGGGGAGTGCTTAGGTGACGACCAGGTATAGGACATATAGGCAGTCAAACTGTTAGAATCATGAGGCGTTGAAATTAAAGATCCTGATGGAATTTCTCGCTACAGCGTTTCTAGACGAGAGAGGAGCCGTGATATTCGAAGGACCGCGTCCTCCAGAAAAGCCTCAATAGATCGGAATTCTGATCTCAGGCTGGAGAACTCAGGGTCCGTCCTTAGAAAAAAAGCTTGTGGCCCTTTACAAGAATAAAGTAGTAACTGAACAAGATTGTCTGTCTGTAGATTGCTTCAGTCTGTAGAGGTACCAGGCAGATGAAGGTTTTGCTGCTTCCTTCAAAACTCTAGGTTAGCAGTCTTCCAGGTCAGAAAGCAAACAGTTGTGCATGGATGAATGGTAAAAAGAATGCCACGACAATGTACGTGTGTAAAACATTGATGTAAATAATTTATCATACAATGGTAAAGTAGTTTACTACAATATTTGTTACAATTACAATATTACATTAGATTATTTTGTATTTTCCAAATTTAAGATTCATTTTAATTAATGCATTTTTTATCAGTCCGTCTCCGAGACGCATGTATTTTATTTACAAAAACTGTATTTTACAATACAATTGTAACAAAATAATAAATGAATTGAGTGTTTCCAGTCCAAGCATATTTTCTATGTGAAGAATCACCCTGATTGAATGAAGGTTGGATTCCACTTGGTATTCTGCCTCAGTTAGAGGGTCCCATTAAGCTATACATCATCATTTGTAGGATGGAGACTGGGCCCCATCTCACCCATGCCTCACTGGGACAATGACCTTAAACGTTTCACTTCCATTAAATAGAGCGATTGAACCTGAGCTTGGCATGTTTAAATGCCACTGTTTGCCATACTGTGCAAATTACAATTCTTTTCCCCAGCATTGATCTTTGTCTGTGGGCTCCCCTCTGGAGATGTGATTTAATTACACCCCATCCTCTCTCTTGGTTAAGCCCGTTTCATCAGAATGCTCCCACATGCCATGGGAATCCGTAAGCATGAGGTCACTGGCTTTACTTCCTGCTGAGCAGATCTGGACCTCAGGTGTCAGAAGCTAGTTGGCATTTGGCTAGTGTACACCTGGAACACTGATTTTGCTGTTATGATGACCATGTGATGGGGATTCTCGTTCAGTGTATTCTCAACCGTCATTTAATTATTTACTTTGCCTCGGTGTTCTTAAAGAAATAGTTCACTTAAAAATGTAAAGTTCAATGTTTAATATTAATTACCCACCCGTATGATATACTTCAACTGCTATTATTTTATTTAACACAAAGGAGAGTTTCTGAAGAATCTTCACATAGCTCTTTCCATACAACATCAACTCATGCTGATGGTTAAGTTCCAAAAAAGGACAAAAGAGATAACAAAAAACACAACAATCAAGCACCATAAAAGTCATCCATATGACTCATGCACTATATTCCAAGTCTTCTGAAGCCTTAAGTCATAATAATACAATGATTTTTTTTCCTCTCCAGGCAGTGAGCTGTTAACTCGAGAACTGTCGCGGATCATATAGTCTCGAGAACCAGCAAATGAATTGGCAAATGAATAACTCTTTTGTGCTGGATCAGGTTCACAAACCATACTAAGTGGTTTGTTGAGGATTTACTACACATTCGTTCAATCGAATCAGATTGATTTGTTCACCTCACTGACAGATTTCAAGTTGTCAGGTCACTGGATATGGTAAGATTGTCAATAAATAATGACTTTAATTTGGGTTGTTCCTCATATAAATCTAGCATATGGCTTTAAAAGACTTTTTCACACCTGGCTCGTTTGGAGTAGTTGTTTTGGAAGTTGGTGCGGTTTTCCGTAGCAACAACTGCACGGCAAACAATTTAACATGGCAATTGCACTTGGATCCACACCAAAACAATCGAACCAAGTGGTATCAGGAAATTTCTGAAAGCAGCTTTCCTATTGCTCAAACAGTAAAGCGTTGGCACTTGCAATGCCAAGGTCATGGGTTCAATTCCCAGAGACAGACTGATCTCATGAAGTAGCGTGTGTATGACACGCCAATTCGTATTTCCATTTTTGGCATGCTATCAAGATGCATAATCGCTTTTCAGCGTGTTTATGAACGCCGTTGACTTAACGTTATATAAATATATGACTTACCTCAACCCCGTCCCAAAACCTAACCGTCACTGGGGTTAATGGCATTTATGACTGTTCCCTTACCATCCTAGGGAAAAAAAAAGATACGACTTACCTCAACCCCATCCCTAAACCTAACCATCACTGGGGTTAATGGCATTTATGACTGGACATTTGACGGCGTGTACAGACACGCGGAATCACTCGGACGTTAATGGCATAGACATACACGCGGATACACGTGGATAGCTCAAAATGCGTAGAGATAACACGCCACTTGACTCGAAAGTGGCGTGTATGTTTACGCAAAAGTAATGATGTCATGTTGCCAGAGAAAACAAAAAAAAAATGATAATAATGTGTACATTGAAATGCAATGTAAGCTAATGTAAATGTGAAATGTATTATAAAAGCAGCAGTGCCGGATTCTGAAAGTGTTTGTTGTTGAAAGCCCCTCTTCTTTTTTTTGTCTTCCATAAAAAATGAAGAGGAAAAAATAGGACACACATATGAGTAATAAAATTGTCATATTTGGGTGAACTACCTCTTTTAAATAGTACAACAGTCATTCTATGATAGTACTATACTGCATGCTTCTAAATTTAACATCTACTCAGTTTTACACCAAATATAAATAGAACGCACTTTTGTGTTTTGTTTGTCTTTTTTTTAGGGCATCTTTATAAATAGTTGCACCACCATGGCAGGGTGTTGTTGGCATCACTCACATAATCCCCCTTTATCTTTGTGCTGAGGTTGGCAACGTTTTTCCGCAACTCCATCTCTAATGCCTGTGAGTCATGCATCCTCATTTTGGATGTACACGTAGATCCATTGACTAGTTTTATATTGAGAAATGCTCAAGCCTACTTTTTCTGTTGTATCCATAGTTGTTGTTGTTGTTTTTTAGCTTTGCCCCAAGGACCCAAGGCACTTGACTTGAGGAATGATGTTCAAGAGTTCCAGGAGGAATTTGTAATGTCCTGGAGTTATGTGAAATTTGACTGGTGTTAACAATTACATGTAACTCAAAAAGAACATGAAGCACTGAGGAGAATTCAGATCGGTTTGTTCTCTGGTACCCAGTGAGTCATTTCTGTTCAACACAACACCCCCTCTGCTTTCTGCTTCCTGATTATATAGACGGTGCTTTGATTGGCTGCAGCAGAAATCATGTGTAGAGTGAAGAGACATAAGTGGATTGTGAGATTCAAAGCATGCATATTGTGATTTAGAGTTATATTTTAATTCTAAAATAAAGGTGTGTGTACTTAAGCAAGTTCCAGGGACAGATTTTCTTTGACTTAAAAACATTAAGACCATTTTTCACAGGCAGGGCTTAGATTAAAGCTGATTCAAAACTCAAAACTATTCAAAACTATCTGCTTTCTTTCGCTCGATTCAAAACGGTAAGCTTGTAATAATGTTTTTAATTCTAGGGGTACTGTTGGATTTCTTCCGGAGATTCAGGCATGTCTTTGCGTCATTACGTCACACGTCCATCCATCTTCTTCCGTTTATCCAGGGTTGAGTAGCGGGGGCAGCAGTCTAAGCAGAGATGCCCACACTTCCCTCTCCCTAGACACTTCCTCCAGCTCTTCTGGGGGGACACCGAGCCGTTCCCAGGCCAGCTGGGAGACAGTCCCTAAAGCGTGTCCTAGGTCTTCCCCAGGGTCTCCTTCCAGTGGGATGTGCCCGGAAGACCTTTCCAGGAAGGCGTCCAGGAGGCATCCGGAACAGATGCTCGAGCCACCTCAGCTGACACCTCTCAATGTGGAGGAGCAGCGGCTCTACACTGAGCTCCTCCCGAGTGACCGAGCTTCTCACCCTACCTCTAAGAGTTCACCCAGCTACCCTTTGGAGAAAGGTCATTTTGACCACCTATGTCCGGGATCTTGCGCTTTCGGTCATGACCCAAAGCTCATGACCATAGGTGAGAGTAGGAACGTAGATTGACCGGTATATCGAGAGCTTCGACTTGCGGCTCAGCTCCTTCTTCACCACAACAGACCGGTACATCGACCAACATTACTGCAGAAGCTGCACCGATCCGTCTGTCAATCTCCCATTCCATCCTTCCCTCACTCGTGAACATTTCCTTTCTTCTGAATCCTCATTTCCTTTCTTCTCGTCTTAGCTCCACCCCCTTAGGATGCAAGGGAAGGATACACTTGTGTACCCTCGCTCATGACTCCTCATGAAGCTCCTCATTCCTCGCCTCCTCGTAGTGCAGTTAGAGAATTGAGATGTCCTTCAAGATGACTGAGTTGCATTGGTTTCTGGGTCATGGGCTTGATGACGTAGGAGTAAATTTTAATAATATTAGCGTTAAACTTTCAATTATACTCAATTTATATATTTTTATTTTTTAGATGTTAATTTTTTTTAAATGTTTAAGTTTCAGGGGAAAGGTTAATTTTATGTACTATGTACAATTTGTTTGTATCAAAAGTAAAAGTCAGGTTTATTGTTATATTTTAGCCAGCCCATTCTCACCCCCAAGGCATCACCTAACTGACGCCTTGGGAGCATTTTGACCATGCTTCAATATTTGACACTTTAGGCGTCCTTTAGCGTCAGTTAAATGACGCCATAGGATCGCGTGTACCCTACCCCCACCCCACACCTAAACCTAACAGCGTCCTCTAACTGACGCTTTCCTTTAGCGTCAGTTAGATGACGCCGTAGGATCGCGTCATGTAAGTGACGCTAAAGGGCGCCTAAAACGTCAAATATTGAAGCATGGTCAAAGGTGACGCCTTGGGGTGAGAATGTGTTGCAGCTAGCATATTGCAGGATATGAAATAAAATGAATGTGAATGTATTGGATATAAAAAAACACGGTTTCAGCAAGCAATACGGTAAATTACAGACAATAAAAAATGCATTATTCCATATGTAGCCTCTCTGTTTTTAGTGTTAGTGTTTAGAGCTGTAACACTTTATAAGCTCAAGATATTAAATGTTTTCGGAGCGTTCACTTGCAGTTCCTTAGATGTGAGTTACTGCTCATCATCTTGTGTCTCTGAAAGCAGTTTTGCCCTGCAGCCATAAATCTGTTTACTTTAATAGTGAGCTGTTCCCACATGCTGATCTTAAAAGCTGTGCTGTTTGCCACTAAAAGAGTATTTGCACTAGTGCTAAATCACATGGAAATGATACTGTGAATTTTCTTAAAGAAAAAACTTTATAAATAAATAGGCAGGGATAAATATTGTATCTTCACCCATATTTTCTCAGACCCAATACCTCTCAATCCCAGTTTAGTATCTTAATACATTTAGGTTGTGTTGTGCACAATTCATCAGCCTGCATAATCTTTCATCAAAAAGTAACAACTTGCTCCACTCTAAAATGACTTCATAGACGTCTATTTGTTAAAGGGGTCATGAACTGGCTTTTTGAATTTTATTATACTTGTCTGAGGTCAACTTATGACGTCCGCTTGGTTTTTGCATTCAAAAACATCAAACTTAATAAGTAATAGGTTATTTTGTATCCTAGTTTTGAACCTAGCTGAAAAACACTTGGTTTTTATGGGCGTCTAGCACTGAAGACTTGGAAGTAAACGCCCACTGCTGTGAGTGGATAACAGTTTTGCATATTATGAGTTTCAACTCACTCGTCGGTGCACGTGGGGGAAATTGTTCTGAAAACGTCCAATGTTGTAAAATGGCAACCAGAATGATTCGCCCATACATGTTCGACCCAACGTCAGTGTGTTGCTCGGTAGCTCGATCCGGTTTGTCGTCACGAGGTAGGCATCTATGTTATCTAGCTATGCGTGTAACGCACGAATCGGTGGGCGGGGCTAAACCGGCCATGTTGAAGTAGGCGTTGATCTTTTTCTGCGGGGGTGGTGTTTCATCCTCTTTGTCGTCATAGTTCCCCACTTTGAAAAACGAGTCGTTTGCTGAGCCTGGTGTCAATAAAAGCTTTCATTGGACTAACAAGGACGTTTTCAGTTCTGAAACTTACAGGATATTCTTATAATATGATGACCACTAAGATGTCAAAAGCTCAAGGAAAATTCGAATTCTCAGTTCATCACCCCTTTAGTGTTTACTAATATTCAAATGAACTTACTGTTACAGTTAAGTCTTTCTGAAATAGTACTTTTTAACGCAGACAGTCAACTTTAATGTAGTAAATATTACAACAATACTAGCAAATTGTAGTTGTAAAAAAAAAAGCTTTAAACTTAACGTTCAGGTCAATCAATTCCTGATGGATAACATTTTCACTTTAAAAACAAAACAAAAAAACATTGCATTATGGAAGTGAACTGGGTTATTTGTGTGAATACAAACCCTAAACATTAAGAATGTTTAAATACAATTTTGAGGGATCTGTACTTTACTCGAGTATCATTTTTCAGGAGTACTCATGACTTTACTCAAGTACATTTGAGAGGGAAATATTGTACTTTTTACTCCACTACATTTCTATCCATAAATTGGAAAAAAAAAAAAAAAAAGATAAATCTCGGACACCCTCAATTTGTTGTTTCCCTCTCAAACATGATTGGATTGTGCAGGCGCCAATGATTGGGACAGCCTATCAGCAATCACCTTCAGCTTTCCGCCAAAGTCAACTCCATGGTCAGATTTAGATAAGAGACGAAAACATGGACGAAACAATGGATGAAGACGCAGCCGGTCCATCCCGGGAATGTGCCAACGCGTGGCCACACCTCGACAGACTATTTCAATTTTCTGAATTTTCTGAAATTTTCCGAAATGTTAAATAAAGCAACATGGTAAAAAGATGAAAATGATTTGATTTTACTTTCAGTTCCTTTTACATTCTCCAAGGTATTAACATTAACATTTTTCATAACTTCATGTAGGACATTTCTGTACATACATGTAAGCACTGTGGCAGTAGTAATGCAATATTTAGAAAATCTACTCTTGTACTCTTGATACTCAAGTACTTTTAAAAACAGGTACTTCAGTACTTTTACTTAAGTAGACATCGGACTGTAGTACTTTTACTTGTACTTGAGTAAAATTTAGCAAGGGGTATCTGTACTTTTACCCAAGTAATAAAACTGTGTCCACCTCTGTTAGGCTATAATAATATACAAACTATTCTCAATGTGTTAAATAAATGTTTTAATTAGTAATGCTTCCTCCATGCTGTGTACATAACTGTACGATAGAAATGGTGAGAAGGCAAAAAAAAGGAAGTGTAGAAAGTTTTTGTGTGTAAAGTTTGAAATGATGGGCTAAAAAGAATAACAACGTCTCCTTTTCTCTGTTTTGCAGGTGCATTTGGAAACAAGAGGCAGCCTCTTTCGGTCAGTGCTTCAGGACTGAGAGTGTAGCATGGGTGATATAACAGGATATGCCATCAGAGTCTAGTGGCTGGCAGGATTTGGACAGGAGGCTGAAGATGAGGAAAACAAGTGTTTGCACACAAATGAACTGGGTGGCTGTCTATACCCACCAGTGATTATCTACACAAGTCCTGCCTGCTCTGGGAGTCTCTACAGAGAGCAGCCAATAAAATCTACAAACGGTCATCCCATTTCTACTTCGGTAAGTGAGAAAAACTGCAGAATAAAAAAAGCAGTATACTGACAATGTACAGTACATTATCAGCTAGTGCTGATTGTTCTCTTTTCTGTTTCAAATTAGTGCTTGGGTTTGTATGCCTAAAAGAATATGGATGAGGTTCGAGGAAAATAGTATATTAAAATGGATGTGGTAGAGCTGGCCTTTGTTCTCTGCCTGATACTGTTGCCCTTCCTTTACAAGTTACTGCTACTGTCATGACAATCCAAATGGCTTCATAATTTCCTGTGGTCATAGAGGTCTATTGAATTGTTGAGTGAACTTTTCTTTTGTAATGGGCTCACTGAGCTTTATTGCAGTCTGGACAGATAACGGCATCATTTGACTTCTGGCCCTGCCCTGTGATCGAGATTGGTAACAGCTGGGCACAATTGTTCAACAGTTTTGATTTGGGGGCTATAGACTATTGAGTTTTGTAACTGAACTTCGCTGAATACAGCAGATTGGTGAGGAATGAGGATAGAATCTATTACCCTGGAAAATTCAGATATTACTTTTTTTACAGCTGCATGCATAATTGAAATAATTAAGTTGTGTGAACTTGACAATTCAACGTAACTTATTTTTTTTTTCATTTATGTATGACGTTTATTTACTTAAGAATTTTAAGGCAATGGGTTTCCTCACTTTTTTAAGTTAAGTCAACTGATGACTTTTTACAATGTACTTATGGTTTCGGCACAGTAATATCATCACTCCGGAGAGGGAGAGGATTGTTCAGGAGTGATGATATTACTGTGCCGATTCGAAGCGCTCCCAATCACTTGCTGTGGTATTCTGCCATACAACATAGTTATCCATTTTACACGCTTAGAAAAGCGCAACGTTTTATTTTATGTCACCATTCTCGGTTGAGTTACACTACATTACTTTTTAATGGATAACTTTAAGTAAGCTTTAGATTGCAGCAAAGTAATCAAAATTTTAAAAGTCGGCCAATATATATCCAATATCGACCAAACGCCAGTAAATTACCAATGTAACTGTTATGTTACCATTAAATTATTACCAATGTAACTGATATGTTACCATTAAATTACCAATGCAACTGATGTGGTACCATTAAATTGTGAATCCCTAATCCTTTAGCATTCCCATTCATTTGGGCCATGCTAACCAGTCAAACTCTGACTGCTTGGTGAAAATTCCTACTTGTATACTCAAATTGGGGCTAAGTGATCTACACGAGTGAGTGTCGCTGTGAGAGACCTAATGAATGGCTTCAGGAACACTTCTCGCTCTCAGCTATTCAGCCAGGTGTTCTCATTAGCACCTTCTTGCTTTAGTGAGAAGAAAAGACATGTGAGGTAGAAATGAAGTCATGCTGAATTCTCCATGCTTGAATTTTTGACACATATTCTCCTAAATCCTTGTGAGATTATAGGCCGCTCTTAATGTTTTTGTTGAGTCATGTGTGCTCTGACAGACTATTTGTTTTGCAGTTCATTTATATGCGCGATCTTACACCAGTATGCTTAAACACACTGATTTATTTATCAGGTGAAGGTTTCCTTCTTTTTTTCCCCAAGTTTTAATGTCACACAAATAAATTAAGGTATGAAAAAGTACACTGTTGTATATTATGGACATTTGTAGGGCTTATATAAATATTTTTGATAAGTACTACAAATAGCCATTTTAATTTGAAATGCTGATAAGAATACTTGTACTGAAGTATTTCATAGAGCCTTAGGCTTGAGTTTTGAAATACCAAAATGGAGGGCTTTGGAAACCTCATCTCCTGCTGTGCCAGTCTCTTCTCTTCTAAAGCCAGGTTGGCCTTCTTGAGGTCAATGAGCTGCTGCTGAACTTTGTTCTCTTTAAGACATTGTCTAATAGCTTTTAGGACATCTAGTTTATCCTTCTCCAGCTGCTTTTCCTGACTACAACCACAGACATTCTCAAATCGCTGAGGTGTTGTAGCTGTAGTCTGAACAATTGAAGATGGAGGCTGGGTCATAGGTGGGCTATTGGGAAAACTGGGATATGGTAGGTGTTTCCCAATAAGAGGTGAACCTCATTGCTCTTATGAGCATATGATGGACCTGACTCAGGTTCAGGTTAAGACATCCATACTCCTCCATTGAGGTCAATATAACCATAAATACTATCTGAGGCACTTGTGCCAAGTATTGACAGTGCCTTTTCTTGTTCCCTTGAGGCTTGCAAAGTCCTCCCACTTCTTCCCTCCCTCCCTGATCTTTTCATGCCACTAGTTGCAGTTAGTTTTCTATCAATATAATTCAATATTATAATGCTATTATGTTTTTGTTTATTTGTATGACTGCCCTTAACCCTGCTGAAATTATATGTTTATGTTTGCTGGTGTCTCCACCTTATGTGCTTGAATACATTATTGGCATTGTAGCAAATGATAATTAGGCTAAACATTTCAAAATACAAGCATGTGCTACAATTACGAGCAAATGTATAAGTTGACATTTCAGCACCTGTCAAATGGACAGCGACTCTTAAGTAGCACTTAAGCAAAGTTAAATTTCAGAATGGTTGTAGGATAATCTCTACACGATTGGGATTTCCTGCCATTTGTCGTCTAATATTGGGAAACTATGTTATGGAGGATCCAGAGTCTAGACGGACAGCGGGGTAACTGAATGAAAGCAGTGAGTTAGAGGGAACAGCTCTCTGGAGATTGAAATTTTAAGAAAAATGCAATGCAAACGGTAAAACTCGCACCTGCTCTGAATCTTCATTATAATGCTGTGGAATTTTAGGCAGTAATCCTTTAAAAATATATATTTTTTTAAATCTATATTTTACTTGGTTCACTTGCAACAAGTATAAACATGATTTGTAAAGACAATGGGTTTTTAGCTAACTAAACCTATTCATGTTAATCATAGTGTTGTGCTTTATTAGATTTTCTGTGCTGCATCACATTTTAGGGAAGATCAGTGAGTGTTGTAACACATTTTAGTTTGTTTATTGCATAAGTTTTATTTTAGTGCTCTCAAACTTACTTATTCATTTTAGCAATAATAATGTTATGGTAATAGCCATGATATTTCAACTTTTGTATTTAAAGGTGTAAATGAAAAGCTTGTTGATTTTATTCATCAAACAATGGAACCTGCTGATTATGTTCCGTCATTCAACATTTATTACATGATCACAAATCAGTTACTGTACTTTCTTACTTTTTCTAACTTGTACTGTTAGTTCATGATCATGTAATTTCTCTTATGTTGCTCTTTTCTAATTTGTGATCCTGATATTACACAAACATGTATGTTCCAACACTCCTCTACAGATCACCATTTATTTCTAGATAACACATTCATATCCCAGTTTTTTTGGTGATACATTTTCATAAATAATATTGTTATTAAAACAACATGCTCTCTGCATGAAATGCACAGACAGAGCTGCGGCTAAATGTGCTTTAGCTTTTATTTTTAGGCTCTCTGTGTGTGAGCCTAATTCTATTGCCTGAAGTATTGCAGTGTGCTGCTTTGTGTCAAATTATGCAATAATAATGATACTATACTTATTTTTTACACAACATATGAGAATGACAGCACCCTACTAGCACTCAGTCTACAGCTCATTTGCTATAGACATGTTTTTGAAATGGTCTTCATCTAGAAATTCACATCTTGAAAGAACTTCAAAAAGAGTTTCAAATACATTTCCCCATAAATAAATGCCAGTTATGGTGTATCAATTATTAATTTATCAATATGAGCAAATAAAGTTCAAACTTGACCCTATTTTAAAATACAATATTTCACACAAACAATTACAATGAAATGGCAAGTAACACTGAAATAAATGTGAACTTTTTCACATGAAAAGTAAAAGTTAAAGAACTGAAATAGAATTTTCTTGTAAAATGTGCTTTTTTTAAATTTTGTAAAAAAAAAAACAGTTATGTATTCGTTTCGCAGCCTTGATGTTTTTACATTAGCACCTAGATTACAGTCTTAATTGCAGTTAGAAAGTGTTATGTTTCATTTTAAACAAATACTTGATGTTTGACCATGTCTGCCGAACACTTTGATTGAAATATTGGCTTGAGGTGCAGGACTTGTGTTAAACTTGTGCATATTTCAAATGAGGAGAGTAAAAACTTAATTGTACATTGAAGAGAAAATTTTGTTCTGCTTTCACTCAGAGGTCAGCCTAATTACGTTCAGTCATATTTCCAAAATGACTGGCTTCAGGGCTGGCAAAGATTAAGATGCCATTGAGTCATGCTAATAGATCAGACGAACAGATCTCCCTCCGTGGTCTTATGTAGATCAGTGGGCCTTGTTGCCATGGTAACAGCAGCAGATGGAGCATAGCTACACCTCAGCAGCGTGGATAGGAGAGATAGCCTGGAGTCCCTGAAGAGGCAGTGTGGTAGGTGGTGTAACACTAGTTCCTGCAGTCAGCCCCCCTTCTTCCTCTCAAACACCCACTCTCAAGACTCACCAGTCTCTGTGTCCATTTCTTAAAGTAAAGTCTCACGATCACTTTTCTGATATTGTCTGTTGAGTGACACGTTATTCTTGTGTTTGCATTTAAAATAGTCAGATGACATTAAATAAAACAATTAACCCCCATGTAATGCTTACATTAACATTCATGCATGTCATGAATGGAGGTTCTCTTTGGAAGCTCTTTTATTCGCACTGTATCTCTATTAACATTTGTTGCAGGCATGTATTTTCTTATTATAGTAATTAAAAAACCTGAGGGGTGTGCAATGCAATCACAGTGAAGTAATTAAAACAATCTTGAGGCAATGCTAGAAACCATCCTGTTCACAAGTAAAGCTTTTGAAATGGCTTAGAAAGAAAAAAAAAACATGTTTTCAATATTTCTCATATCTACGGTTAGATGAGATTTGTATGGTTAAATCCTGTTCTCCTTCATAATGTTTCCATGACATTCCACTTGGATTGTCTCCATGACATCCCACAATGTTTCCATGGCACCATAAATACCTAAATCTGCCAGGTTAAGATACGTAAACCGGATTTAGTTCACACCATGACTGATTAAAAGTTGCTAAAGATAAATGATTAATTAAAAAGTGCAAAAAATATATAAATATTCAAGTATGTTCTTGATTAGTTTCATAACTAATTATGATTATTTCCTTTTAATAGCTTTTTTTATGGGGGTTGAATAAATAAATTTTATTTCTTTATTTATTAGAGCTAACAAACTGCAGATTCATGCGTCTGATTCATACATGTTAAATGATGGGCACATTAACTGCTTTGGAAACTTCATTAACATGACCTAGAGCTACAAAAAATATAGCAATTTTTTCAAATGAGGATTGAACTAATTATAAATTGTTTCAATATTAATGTTTTACACAAATTGTACTGGCCTTTGTTACCCCCAGTGTTTTTGGTTTAGTCCTGTCACCATTTCCCCGTTCCTCGTTTGTAGGGATGCGCCAATCCGATACTCCGGATCGGTATCAGCTCCGATACTGCCATTTTTGCCGGATCAGTTATCGATCAGACGAGGCTGATTCAAATCCTATATTGTGCGTATGCTATTCTATGTTATTTTTAAGCCCCACAAAAGGAACAAAAACTTTCTAAAGTACCATAAAGTTTTCGTGTACTATATTATAAGTGTTCTGAAGCCATTATGTGATATAGAAATTAATATTTAAGTCATTAAATTCAAGATCACGTGAACTTTTCCCTCTGCTGCGGCTGTCAGTCATTCTCCATTCATTAGATCACAACACTAGAGTAGAGTCAGAGCACTATAATTGTTCTTCACGCACATAATAACTGAAAATTAAAACTGTTAAAAGATAAGGCTCAATAAACTATTGCATAGATAGATACTGTATAATACACTGTCCATCAATGTGTATTTCCTTTGTGCTTTGAACTTTTCAATGCGGACTCAACGCGTTGTGCACTGTAACTTCATGTGGCTTCAAGCGCATCATTCTCCGCTCGGGATGCGCATAAGCGCTTCGTGCCGCACTGTGCTGTATTGGAGCTTTTCATGTCATAATGCAGTCTTATTAATTGCCTGTCTTGTTCTGTCCTATCTATTATATGTTGCTGCCTCATTAAACATCTGTACTATACATTTAAAACATGTTGTCTCAATTTTATAGTAGCCATAGCTATATCTGGCTATATCTATCATGGCTATAAATAATTTATCTTTTTGATTTTTGTTATCTTGTTTTTCATGAATGTATTTTACAATAATACAAAGAGCAACGTGTATTATCAACTAATCTAGTTTATAATAGCATTTTTGTCATAGATTATGATGATATATTTTTTTGTTGTTTATATTTTTAATGAAATTGTCTGTATTAAGTAGATTGTGTTTAACACACACAAGAGTGTTTATTTACGGTGGCCGGGAAGTGCAAAGCAACATTACAAAGACTGAAACACTTCTACCTTTAAAAACTCCAAACACCGACCACACGTAAAGCAAAAGCGTGTTAAGCTGCTCATGTGTTTAACACAAAACGGGCAAAACGTCCCTCAGTCGCAGTCCATGTTCGGTGACCAAAAACTTAAATTCCTATATGCTTCATTCACGACATATTCTCCTCATTTACGACACAAATTGACTGCACTCACCAACACCTATCACCCATGTTCACTCGTCACTTCCAGTATGTGGTACATTCCCTTTCTGTGAGGAATCGATCGTTTGTAAATTTGTTTCGGGACTGGTAAAAGTGTTTTGCGTCTTGGTAATTTGTTTTCTAAAATGTCGATTTGTTTTGTCCTTAGTAAAAGTGTTTTGCCCTTGGTAGAAGTGTTTTGCCCATGTAATTATGTTTTTTTTTTTTTGGTCAGGTAAAAATGTTTCCCAAAATGTAACTTTGTCTCGAGCTTTGTAAAAGTGTTTCAGTCTTTGTAATGTTGTTATTAGTTGAACACACATAGTTATAGAAATTCTACTTGATCTAAAAAAAAACTGCAAATCTGTACAGGTATCGGATCGGTATTGTTCGATACTCAGAATTTTTGGTATCGGATCAGATCGATTCTGAAAAAGATGGTATTGGGGCATCCCTACTCGTTTGTTTAGTTAATTTGCCCCATCTGTGCCTTGTTTCTCTAATCTGTGCTCTGTGTATTTAAACCGTGTGTTCTCCCTCACTTCTTGTCCGTTCTTGGTTAGTATGGTCTCTGTGATAATTACCACTATGACTAAACAATTTTGCCCCTAAGAATTTTTTTTTTTATATCAAAAGTTAATGTAGGCTGCCTGTTTAGGAGTTGGACATTTTATTACAAAATGCTGTTTAAAATCTTATTTCTTGCAGTATCAAACATAATAAAATTGAATGTTCATGATGTTTCATGATGATGAAAATTCCCTGGTAATACATGTACTGTACCTGCATAAACACTGTTGAGACTTTTCAGAGTTTTTCACAAATCACAGATTTGTTCTCAACAAAATTCATGGGAGAAGTTAATAGAGAGTTTTCTCATCATCACCTCCTGGCTGAGGTTTCCCACTTCCCTGTCCCTTGCTGAGTTTGGCAAAATCTCAGGTCTGCTAGTGAGGCCTGTGGTTTGCTTGCCTTTTCAAACCTTCATTATACCAGCATGGCAGCACATATCCAGTCTGTCATAATGAGGCTTTACCCTGTGCTTATCTGAGTGGATATAACATCAAATTGAGGATCTTGGTACCTGAAATGTGATGCTTACAATGTGTTTATTGTTATGTAAGATGTGCGCAGCACTATAAATAGTTAAATGTAATTGCTTTGCATTTTGTCAACTGGCATCTCTGTAGTTTTTTTCATTTCTGGATAAAAGATGGAAGGATCAGCTGAAATTAAATACATTCATTATTCTTATTCAAACGTATGAATTTGAAAGATTTTATCAACAAAGGACTGTCTCTCTGTAGCGGAAGAGATAAAGCTCCCTTGACACTCCATGTTCTGTTGAATATGGCTTGAGAGCTGATCCAAAGGAATATATTAAATGATTTATTGCATCATGGTGCAGCACAGCAATGGTATTTGTAAAGCTCTAGATACTTTCTCTTGCAGAGAAAAAGATGTTTGCTTATCATAACACTTCAGCATATTACTATTTCATGAAACCAAATGTACAGGGCTGAGTGCAGTAAGTCTAGCAAGTGAGCAGGGCCGGCCTGAGGCATAAGCGAACTAAGAGGCTGCTTGGGGCCCCTTTGCCACCAGGGGGCCCCCCAATCGAGTTGAAAAATAAAAAAAATATATATATTTTTTAGAAGTCTTAAACAAGTGACATAAATGAATTAATTAATATGAATGAATGGATATTGAAAAGAAAAAGAAAATGAAAAGAAAATTCTGATTTCATGATCAATATACCTCCCTACAACTGCTAGGTGAGAGTTTGACGCAGCAGTATAAATTGGGCTTCAGGGTACACCGAAGGGTACATGCGCTACACACAGCCTACGACGTAGCTACGGCGGGAGGTTGATGCAGAAGTATACATTTTGGGCTTCAGGGTACACTGAAGGGTACGCGTGCTACACACAGCCTACGATGGGAGGTTGACGCAGAAGTATAAATTGGGCTTTATAGTAACAGACTTTGTTCGATTCTGTCATGTACAATCCAACAAAGTCTGTTACAATAATAATAATGATTTTGTGGACAGTTACACTGTATTGAGACAGCTTATTTATTATGCGATTATTGTCATTTGATAAATGTATTTCATCAGAATTATTGCATTTCCACCTATAAGCAAAAGAAAATGTCAACCCATACACATGGTTTATTTAACCTCCTCAAGTTTCCTGATTTATTATAGGCTATTTATCATATATGCCTAGGCTACTGGTAAAACAAGAAAAATCTCTCAAAAATTTAAACAGTGACAGTCCTAGTAATCCAATATATCCAAATTACTTTAATGTTTTTCTATTAAAATAATAGCAAAAAAGACATATTGTCATACAGAGCTGCATAAGTGCAGTTATTCAGCAATCGCAATCAAAAGGCTATAGTCGAGACTTGAGATTCATATTTGGTTTAATTGCATTTCATCACTGATAAGGTTTGATCGCAGGTTTAGTCACAGCAAATAGCGCTTGTGACAGAACACATACCGACCGAATGACCCTTTCATTTAAGCAGAAAATCTCAAATGGAGAATGGAGATTGCTAATCTGCAGGTTAATTGTTTGTCTGTGTTTTCGGATCATCTGCACTTCTTCAGCAGTGTAGAGAGAGTATTGGCATATTTTTCATATTGCATCCACAATCGCCTTTTGCAATTAGCTAATCGCAACGTTTCAACTCATGATTGCGATTCGATTAATCGTTCAGCCCTAGTGCTGATGCTCCCCTCAAGGTTTAGCGTCACCACGGAGTGAGGAGATTGGAAGCCTGCACAGCGTCTTGTTCCCTACTCGGAGAACAGGTGTTCTTCAAGTAGGCCTACTTAAAGTACAAGAAATGAACCCCTTTAAACAGTTCACTGCATTGGTAGCTGACACCATGGAAACGATATGCCAACCAAACATACCAAACTCTTAAGACTGCTAAAATTTAGTCTACCCATGTGTCGAAAGAAACTTACTTAGGCCTGACTAGTCAAGAAAACTGCACAAATTCATGTCTAAATTATAAAATGTGATAAAGGTGTGTAGGGGGGACTAAACTACAACGACACAAATGTCCTGCAGAGAAACACCTCTGAACAATGCCTTGAGGAGATGCAGTAGAGTGAACTCTAATAGCCAGAGGGGACGATTAGCCACGTGCCTCATAAGCTAAAACAATACCATTCCTAAGTCAATGCAACATTCTGTTTTGTGACAGCTTTATGGATTTGATTTATGAAACTGACAAGTACGATTAACATAAATCTTCAAACCCCTCACTGGAAAAAGTTTATACAGTGTCTCATCCTGATGCTATTTAAAAGGTGAAGGAGAAAAGGACTGCCAAGTCACCACCTGGGGCATATACAGTAAGAGGTGGATGCAACTTTAGGCACATAGCCAGGCCTAGGATGCATAAAGGCTTTGATCAACCCAGAAGCTGACAAGTGAAGATCAGAAGAACCACCTTTAGAGTTGGAACTCAAAGTAAGGCTGATTCCAAAAGTTCAAAAGTGGGACCAGAAAG
Source organism: Cyprinella venusta (assembly GCA_038021265.1). Taxonomy (NCBI): domain Eukaryota; kingdom Metazoa; phylum Chordata; class Actinopteri; order Cypriniformes; family Leuciscidae; genus Cyprinella; species Cyprinella venusta. Next base: position 22,158,346 of record CM075868.1, on the reverse strand, counting down.
ACCCTCTAGGACCACGGTAATCTCCCAAGAATAAACAGAAGGCAGAAGGAAAGGTCGTAACTGTCTCATCCCGCGGATAAAAGGGGTCAGGGAATTCCTTCCCAAGAAAACACAATCCAGCTGCACATGCTTGGCAGCAATAGCCACAATATAAACCTTGTAATGTGGTATAGGTAGCGGATAGCATCCTACCTGCGACTTGCACACCAAGATTCAACCAACACCCACTTAGGAGCATACAGCTTCCTTGTGGAAGGTGCTTTTGCATTTCTAATAGTATCCTTGACCTCAACAGAGAGACCATAAACATTAGGGGTTAGCAGGTTTGATCTGATTAGAAGACTCCAAGAAAGAGATCTGCTTCATCAACCAAATAAGGGTCTGCCAGAGCAGTGCTACTTGCAAAAGGAAAATCTTGTCCTCCTGCAATCTTCTCAACACTGAGGGAATGGGGGAAGGCGTAAAAATGCAGCCTCAGCCATGGGTGAGCAAGTGCATCTATCCCCAGAGGTGCAGAATGCAACCGGGATAACCACAGGGCCCAGGGGACACTGACTTGCTCAAATTGAACAAATCCACCTCTGCCCTGTCAAAATGTTGCCATATCAGACTGGCTATCTGAGGATGCAACAGGAAGTCTGCTGTGAGATTCACTGCACTTGGTATATAAACCACCTTTACAAACAAGAACCTGTCTTGCCACCATAGGTGCAAATGACGCACTAGCTGATTTAGGCGGTGCGATTGAAAGCCCCCTGTTAGTTATGTAAGATACCACTGACATTTCGTCTGTCCAAACAATGATGTGATTGCCTCAGAGGACTAGAAGAAAGTAGTTTAAGACCATGAAGCAACAACAGACACTGCCCATGCTCGCATCTCAAACAAGAACTTTAATGTGAAACCAAATGGCGAGATCTTGAAGGCAACTGCTCAAGATTCTTACCCTCTGGTGGGCAGACCAAGAAGGATGATGACTTAGGACCTCCTCCACCACTAAATTGGTCTCCGGTGAAGCAACTCCACCGAAACTACAGAACCCAAAGACCCACAGACACACTTTTGACCAATCTGAAATGAGACTTGCAAGTACGAAGCGACAAAACAAGAGAAGGAGACAGCCGTGCCTGAATAGTGTGTGAGTTCAGTTGTATCCCCAGAAAGTCTGAGGCCCAGGCCCCGTAGGGGTAATTTCTTGCATGGGGGGGCGCAAGACAGTGCCACTCAGAAAATGCTCATTCAGCCTAGAGGGCCAATCAATGCCCAGCCTCTCCGTAGAACTTCAGAGTAGGCCTCTGAAGTCCGTGCTTCAAGGCCATTAGGCAGGAGAGCATCAGCTGAACTATTACGGAATTCCTCTGACACCAACGCAGTGGTAAATAGAGCGTCCTTCAGGTCAAAAGAAATAGCATCACCTGCTTTCCAGGCTGGGACATAAGTCTTTACAGGGGTAAAGAGAGAGGGAGAAACAGTCCTGCTCGCTCTATATGCTTAAGCTCAGACCCCCAAGGCCAGGTCTTGTGAGATGCCTCAGAGACAGGATGATGGGAGGACAGACACGTCTTCCTTTTCGAAGAGGTATAGGCGAGAACGCAAAACTCTCAGTTTAAAATCACCCAGTGAATCCGGGCTTCAGAAAATCTGTACCACATATAGCATCAGCTACCAATGTTGGTAGTTTGTTTATTTAGGGGTGTTTTGTAGAAACTATATGCTTAAACCAGTCTAACAAATTATTTTTTTTCTATTATTTGGTAGAATTGTTTCAACCAAATATTATGATCCATTTTGATGCCATTATTCTCGCCTTTATTAAGGTATTCAACTTATCTCACTTCCAAAGAAAACAGATCGGATAATTAGTTTGACAGACATTAGGTTTGAGAGGCTAATCCTGTTGCCTGACTGGAATGAATCCTGCCTAATAATTAAACAATAACAAAGGAGAAGGGAAGACAGTGACTTGGAGCACCCCAGAGACAGTTCTTGGAATACTTAAAGCATAGATTTGCCAAATAGAATTGCCCTGCCAGGCAGACAAGTGATTAACCAGTCTGCCTCAGACAGCTGAGATTAGCAGATATGCGGTTATGCACAAAACATTTTTTTCTTTTTGCATTCAGATCCATTTGGCCCCATGCAGTTGTCCAATTCAGTTCCGTAAAGGTGAATTATATCACTGTGTAATTCTTGCTTTGGGGCTCAGGATTCCATGTTATATTCATGCCATCTGTTACACAAGTTGATCTGACACAAATATGCATCTGTTCAGCTGTTAACATTATCCCGGAAACTAGCCCCACCTGAAAAGACAAATCACAACGTTGTTTTCAAAGTGCATCTATGTGTTGTGTACCATAGGGAGGCCTATGAAGAAAAATATAGAGGAAAAAATACATGAAGACGGCAAGAAAAAGAAGTGTGCATTGTGCAATATGAATTGAAATGTATTGTAAACGCTGACAAATGATATTGTTTGAAAAGATTTTATTTGTACATTTCTACAAATGAAACACCATGGCACAGTGTGTGTCTATATGTATGTATGTATATATCTGCTGTAATTCAGCCATTTTTGGTCAGTAGATGCCCTTGTCTGTGGAAAATGTGCTTAGCTGACCGAACTTGCCATCTCTTTTTGCCATTATTTTCTCTCTTTGAAGGATCTGGACTTAGTTCCTAATCCTGTTGTCCTACACTTCCTCTTCAGGCACTTTATCCATCTCCCCAGCTCTCACCCAGAAAGAATGGAGAGGAGGATGAGGTTGCTATGGCAACAGAGAGCCCACAGGGAAGCTAAGTACAAATAGTGTTGCAGCGTTGAGATTCCTGCTTCAGATGAAGCGCAGAATTGTGCTTCAGAAACTATACAGTATAAATATTATCTTTCTTTACAATTTTGCATCTTCATTGTCTCCTGCTTGGCCATTGATGCATGATATCATGCTGTCTTCAGGCCTATGTAATAGAACGTTAGATAGTGAGTGTATTGCAGAAACTCTCTGAGTCTGCATATTTACACCTGCATAAAGGATAACTTGGCATGTCATCACATTGTATACTCAGGTGTTGGCAAAATGATCTATTTTATGGTATATAGACACATGTTTCATCATTAGGTGTGCACAGATCTGTTCACAAATTAGGAATTCTGTCAGACCTGATTTTGTGAGTAGAAAACATTGCTTTCAGTCAGGAAGCTGGCGACTGTCCCGTTCAGTTATTAGCATCAGTGAGCTGCTATCTAGCTAGTATGCTAGCACTAAGGCTAGCAATTTCCTTAGCAAAAATGCAGCTGTCACTTTTCAATGCAAAACATTTTCAATGCAGAAAAAAAGCATTATTCATGGGGCAGATCAACAGCACCCTTGGCATTAAGAAAGCTGCTGTTCCAATTGCAAGCATATTTCATTGCAAGTGAAAAAGTACCGCTCAGTCAGTTTCTTAAGCAAAAATAAATAATTGCATCTTGAGCAGAACAATATTGCCTCATGGGAAGAAATACAGGTCTCTTCTGGAGGAGCAGTGATGGGACAGTTTACTACTGAACTTATCTAATAACCCAAGTATTCCCACGTGTGTGGATTTTGCCCTGAAAACAGAAAAAGTGACAAGAAGTTCACTGAGAAAACTCCCAGTTGACCATGATTTCTGTTGGCTTTAACCTTTTCTGTACTTTAAAAGAAACATTTCACCCACTAATTTCATTATTTATATAATTTTCCATGGCATTTCCAATCCATTTCCATTGTTTTATTTCTCTGTTGAGAGGGTATAGTGTCTGAAGCTCTAAATGAGAAGGTATAATGTCTAAAGCTCCAAAAAAGCTCCAAGTATCCTTTGTATTCCATGTTTTCTGAAGCCATGTGATAATTTTATGTGGGAAACCAAAATAAAAAATTTTGTTGATAATTTTACCCAGATATACCTAACTTACAGTATTTTCAATCCAGAAGTAAGCTATGTTCTTGGAATGTGCAAGGAAAAAACCAGAAGAACAAAGCTAAACACATTGCACTACAAACCTGTGTGTTCATGATTATGATAATAAATTAAAATAATATGATAACAATTAACAGTTTTTGTGCAGATAATATAATTGTAACCGTATGACACCGGAAGCAAATGCACTCAAATAAGTTTGATGTTGCTCAAACCTCAATTAGGGTTGTTCCTTATAAAACTTGTAACATCATGATTGGCCATTTGACACACAATGGCATTTGGTATCAGTGGCATCAGGAGTTACGCTTTATACAACATAGAAAGCATGTGTGGGTAATTCTTCCCCAATATTTGTGACTGAGCTGAAGCATTTTGGAAAATAAAAGATCACTTGGGTGGTTTCACACGGGGTGTTGGGTGTTTTTCTCCCACCTTGTGCATTATGATGTTATGTGACAGCAAGGAAAGGTGAAATTGAGTTGTTATGACTGCAATGTTTCTTCAATAGCAATCTGTTTTATCTGATATTTTCAGAAGGAAATGGTAGGGAATGAAGACAACCATTTTGGAGTAGCAGTAAAGAGCCTTAGGGGGCCGTTATTTCCCCCCAAAAAAGTATTTTCACCTCAATGAGTGGAAAAGGGAAGTGGTGTCCAAATGGACCTTCAGGTCCAGAAAGTGCTGTAAAAGATATGTGTGTAGCGAGAGAGGAAAATCCATGAGAGATACTCAGTGGTCATCATCATTAATGATGAAAATACTCAATACTCATTTGCTATTGAATGGATGTGGTTTAAAAGGGTCATATAATGCAATTTTGCTAGTTAATGCAAGTTAATTTGATTCTTTAGGGTCTAAATGAAAAGTTTGTAATATTCTTTAATTAAAAATTCTCATTGTAAGAAAACACTAATTTTACCTGGTCAAATCAGCTCTGTTTTCAGCACGCCATTTAAGTGCATGTGTCTTTAAATGATAATGAGCTTATTTTACACCGCCTCTCCGTTCTGTGCGGTGTTTTGACACAACGCACGTGGAGTGTTGCCTTGACAATAGTTGAGGTTGTATTTTAGAGAAAGAATGGCAGCAGGGGTCTCTGAGGACACATCTGAGGCCTCTGAGGACCCTGTGCAACCGTACCAGTTTGAACCGGAGTCGGACCTGGAACAAGATGACGGGCGCTAAAAAGTTCGATGATTAAGGCTCGAACAGGACGTTTCTGAATGGTTGGTTAAAGTAATATCACTAAGATCAATCTTTGTATGTACTGGCATGGTAGAGTAGAGAGATACGAACGCTGATGTATACGGTCACAGTTTGTAATAACACAATAACCAATAACCCATTGTTTACATTATAAACGTGGGATTATGAATTATATTAAGAAAGTCGTATAGAAAACACGTCGTAATGAACACTGAGTGTAAACCTTAGCCGCATTCATCGTGAAGCGTGCAAGCGATTTGCAAAGTTTAAAGGGTTAGTTCACCCAAAAATGAAAATTCTGTCAGTATTTACTCACCCTCATGTTGTTCCAAACCTGTGTTTATTTGTTCTGCTGAACATTAAGGAAGATATTTGGAAGAATGTTTTAATCAAATAGATCTCATTCCCCATTGACTACCATAGTAGGAAAAAATACATTCTATGGTAGTCAATGGGGAATGAGATCTGTTTGATTAAAACATTCTTCCAAATATCTTCCTTTATGAGGGTGAGTAAATACTGACAGAATTTTCATTTTTGGGTGAACTAACCCCTTAATATAACGGTTAATAAAACTTTACTCACTTCTTCTGGAGGTGCAGTAGGGACATGAATAGTTGGTACCGATTCTTTTTTTCAGGAGCAACTTCTTAGCAAAACCAGCTTTATACTGATCCTCATTCATAAAGCAGTTTGGTGAGAAAATATTTGCGCGAACGTGAAAGCGTTAATGCTGATTGTGGGGAATATTCCCTTCGAAAACAAAACTCAGCCACTGCATCTTCAGCGGTTCGGATTTAGGAACATCCAAATGACTGCTGTGTTCATTATCACACCAAAGAACAGAACACCACAATTGCTAAGACGCCATTCGGCAGCGTATCAACAATGACGGACTATTAATGACAGCTCGCTCAGGGGAGATCTGTGTTGAAACAGTGAGGTCAATCTCAATCAACAATTGTGGGATTGTTATATATATATATATATATTATATTATATAAGGAAACATAAAAAAACACTTTTTAATCATTATTTGATGGTGGTGTACAGGTACTGCCAACACACATTTCAGTACATTCAACTTTGAAAAATTGCATGTACCATTATATGACCCCTTTAAGGGTTATGACCCTTTAAGTGCATGCTCATGACTTTAAGGAAATAAGCAATTGAGTCATCTCACACAATTGATTTGACTGATATGAGTTTGTGTGCACCTTTCTATTGTTCACACTTTTGAATTATCATGAATGTTAGAATGAAAAGTCTTGGTATTAAGCCAGAAATTAAACATTATCTCTGAAAGTTTGGTCCTACTTTATATTAAGTGGCTTTAACTACTATGCACTTACATCTAAAAATAAGTACAATGTACTTATAGTGTTCATGTTGTATTGTAAAACACATTGCTGCTATTGAGGTGTGATATGGGTAAGGTTTTGTAAAATCACTTTCCTGTTTAATTGTCAACCATAGAAGTCAGTGGTATATCATCTTGAGTATTGTTACTGCACATAAGATTTAGGATCCTTGATTCTGATTTGATGGATAGAAAATAAAATGACCTGAAATATGTCAAATTTCTGACCAAAAAGTCCTGGAATTTTTAACTTATTATAGACCATTTTGCGAGATGTAAACAAAACTGGTCCAAAAGCACTTCCTGTTTCAGCTTTTTTTTAACACTACATAAACGTTGGAATAAAATACAACCAACAGAACATTTACAACTGAATCAAAAAGTTAAACACACAGCTTTAAGATGTTTTCTTTAAATTTTGAAATAAAGAAACCATTTACAAACTGAAACAGGAAGTGTTTCTGGACAAGTGTTGTTTACATAATGTAAAATGGTCTATACGTACTCATAGACTCCTTCTGATGTTACATACAGACAATAGTCCATATTTGACCAACTGAACATATTTCTGATAAAGTCCTCGATATTGAACTTATTGTATATTGTATATATATATATATATATATATATATATATATATATTTGTGGTATGTTATGTCCTGTTTGGTTTTGTCATAATTCTCTCAAAAGTTCACAGAGAAATGTAAAAAGTTGACTTATTCAAAAGCTCTAATTCCCTCAGTGTTTTCTTACGTTTGACTAAATTGTCAAATTTGGTGTCAGTTTACCGATCTGTTCCGTTCTACTGCATTCAGAATAATGTCAGTTTGGTAAAATAAGGTGAGAGGATGAAGAGACAAATCTCTGGGTGTGAAATGTGTTTCAGTAGCAGGTACATTTTACTATCACTCCAGTTAGCTGATTTGACAGCCATATGAAACTGAGAAGTCTCTGCTAACAGCATATTTAAAACACATAAAGCTGAGGAGCTATGCCAATATCCTGATCTAAGCACTAAAGGGCCCTCATAGATTGATATAGGCTATGCAGATCTTTAATGAAATAGTTATTACTTTAGTATCCCATGTGGGGATTTTTATGAAACCAAAAAAATGCAAATTTTGGCCGATGTTGCTGAAGTAGTTAACAGCATGGTAAATCTTAAGCTTGACTTACAGACATACAGTATTTACATCTGAGCTAAAGGAAGGTGTATGTTTCGTGCATGCTTCATTTGCATAGTGATATAGTATTAGCTATTCAAGATGCTTAAAGCATATTAAAGATGGATGCTTAGTTTAGAAGCTGAGCTACTTTTAGAAGGTTGGAACCACATGAAGGTGAATTAATATTGGTCATTTTTAACAATGTAAAAATTGTAAAAATCACTTTAATGTGACCTGTACGCGTTACTGTGACATTTTAAAGGTAAAAATGACTGTCTACTAATTAACTAATGCTATGATTCAAGTACAATCTTATAAATAAACTATTTTGCTTGAGAAATTCACAGAACCTAGGTTTATTTTATTTAGACTTTGTAAAGTCATGACGTTTGGAACATAAAGGAAATTGTGTGTGTTTTTCCCTAGACGCAGATGACCATGTAATCCATTTAGGAGTTTAGCCTGCTTTTCAGAATAGAATCAGACATGTGGACTTGTCAGAATCTGTAAAGGAAGTCCTTGAACGCATGGAAAGCAAACCAAATGAAAAGTCATTTTAGATAAAAAGAAATGTTTCTTGGGAATATTGCTATTGAAATCAGACAGCGTACTCTCAAATGCACTTTCACAAGTTCACATTTCAAAGTTAAAGATACCAGGGCACTTTTATCCAGTGGGCTTAGATGGGAGGAGGTCATGGACAAATGTATAATAAAATATCATTGCTATCAGGCAGAAACCTCCATATTTACTTTTTTTCATAAATCATTACAATTGGTCACCCTTTATCTCTGTAGGTTTTGCAAATATTTAACAAACTTAAATACTAAATACACATACAATGTGAGCTATGTTCCTCAATGGCTTTAACGAAATGTCAAATTCTAAAAAAATTTTTTTAAGAATTTGACTAAAATGTTGTCCAAGATGTAAGACTAAAGTGTCCAAGGGGATACATATACAGTACATTTTAATGCACAATGTGGAAGCAAAGAACCTACTGACGCAAAGCAGAGTTAAAGCTGTCATTGATGTTTGCAGCTCTTAAATTTATTATTTTGTCATTATTTTCATTATTTTTCCACTCGTTAGATCTAGCATTCTGTGTTCTTTAAACCAGAACCAGAGATAAAGCAGTGCAATAAGGTTATGTTTATTTGATTGAATTATAACATTTTTATTTATTTATTTAAACTGAGACAGAGATATGTGCTTGTGAATAGAGTGGTGCAGGTACAACGTCAGAACAAGGAAGTCTAATTTGCCGCTGGTTCCTTTGATATTTTCCTATGGGGTTTTTGATTTATGTGTAAATGAAAGCCTGTGGTAAACAGAACTTGACAATACTTTGATGATACCTGACGATATTTTTGTTTTGTTACTTTGACAAACTATAGATCCCCTAAGCCTAGTACCAGAAACACAATTTAAACATGGAGAAGGTGAAAACATTTTCCACTGCTAACAACAGCACCAGAACTTAAGTAAGACAACATACTATTTTCATATAATAGGTCCAGAAGATGAAGATGAAATAAACTTAAATAAAGAAACTAACAAGATAAAAAAGGCAGACAAAACAGGTCACAATGAAAATGAAAACACTTGGCATTTACACCTAGAAGTTTGTGATATGATATCCCAAAATGCACATAAGAATAGGTGGATGGAAACATACTGTTAGTGAGTGCCCTGTTTTACTTAAAGAACTAGCAATATCTGAATGTGTTTGTGGAAGTGGCATGGCCAAAGGAGATTTCCGAGGAACTCAGAAAAAGAGTTGTTGTAGAAATGTTATAAAACCATATCTAAAGAGTTTGGACTTTACAAATACACAGTCAGACAGATTGTGTACAAATGGAGGAAATTCAAGACAATTCAAAAGCAAGAAGCGTAATAACCCACGAGGTCACAAGGGATCCCTGCGGGGACCACCATCAGGGGAACACGGGACAACAATGGTGTGGCCAGAGGACTTTTGGAAAAATGTTTTGTGGACTGATGAGACAAAAATAGAACGGTTTGGTTTAAATAAGAAGCGTTATGTTTAGAGTAAGAAAAACACTGAAGAACCGTATCCCATCTGTGAAATATGGTAGTGGTATCATGGTTGGCCCCTGTCTGTTTTGCTGCATCAGGGCCAGGATGAATTGCCATCATTTAGGGAACAATGAATGTTTGAATGATGAATGGATGATCTGTCTGTGAACTGAAGCTCAAGAGAAAGTGTTATGCTACAAAGACAACGACCCAGTCGTTCTACCAAAGAATGGTTAAAGAAGTACAAAATTAATGTTTTGGAATGCCAAGTCAAAATCCAGACCTTAATCCAGTTGAAATGGTGTGGAAGGACTTGAATCAATCAGTTCATGCGAGGAAAGCCACCAACATCCCAGAGTTGAGGCTGTTCTATACTGAGGAATGAGTTAAAATATGTTGTGCAGGACTGATCAGCAGCTATCAGAAAAGTTTAGTTGCCGTTATTGCTGCACAAGGGTGTCATACCACACCGAAAGCAAGAGTTCACATACTTTTGCCACTCACATGTAATACTAGATATTTTTTCTCAATAAATACAGCTGTAATCGAAATGATTTAACCCCTATTGCAAATTATGTTTATTGGCAAAATTTACAGACTTTCAGCTGAACAAATCAAAAAAGGGAATTAGCTGCTTTCACACAGCAATCCCGGTAAACTACTGTAAAATTACCAACACAGCGCGTATACCACAATTGTCATTTCTCGTGGCATTTATACGCCAAAAATGTTTTTTGCGTGTCAAAAAGTCAATGCTACACACTGAAAATCCCCTGGGTAGGTTCATATGCACACGAAAAATGCGTACCATATACACGCAAAACTAGTTTTGGCATACAAATGGCACGAGAAATGACATTCGTGCTATAGAAACGAACTTTCATGAGATCGGGCTCAAAATTACTGGTAAATACACAAATATTCTGTATAAAAGCAATGGTGTTCTGGCTTTTTACAGAAGAGACCATTCACACATTATCTCCAAAATACCAGGAAATTCTGTGATGTCAGTCATCGGAAGTAATCTTTAAATGCCGCACTTTCTTCATCCGCCCCATAAGGAGAAGTGCTTTAGTTTCACTATCTGTTCAATCTGACAGCATTTTTTTGATGTCTGAGTGAAAGGCAGAATGGAATGATCGAACGGATCATGCTTTTACTCTTAAAAACACGAGACGTGCATTATAGTATCCAACTGCAGAGCTGCAACGTTGATAAATGGAAAAAAGACGATCATGAGCGCGACACGTTGAAATAGCTGAGACGTCAGACAACGATCAAAGATGACCACCTCAACAAACCATCTTGCAAATATTTAGATAGGAAAAACTGGTAAAAATCTTACTGTAAGTGCTGATTAATCATGTAATCTCTATAATAACTTTATGATTGGCCCAAAGCAGACTTACGTCAGAACATTCTGACGTAGTAAGTGACCTGTAATCTTCATTCCGCGTTCACACAGAGCGTATTACCGGTAATTTAACTTTCATTAATGGTAAATTGCCAGTGTCCATCTCTGGCTCAGTGCCAGCTAATGTATATTAACTTATATTAAGTTGTTGTTGTGTTTGAGTAAATTTTAGACATGTAAACACTTTGGTCAACTTGTGTTTTTTTAAATGTACTCAACAAATAAATGTTGATTGATTGATTGCTTCATTATTCCTCCAGACATTCCGCTGATCCAAAGGGCCTAAAAGTTCCAATAAACATGTTCCATCGCTCCACAGAACAGAATCCCAAAACTTCTCTGGCTTATTTATATGATTTTGAGCAAATCAGAGCTGTCTTTTCTTTTGCTTTTGGGTCAGTAGTGGTGTACGTCTCAGAGTTCTGGCATGGAAACCATTTGCGTTTAGTATGCGCCTTACTGTGCTGCTGAAACTTCAGTGCCTGTTGCCAGCAAGTCTTGCTGCAGGTCTTTTGCAGTCACTCAAGGGTTTTTCTGAACCTGCCTTCTCAGAAATCTGGTTGAAGCCGTTGATAGCTTCCTTTTTCCTTTCCCATCCAGGTAGTGTAACCACTGTTCATTTAACTTTGAACTTGTGAACTATGCTTCCAACGGTGTCTCTAGGAACATCCAGCGCCTTCGCTATCATTTTGTTTGCGGTTTCTTGTTTGTGAAGAGCAATGAGATCTTTTCTTACAGTTAAAAATTACCTGTATATTTTACAGTAAAATACTGGCAGCAGGGTTGCCAGCCAGTTACTGTATTTTTTTACAGTGGCATTTCAGTAATTTAATTTACAGAATTTTACTGTATTCTCTGATTACAGTAAATAACAGTATTTTTAAATTGTTGTTTTTTTTACAGTAAGTTACATGAATCTTTGTATTTGCTATATCTCGAGGATGTAAAATGCAGTATTTACAATATATTTTCCATGATTTCTGAATATTAATAACTAGCAGCTGAATTTTAAATTCCCCTATTACTTCACAAAACAAACAAATTATTCATCATCCTAATCTTGAAAAACAGGTCAACATTTATTTAATTTATAACTTTAAAATATGCATGGAAAAAAAGTCATAAAACAGTGCTTTTTGTATTATTTTTAATAATATTATTATAAATTATTATTTATATATTTAATTTATTATTTTAATTTCAATTAACTTAAAAACTTTTTTTAAATGGATATAAAATTAAATATATGTTTTAATTACTTGAAACAAATTAGCCATCATGACCCTTCATTCAAAGAAGAAATACGCAAACAACATACATTTAAAACCACAAGTTGACCAACATTATCATAATCAAATGGTTCTGAAAAACACAGACATGTATGAATTTTCTCCAATTCATTACCAGACAAACATGTCCAAATAAAGTCCCAAGTGAGTCCAACAAACTTATGATCAATAATTAATTCAGCTCAGTAAGTTTTGCAGGGGTAGCGACACTGACGAGAGACACATTCCTTCATCTTCCTCAAAAAAAAAAAAAAAAAAAAAAAATTAAAAAAAAAATGAGCAGATGAGCAGAATAGAGGCGTTAGAGATATCTTAGTCACGTCATACCGGTTTCCCCCTCTCTCTGCCTCTCATGACTCTCCTTCGCACGTTCTCTCTCTCTCACTCACTCAGACCACTCCTCTCTCCTCTCCTCCGATCACTCCCTCTGATGATCCGACTCTCCGCTATACGGGGACAGAGTCTCGCGCTGCGCTCTTGAGATCCCGAGGAACTGCCGCGCGTTCATCCGCTGTCTTACCGCGCTGGATTTGATTCTTTAAACAGAAACAAGGGGCAAGATGGGTCGAATACAAGAGGAAATGAGCGGGCCGTAGCTATTTACTCTATCCCGTCACGACATGCCACTTGTCTTGAGAGAGCCCGCTATTTGCTTCATTGAATATGCGTAACGAGAGAAGCAGATACGATTTAATCGTTGGCAATGAACTTGAATTTCCATTCCTCCACATCAACGGGAGGGCATGGCTCAATAGACATAGTCTTAAATGCTTTGAACATAATTAATTTTTGCGTCATTTCAGTAAGGCATCAGTAGAACAGTTTGTCAGAGCACCGCGCATTATGTCTGTTCAGTACTGCATTGATGCAAGGGAAACGCTGGAGCGGAGGACAGACCGAAGCGTCGTGTGATGTGACTCGTGTCTCAGCACTACATTCGTCCTGGGATTACTGCTGGAGTACCAAACAATCTGTAGAATAGTCTGATGGACAATTACTCAACGATTCAGTGTAAGTAATCTTGCCAATTTAAAACTATTGCGTGATGATATTCAGATGCATGAGATTCAGCACTTGGGGCCAACGATCTAAAGGCCAACGTAAAAAAAAGTGATTGCTTACAAAGTATTCAAAGTATTCGAAGTATATCCTATTAAATATTAATGGCACAACACAGTTTCATAGAATATCAATCAACTGCTGTTCTGATATTTATTTTGGCCTATTTATTTGAGGGACCATTTACCACATAAGTGGCCCCTTGCAAAAAGTGCTGAAATTGTATACTTGCGTAGGCTACATACTTTTAAGATAAAAACTAATAAAAATAATATAGGCTACATTCAAAATAAGAATTTCATTTTTATATCATGAGGTGTTTAACAAACTACTTTCATAACAAATCTTGAAAACAATTTGTTGCGATTCAGGCATTCTGCATCTTGCCAAGTTTTTTTTAGGTGTCGTTTCACCAGAATGGGTCTTTTTATGGGGCCCTTTAGACCACCCTGTGTCTTATTTTTTATCCGTTTCAGGGATTCACACACGTCAGCAAGTCAAATCAAACTAGTTCAAATGGGCATTTGTCAAATTCATGTATTCAATGAGCTCATGATTCATGAAACAGAAAAAAATTGCAGTGCATTCAAAGCAGGTGTTTAGGAAAGTGCTGTTGGTATTTGTTTTGAGACAATAAATTGACAACTTTCTTGTTTGCCTTTTTAAAATGTTACCCCTTTATAATATAACCCCTTTAAAATGCTATTCAGGTTCACTGCATCTTTACTTAAACAGGTTAAGACAGTCTTGTACCTAGGGTCGCCTCTTATCATGGCTCAGCAGCCATTCATTCAAGTAATTTTTAGAGCTTGACATCTAGTCTAGGGTCTCAGTATTAATATATATATATATATTTTTATTTAACACAGAAATGTGCTGAGAAAATGTGCCGATATGACAATCTGCCATAATTGTTTATATTGTACCTTAGTGATACTGTCCATCATTCTGGACTTCCTGGAACATTTAAGCAGATATTTCTTAACATAGCGTTGAGACAGCAGCAATTCACAGCAGCTATTTCCCTTTACATGCTAAGCTGACATATTCTGAGAATATGCATGTTGCAGATAAGTTGCTGGACAGGTGTAAACCGATTAGGGGTGGCAGTGCCAGAAAAATTGGACCAAAGAAAACGTGACGGCTGAACAAAAGCTGAGTGGCACGGCCGGTGGAGAGATGTTTGTATGATGGGCCTTGTGGCTGTCAAGAGATAAATAGCCCTCTGCTAGCAGAAGAGTGAGTTGGAAGGCCTGCTGGATCTGTTCCAGGAGCTTGGAGAGAGCAGGGAGGATTGGAGGCTGTCACCAAGGGCACTGATACGTGCTGTCCTGCTGCCAAATGCCAACCGTTGTCTGAGTATAAAAAATATGATTTCTAGGTGTTTTTCAAGCAATATGCCTTCAGTGCAGCCTTAAAAAGCCTCCTAAATACAAATAGTCCAATCAGCAGAATAGGATCAGCTTGTTTATGCAGCTGTGAGTGAATAGATGTCATCAGTAGTGACAGCAATTTTCAAAAATGAACACAATTTGACACATTCTGTTCATTTACATTCTTGTAAAGTTCCTTCCAATCATCTATGTGTTGTTGTCATTAATAAAAACAATCAAGTGGTCCTGTCCTACTTAGTGTCACAGTCCCATTTTGGCTAAATGAATACATTTGGCTTCAAAAACCCTAAAAATAAGAGTTGAAGTGTTAATAACTCAAAATGATCAAGTACAAAATTGAGGCTGGGGGAATACCCACAAGCCCTTGTGCTTGAATAATTTAATTATGTATGCTTGATCAAAGCATGTGAGCTTTTGAGGATATATACAGTAGTTGTTATTCAAAGTTAAAATAGGCTTTAGCTCTTTTGAGTATTGTTGATGGTTCACATGGGCCATGTTAAATTCATTCAATTTCTCCCATGCAAATATTTAATAAAAGTGCAGTTTTATGTGCATTAAAATTTATTTGGGAGAAACCAAGTGTGTTCGTTGCCTGATGTCCAGCCAAAATGACATTTTTAATCATTTTGACTTAAGCTCATTTATCGAACTTATTAAGTTGAAAAAATATATATATATTTTAAATGTACAGTTTCTTCAAAGGTTTTGAGTAAATTGAACTATACTATACTGAGATACTATACTTGTTCTTTATATTTAGTTTTTATTTTGTTTTCCAGTTTCATTTTAGTTAATTTTAGTCATTTTGTTGTCTTATTGTTATTTTTTTTTTATAATATGTTTATAAAATTATTATGATTTAGTTAAAAGGAAAATTTATTGTATTTCATTTCAGATGTTTATTTTATTTTAAGTAACACTTTTTTATTGTTTCTTTCAGTTTTAGTTAACTATAGTAACAGCTTTGCAGTGTGTAAGCAGTCTATTTTTTAAAACTATCTAAAGTTTTAAAATAAAAACTATTTTTTTGTTGGTGGTGTTGTTGTATGTCTCCCACTACTTGTCTCAAGGTATTTTCTGTTTATTTTTGCAATACGTCATACTACTTATATACTTATGTTTGATGTCTTAGTGATTTTGACAGATACTCAAAATGTTATGTAATGTTGCTATCCTTAGAGTAACATTTAGAGTTTTGCTCTTTGTATGTTAGTGCAACACAAGAAGACTAATGCTGTTCTTCATGCTGCCCAGAGTTTTGCCCCGTGGTCCGCAGCTCACTGCTTTAATTTGCTCTTAAGGTGCATTACAGTACATTTCTCTGTATGCAGTTCTGTTTTCTGATGGTTTTTTACAATGAAGACCATTTTCACAGCCTTAGGCTACTATTACATGAAACATGAAAGTGGCTTATATGATGAGTCCATGTAGGTCCATTCTATTTTTTCCATGGACTAAAGAGCTAGATGTCCTTAGAAAACCCAAACTGTAATTTCCATTCATTATATTCCTTAAATTGACCCCTGTCACTTTTTATTTAATGATTTTTAAAATAGTAAATATTCATGGTAATAGAAGTGATTAGTAAATAGGCTTTATATTTGCATAAATAGTCTCAGTTCTTTGAATCTTTTATGTTTTGTTTGAGGTTTCATGCAACATTGTCAGAAGCCATTCATAGGCCCGTAGGCAGTGACAGACAAGAGAAACAGTTCACTCCATAAGCAGTGTGACATGACGCAACACTTTCTACCCCCCAAGCCCCCCTTAACACACACACACACACGCACACACACATATATTAATTATAGCAGTCTGCTGTGGTTTAGATTAAAGCTTTGGAGTCATGACATTGTTTGCTGCATAACCAAAGTAAAAGGTTTTTAGAATTATTAAAATAAATAATATATAGCTTCTGAGTTGATGCAAAGAGTACAAGCATAGCATATGTTATATTTGATTTATATTTTGAGTGGTTGGGTCACATTTGGTGAGTAATGTCATCCTCTGTATGTGTTAATGCTATGTCCGCAAAGAGTGAAAATAAGATACGGCAACTATGGTTCAAGATATCTTGCTTAGATGTTCAGACATCAATATGTTTAGAAATATTTTCTAGAATTTTTAGCGCTTTTATTTCAAAATATTAACTTGCTTACCATTTCATGATGCTTACCAGTCTTATATTCCGATTCTCAAATGTGTGAGTTTGTTTTGTCGTTTAAAAAGAAAGAAAGAAAAAGATCTTTATCTGTAACGCCGTGTTTGGGCCGCAGTTCAGTTTGACTTTATAATTATGACTTTATAATTATTGACTTTGTTGACTTTATAATTATTGTTGTAAAAAGTTGACTTTATAATTATTTACACAGTGTCTCTCTGATATGAATAAAAACCGTCGTCAAAAATTTGAATGGGTTGCTATTTCTGCTTCCATAGACACCATTGTGTATTTTACAAACTAAAAATGTATTGTTTTGCTATAATATATTAAGTATATTTAAATTTATGAAACCTAAAATAAATATTATGTGGTTAAAAGCACTGAACAGTTGTGATATAGCTGCACGCGTCCGTCTTTGGCTCAGCCAGCCATAGCACAAGCACGCAGTTTGAATCTGGCAGTTATGTCACTGTACATTCGCTCCATAGACTCGCTCTGTGCTTAGCTGCTATAGAGCGTGCCGAATTCGAAATTGCTGATAAGATACAGAGGAAAATATGTAGTGGAAAATGAGAATATTACGAAAATACCCCCACACACACACTCCCTCCCAATATCATCGTCCATCGCGATGTTTCACTACATCGTCTGATGCCAAACTGGTAGACATCGCCCAACCCTAAAACATATCCACATTGCTATGATCAGATGCTTTCTAACTGCTGTTTTCTCAACCCTGGTATTTTTGCTGTATGTTATTTTGTTATTGAGTGAAACAACGCAAGATGGGCTGGCAAGACCTTTGGTCAATGGAAGAGAGTAGGTTCAGTTTCCTTATTAGGTCAACATATGATGTTCTCCCATCACCACAGAACCTAAACCTCTGGGTAGGAGAGGATCCCTCTTGTCCTTTGTGTTCATCACCTGCCACATTAAGGCACAGGATGTTAGGTGGCTCTTAGCCAAAGTCGGTTTACTTGGCGCCATGACCAAGTACTGCGATATTTGGCTTTAGCATTGGAGGGCAAGCGTAGTATGACCAATAAGTTGCCGTCTTGTTTAGCAAAACATTACACGCAGAAGACAATATTTCTCTGCTCAGGCAGGCAACCACCAAGAAAAGGTGTTAACACCAATTCTCGCCCAGGACAACTGGAAGCTGCTAGCGACTGGAAGACGCTGGCTGATCTCGATCAACGGCTTATTTTTCCACCTGAGATTGCCACCACTAACCTACGACTAGATATTGTTTTGTGGTCTGGTTCAGCACGCATTGTTCAACTGACAGAGTTAACAGTGCCATGGGAGGATGCGGTAGATGAGGCAAATGAGAGGAAGAAACTGCGGTATGCTCATCTGGCCACTGAATAACAGAACAGCGAGGATGGAGAGTCCAAGTTTATCCAGTGGAAGTGGGTTTTCGAGGTTTTGTGGCACACTCTACAACCCGGTTCCTCAGAGACGTCCGATTCAGTGGCCAAGAGTTGCGTCGCACACTTGAACTTATCTGAAGCAACAGAAAGAAGCAGCAACTGGCTGTGGTTAAGACGGAAAGACTCTAGCTGGCTGTGTACAGGCCGCCAAGCTACAGTTTCTTATAATTCTTGAAAGCTTGAAGAGTCTGTTGGTTTATTTGTATAGTTTGGATAGTAATTACAGTTATTACGTTCCTGTGTATATTGCGTGAATGATGGGTGGTTGGGCAGATTGCCAAACGGTACCGTTGCCACTGAAACTGCATTAATGCACCAGTGGGGCTCGACAGCCTTAGTCAAACGTGTTGGCACGTATGGTTGGGTTGCGGAGAGATTGTGGTTAGGTTTCAGCAGTAGGAAGGATGTAGAGGTCAGTATGAGAGGGGGGACTCTGGGACGCCAGAGTCACTGTCGAGCCCTCTTGAGGCTAGTCACTCTTGAGCCCTCTTGGGCTAGTCGACGAAACACTGAGGACAGAAGATGCCCACATGAAGACATTAGAGATGTCCCCTACTCAGCTCAAACCAGACGGTTGTCGCACTGGTCCTGTAGTTGCAGCCGTCGCGTGTGCTGACGCGCCAGAAGGGGAGTCACACCACCATATGGAAAGAAGCGTAAATGGATAGAGAAGCATAGTTTACTGTAAAGCTACGTCTTAGTTTTGTTAATCTTGGCGAAAGCCGAGTACAAATCAGCTAGAAAGTTGACATCTACTCTTGAAATCATGTGCTAACAAGTGGGAGCACGTTCAATAAGTCGTTGGCTACAGTTCACTAAACGGCCAGCGATGTCGCTAATCACACGGGTTTCTGAATTCTACATATAGCACCTTTTAAATGGTTAGTTCACGAAGAAATTTAAATTCCAACATCAATTACTGACCGTCATGTCGTAAAATATCTTCATTTGTGTTTCAAAGATTACTGAAAATCTTACGGGTTTAACATGACATAAGGGTGAGTATGTAACTCATGACAGTTTTTTTCTTTTTACCATTATTGGGTGAACTAACCCGTTAAGGTAACAATGATAGGTTTCCACTTTTTACAGTGATATAGTGCACATTTACTGTAAACAGTTAATTTTCCACATTTAGGTTACCTGACAAAACGTTTCACAGCTCATATTGCCACATTAGAACCGACTAGATGCAATTAAGAGGAACTGAAGTGCATTTGAGTTAGAAGAGCACAGGTGCAAACAGTACAAACAGAGATTATGTTTCACCCCAGCACTTCTGTTGCAAGCTGGTTTGTACAGTTGTGCGTTTAGAAACAATTTATATAAAACTGTCAGATACCTGTTCAAGCTGTATTGAACTACACATCATATTTGAACATGCATGTAATATATATTGTAATTCTCCTGTCGTTTGTGGCTGTGTCCTCATTTTTGCTGTCTCTACGGTAGAACAGTCTACTGAAGTTATTTCCATTAGCAGCCAGCAACAGTAAGGTGAATTCAAGCAAATCAGGCCACATTTTGACTGTCATCTCAATGTCTAAACAAGGCTCAGTTTATCTGAATTTTCTAAATATATGAAACAACATTGTGTTAATGCTACACCAATGCTAATGTTAGGTTGGTCTTTGCTATGTGGTGTTCGCTGATTTTGCAAATATATTAAAAAAAACCGACATATTTAATATTCCTACAGCATAACATTCTGAGATTAGAGAAACCCAGCAGTCTCTCATGCAGAAATTAAAGCCCATAGGGCCTCATCAGAATCAGAATGCCAACTTAAGTACAGACTAAACAGTCTGCCGTGCCGATAGACACTCAAAAACATTATGTAAGTGCATAAGAAAATATGAATTTATGACCTTTGCTTAGAACCTCTTTGGACTGGCAGGATGTTGGAATGCACCAACATTTTGACTACCAAAAATCCTTTAGATCGAAATGGTTTTGGAGGGCGAAATCAATGAACGAATCATATAAATTATGACAATATAAATTTCTTGATTTTAATAATCAGTAATGTATGGTTTCTTAAATCTAAACTCTTTTAGTCAGTGCTGTTTTCTGTTAATCCACAGCGTGAAAAAAAAAAAAAAAAAACTTCACTACACATTTGTAGCCCATTTACCTTCCAATACTAATAGGTACTTTTATAATAAAGCAAAGTCTCAACTTTAAAATTCTGTCTTTTTTAATACGAAATTCAAACAGTGAATGTAATTTTGGCGCTCAGATCGGTGTAGCACAGCACAAATTAAGCGAAAAAAGTTTTTTTTCGTTAAGTGATCATCTAATCTCTTTACTACATCACAAAATAAACATGAGTGAACACCAGAAGGTATGTTGAAAGATACATTACAGCTTAACAAAAAAAGTCCTGTCTAATTGTTGAATCAGTGTTTCAACCAGACATCAATGAAACAGCTTGTAGGCTATTCAATGTCACTTAACATTATTTACCCCAAGAAAGTTAAATGTCTATAAACTCGCAAGTTAACTAGAAAAATAACTCTAGAGAAGAGCATTTTGCTAAATATATGCACTGTATTACATATTTGTATATTTTTACTTAACCTATTAGTGACATATTTAATTTGGTTTATGTTTGAATAAATCTGTCATAAAATAAATAAATATGTCATTATTGCAGTTTATTGATTATATATAGTTTGTATTAATTTATGTATATAGAGTAGAAAGAAATCTGTTATTAAAAAGGTATTTATATTTACATTTATAATTAATCATTTAGCAGACAGTTTTATCTAAAGCGACTTGCCTGTACAAATGAGAACAATAGAAGCAATCAAACTAACAATATAGGGAAACAATATGCAAGTGCTGTGACTAGTCCCGGTTAGTCTAGCACAGTACACAATTACATTGCACAGTACACGTAGAAAGTTTTAAGTAAATAAAAAAAAATAAATAGATATACGGAATATAATAGTAAGTGTTAGTATCAATGTGTTGTGTTGCTCAAAAAGTTTCTTGAAAATGGCTAAAGACTAATATTCTGTGGTAGTAAAGTAGTAAGTTTAGGTATATGGATAGAGGTAGAGGTATAGGGATAGAGCCAGTGGTTGTTCTGTAGGCAAACATCAGTGCCTTTGGAAATTTTATGGCAATTGGCAACCAGTGCAAATTGATAAAGAGAGGTGTGACTGTGACATGCACTCTCTTCGGCTTGTTAAAGACCACTCTTGCTGCAGCATACTGGATCAGTTGAAGAGGTTTGACAGTACATGCTGAAAGGCCTGCCAAGAGAGCATTACAATAGTCCAGTCTGAATAGAACAAGAGCTTGGACAAGGAGTTGTGTAGCAAGCAATGATAGGAAGGGCACAAATCTGTTCTGTGAAGTTTTACTGAACATCAATATAAACTACAAGGCTTCTGGGTGTCATTAATGGAGTTATGGTTTACAAGCCTAGCTGCTTGGAAAAGTTGTGATTAAGGGTTTAGTTGGCTGAGACCACAAGCAGTTTTGTCTTTGCAAGGTTGAGTTGAAGGTGGTGGTCCTTCATCCAGCAAAAAAATGTCTTTAAGCTAGGCTGACATAATGTAATAGGAAAAAACATGTTTCTGAATGACATATCCTGATGTTGCAATTTAGATGTTGCAATTTAGACACCTCACCCCTCCATGATACTCTGACAGACCTGCCTGATAGGACCTGAGATAATAAAACGTTATTATAAAAACTGCCTTATGTGCAATTTAAAGGTTTGTACAACTCAATTTTAGCTATTTGAGTGTTAATTATTAAATATGTTTTCAGTAATTATTATTATTTATTTTTATTTTATTTTTTTCAGCCAAGTGCATCCTGAATTTTTCTGCCCGGTTTCAGCCCATTTTAATTTCAGTGCATTTCTAGTAATAATCAAATTTGACTTTTATAAAGATGATTGATTCCCTTTGTTTTGATCAGTGCATTAGCTCTTGGCTATTGATAGAGCACTGTAACTGAGATCTTATAATATAAGCATTCAACGATGGTTTCTTTTGGTTTTCAAGTATGGATGGAGGTTGCTGAGATGTCTCTGTGCTGAAGTTGGGCTGCAACTGAGGGCTTTTTCACTTTCTGGCAGGATATGTGGATTTTGCTGTGAACACTCTCTTTTTATTAATTATTGTCCTTTCTATTATGATTTCCATAAATCATCTTCTCAATTTATATAACTGATATTACTTTTCTTGTTACATATAATCACAAATATTACTGGTCTCAAAGACTTTTGTATTGACTTACATATCATAATTTCAGCAGGTGTTGACTGTTTCTCTTAAATGATCGGTGGTGTGTCACTCGATGTAAAATTTTACACTTTGATGTAAAAATGCCATTTACAACACTACATAGTGCATGGTTTCTGGATGTATGTTTGCTCTTGTACTGAAAAAAAAAAACTGTGTACTGACAATGAATTCAGTGTTTTGGATTAAAAAAAAAAAAACATTTGTATGTATGCTGTTCCTCTTACGCATCCCCTTTATCTGCTTGCTGTGAAAATTTTCATTCCTACTAACTCTATTTTCATCTTTTTTTACTGCAAGCAGTAGAGCTATAAATCCCTAATCCACTGTACATTTGCTAGACTAAAGTGAGCTTGTACTTCAGTAGCAGTGTAAAAACATTTTATCTCACTGTAGGTGAGTAGCTTCTGTTAAATGAAACTCCATTTAAAGTAGCCTTGTACTTTTTCTCTTCTCTAATACTGTAGCAATCAGAAACAAGTAGGGCAATGTTAAACATGCCTGAGAAGTAATATATGATGTGATAAATCCATGCATGGGCTGCTGCAGCCTGTGGACTTAAATAATATAAAGCACTTAATTTAAACACCTTTTAATTCAGCCATTTAATCAATCCAGATGAAGAAAAGCACTATCTGTGTGGTAGGATGTGGTTATGCATAAACACTTGTGCTTGCTAGTTCTATGCTTGCTAGTTGAATTATTGCTGACACATACATACTGCAGCAATGCCTTAATACATAATCTGAATTATATTTATTTAATAATTAAATATTCTTAAGGTGGATTTTGAGTTAGAACACTTTTACCTTTTTAAAATTCTAACATTTTGGTAACTTATTTCAAATATATTGAAAACATAACAGCTCACACAGTACAGTATGATTATTTTGACCTCCTTTCTCTGACCAATTGTTTTTAAAAGAATTTGTAAAAAAGGCCCTATTACATTACTCACATTTTATCCTCATACAAAGCTGTAAAAATTTTTTGGCTGTGTACTGTATATTTATGTATTTGTGTGAGCTGCATTTCACTTAGAAGCTTTTCTGCTACCTTAAGATGGGTGTTTCTCCTTTGGCATTGCTCTCTTGAATCAGGCTCAGCACAATAAAGAACAAGACATTTCCATTTTCCCATGTGTAGGCCTGTGACCACATGACTCTATACTGTCTAAGTCAGTTTAGTGCAGAGAGTCAGAAGGGATTACTCTTTCTTGTTTAAGACCATACAAATGAAGATTTCACATGGAGTGCATCGTTCTTTAATCCGTTACTTGGGTCGTAGTCTTGTGGCTCATTGCGTCACGCGTGGGCTCCTAATTAGACTGTTTGATTTCTGGCCAGTACTTTGCTTCCAATATGGTTTAATGCTCAGTTGTGACTGTTGTAGATTTTTTACATTTTTTGTTATGGAGAAAGGGTTTCAGAAATGAAAAAAAAAATAAAACCTTTGTATTAAGACACTTTATAGATTCTAAACTTCCTCAATTGACTATGTAAGTATCAATGCTTCTCAGACATTATGTAAGACAAAAATTATCCTTAACTTCATTGATATATCTATATATTATATACCATAGTATATACTATTATATTTGTTAATATTTTGAATTAGATTTTATTTTTATTTTAGTTTATTTTGTTGTTTTTGTATTTTTTATAATCTTTATTTTTATGTATTGAATAATATATATATATATATATATTAATTTTTTAATTTTATTTTATTTATTGATTTTTATTTATTTATTTGTTTGTGTTTTATCTCCATCTCCATCTTCTTCCGCTAACTGGGGACGAGTCTCGGGGGCAGCAGTCTAAGCAGAGATGCCCAGACTTTCCTCTCCCTAGACACTCTCCCTAGACACTTTCCTCTTCCGGTGGGAGCAGTGGCTCTACACTGAGCTCCTCCCGAGTGACCGAGCTTCTCACCCTATCTCTAAAAATTATGAACAGAACCGGCAACAAATGGCAGCCCTGCCGGAGTCAACATGCGCCGGGAAGAAGTCTGACTTACTGCCGGCAATGCGAACCAAGCTCCTGCTTCGGTTGTACAGGGACCGGACAGCCCTTAGCAAAAGACCCCGGGCTCCATACTCTCGGAGCACCCTCCACAGGCCGCCGTGAGGGACACAGTCAAATGCCTTCTCCAAATCCATAAAGCACATGTGGATTTTTTTTTTGGGCAAACTCCCATGAACCCTCCAGCACCCTGTAGAGGGTATAGAGCTGGTCCAGTGTTCCACAAACCACACTGTTCCTCCTGGATCCAAGGTTCCATCGGCCATATTCTCCACTCCAGTACCCTGGCATAGACTTTCCCAAGGAGGCTGAGAAGTGTGATCCCCATTTAGTTGGAACACACCCTCTGCCCCCCTTCTTAAAAAGAGGGACCTCTGCCCTGGTCAGTCAAGACAGTCCCACAACATTCAGAGACTTGTGGTACTCAGGGTGGATCTCATCCGGTGCCTTGACACCGAGGAGTTTCTTGACTTCCTCTGTGACTTGGGGCTACACCTCCACCTCTGGGCCCTCAGCCTCTGCTTCTTAAATGGAAGACCTGATGGCGGGTGTTTATCTCTCTATGTGTCAGTCTTTTATCTCCTGAAGAACTGAAGAATAACTGACGTTACTGCCAGACTCCTACTGGATTGAAGAGATCCTCAATGTATTCCTTCCACAGCTCCGAGCGGCTGCTTCGACAACAGAGGTGGAAAACATGGTCCACTCGGACTCAATATCTCCAGCCTCCCTTGGGATCCGGTCGAGGCTCCGCTGGAGGTGGGTGTTGAAGATCTCTCTGACAGGAGACTCGGCCAAACGTTCCCAACAGACCCTTACAGTACGCTTGTGTCTTCCAAGTCTGTCTAGCTTTCTCCCCTGCCATCGGATCCAACGGCCAAAGACATACAGCCACAGGTCAGATGAAACAACCACAAGTCGATCATTGACCTACGGCTTAGGGTGTTCTGGTGCCACGTGCACTGATGGACACCCTTATGGTGTTCGTTATGGACAAAATGTAACTAGCACAGAAGTCCAATAAATGAACACCACTTGGGTTCAGGTCAGGGGGGCCGTTCCTCCCAATCATGCCCCTCCAGGTGTCACTGTCATTGCCCACGTGGGCGTTGAAGTCCCCTAGAAGAACAACGGAGTCCCAAGTTGGAGCAGTTTCCAGCACCCCTCCCAGAGACCCCAAGAAGGCCGGGTACTCTGCACTACCGTTTGGCTGCTGAGCTGGGGGGCTATAAGCAAACCCACACCAGCCCGTCGGCTCTCACCATGGACAACTCCAGAGTGGAGAAGAGTCCATCCTCTCTCAAGGAGTGTGGTTCCAGGGCCCAAGCCGTGTGTAGGTCTAGTCGGAACCTCTCAACCTCATGGGAAGGCGGCCCCACGACGCTCCTTCGGGTAGAGCCCTGCCAGACCCCCGCTAGCATACGAGCCCCAACCCCGGGCCTGGCTCCAGGGTGGGGCCCTGGCTACGCCATACCGGGTCCGCGATTTCATTTTACTCATAAGAGTTTTTGAACCATTCTTAATCTGACCCGTTGCCTAGAACCTGTTTGCCTTGGGAGACCCAACCAGGGGCATATAGCCCCGGACAACATAGCTCCTAGGGATATTTTTTTATTCAGTTAACAATTATTTTGTTTCAAATATGAAAATGTTTAATAATTTATTGTTTTTGTTTAAGTTTAAATGATCAATAATAATTCTGGTAGAGATCGTTCACATCTCACCAGCGCACTTGGCTCGGTGTTCGTGGTTCGACTGCTCGAGACTGTTTTCCAAAGATGGCTCCTGCCTGTATTCGCGAAGTGGACTGTCTTTATAAAATATCTTCTTATTAAACGGTCTGTAGACTTACAACATCCTCAATGCTTCGGTTTGCATGTAGGGACCCTGATTATGCTACTGTGTTAGTGTCGGGCCTCATATACTAGCGTTATACGCTAAACAGTTTTTAGAGATAAAACTCTTTCTATTCGATAATCATGAAAACAAATCTCAGAGAACGGTTGACTATGTACCAATGTGTAATTAGACCAAAGGTTCATTTTGCGCCGGAGTTCTCCTTTAACATTATACTAAGCTGAAATGGCAAACTCTTGATTATATTATCTTCTGAAGTAATGCAGTACCTTGAGTACAGACTCGAGTTTTATTTTTTAATGAGGGTGATGTAAAATCAGTGACATAATGTTGGAAAATAGAGGAATTAATGAATTTCGAGAAACTAATAATCAAGCTCCAAATGCAAAATAACTTTGCTGACTGTTCAGTATAAGCTATATTAACTAGAGGATAAACTTGATTTTATACATAAGATTTAATTATTTTTTATTTTATTTTTAATTTATTTTAAATTACATTTTTGGTGACACCAATATGTTCACAATAAGATGAGGAACATGAATTAAGAAAGTAAATAGGCTTTATTTTAGTTTGATCCTGAATTTAAGGTGCTATTTCTACCTTAAAATACCATCTTCATATCAATTATATTATTTCTGACTTCTAAAAACAGTTAATTTAGAAGATACCCCATGAAGCACATTTAGAGGTTATCCTTTAGGTTATTTTTCAGATTGTAATTTACAAATGGTGGTAGGTGCTGCTGCTTGTTGGATGTTTTCCATCTGGAGCATTTTAAAACTTTACTGCTTTCCATTATCTCCAGCCTGTGCTTGCACAGAGGGCTCAGGGAATCTCTCAATTCACTGCCAGTGCACATGGTCCATTAACTCGGCAAAAGAAAGTCATTGCAATCAGCTTACCATTTAATTAGTTTTTACTGGGGTGTTTAGGAACTTGTTTTTCTTTAGAATTTCATGAATACTACACAAAGTGGGAAATTAATTGTTGTCACCCTCTATCATCTAGCTTGCGAGCGACTTCCAGTATCACCGCAAGGCCCAGTCACAGCACTGTATAATACTAGTAAGATTACTGTACATGTAAACAGACTTACATTGCTGGGTTGTTGACATGGTTTTAAGCCACCAGCATGGATGTTGTTTGCTTATCAAGCCCGAGCCTGTGGCACACGTATTCTTTTCCATATCAAGACCATTGTAGTTTAACATGGTTGCTGCTGCCTGAATGAGATTGTGCTTCTTCACCCTCTTTTTTTGCATCCAGACAATGGCTTGTCACACTACGTTTGCCACACATTGTTTTAGAAGCAGCAGTTTTTATAAAAAAGATAACTTTGTCTTAAATGAATAGTTCAGCCCAAAATGAAAATTCTTATTTACTCATATCATTCCAAACCCATTTGTTTTTCTCAGGCCATTTTCAGACTCTGAGGAGATGTGAAAAGTTGCAGGATTTCAAGTATGAGCTACCTGTTCTATTTCCTTTCCGTCTTGTCTAAAAAAAGCTATCTCTCTTCTGCCTTGTGTCCTGGATCTGTCTCCATTAGCGCAACTGTCCCCGGGCCCCAAGATCCACATAGGCAGCTAGGACTCCCTTTCATCAAGGTGACCTAAAATACCCATATCTACATTGCTTAGCCTAAACTTTGAGTTTTGTGAATCCTCTCTTGGTTTTTGGCTGCAAGATTGGCTCTTTTATCATTGTCATGTCTAATAAATCTTTAGGATAGTTATACAAAAGTGTTTTGACTTTATGGGACAAAGCAGAGATGTTTTGGGTCTATAACTAATTTCACTTTGGATTATTAAATACATAGACAAATCCTTGCTTACCAATTCATTGTCTTTCAATGTTGTTTATGCTTCCTCCCAACATTCTACACCTAGACTAAAGGCTTCTTCAGGTTCTAAGATCTGAAGTCTAAACCCGACCTAAAGTCTGAATCACTACTTACCCAAACCCAATGTGGATAAATTAATTTAAAAAAAAGAAAAACCCAAGGCAGACTCGATAAATTAGACCTGAGTCCAACTTGACTGCAAATAAGTAAACTTTATTTAAATAGCACCTATGACAGATAGAAATCACAAAAAGTTTACAAAGAACAATAAAACGCAGATAAAACTATCGAAGCTAAAAACAAAACATATACCATAAAAGCCCAATCAACTAAAAGCTTGTCTAAATAAAAGTGACTTCAGCTGCTTTTTAAAAGAATCAATATATTCAACCACACGCAGCGATAGGGCATTCCAGAGTTTGGGGCCAACTGCCAGAAACGACAGATCACCCCAAATTTTAAAGCTGGTTTTGGGGACCATCACAAGGTTTTGACCTGAGGACTGGTTGACCGGAGAGTGCGGGAGGAGGAGTAGGGGATCAACGGTTCTGTGATGTACTGGGGGGGGGGGGGCTGTCCATCTAGTGCTCTAAAAGTCAAAACTCAAATTTTATAATCAATTCCATATCTGACTGGAAGCCAATGGAGTGTGGATAACACCATTGTAATTTGTGTCCTTCTGTTGGTTCTCTTTCAAACCTGACTAGACCCAAACATAAAAGAGGCAGTGACGCCCTGCACGCCAATGACAAGTACATTTCTTACCTGGTGTGACAGACCAAAATCTGAGATAACAAAATATGAAACACATGTATGCCTATTTTCCTTCCTTATTTGTAGATAAAATTAAATCTCTGTTCCTTCTTCGTAATGTTGATGTTAGCAATATTAATTGCTCACCCAAGCGCCAAAAACTATGTACCGTTGCCAGATATCAGTTAAATTGGTCTACAGCCAACATGCTTCTGAAGCAAATGTAGTCAAACTTGACTAATTCTAGGTCACTGAGCATGAAACTGATGCCTATTTTTTTAAGATATGGTATAGGGACAGTATACAACCTCTGACTTGGGAATGGTGGAGGATAAGTGAATAATAAAGGGTACGGATGTCAATTTCAACCAGAAATGACTAAAATGCATCTTTGACTGGATGACTGGGTTTGGACAGTAGGAATGATGCAATCTGAAGCTGCATTGCTTCATACGTGAAAAGAATTGCATCATGCTATTTCTAGAAGTCATGAATGATACAATCATAATGAAGCTTACATCACTCCGCTGAAGAAATTGCCCTATATCAGCTCTAGAAATCATACAGCAGGGGTGCAAAACTCAATTCCTAGAGAGTTTAGTCCCAACCCTCCAACACACATACCTGTAGTTTTCAAATAAGCCTAAAGGACTTGGTGAGCTTGATCAGGTTGAAGCTAAACTCTGCAGGGCTGTGTCCATTTGTCACACAATGTTTTGCTCTCTTATTATTTGTCAGTGTTTGATTTTGCAAAGGGACACATTGCTGTTTAGCCAAAGTGAGCAGAGATGGCTCTTACTTGTGTGAACAGAGTAGATAACTCCAAATGGAGAAAACAGAGCCCATCAATTCTTACAGACTATTCATGGACAGGGACAAGAGATGCTCCATTTAATAAATACAAGTGACAAGCCAAGAAGTGCAGAGTAGACACTAAATAGGACTAAACTAAAAAAAAATGTTACATAAAAAGGATATGTGACAGGTAATGTAGACAATACATAGATGAAAAAAACTAAATCTATTGGAAACAGTAATCAGTTGTATTAAATGTTGCCTATTTTTTGTGTATGTCGAAAATGTGGAAGGATAGTTAGGAAATTAAGGATCATTGTGGAGCTATTAAGCTCTGGGGCCGTTCACACAACACCGTTTTGAACTTTTTATGTGTTTTGGCTGTTCATTGACCCGACAACATTGGGCCTGAGAACTCAAAGTTTTGAAAATGAGTTTCAAAGCGCATGAATATCGTCTCCATATATCTACAAAAATGTGAATTTGTGACTTCATGCTCATACATTTGACATGTTCAATCTATAGGTGCATAGTGTTTCTTTACAGTGACATCAGAAACACAATGTGCATGCTAGCTTTCAGTCGTTTTTGACAACGTTTGTCACGTTTGTCAGTTATTTTAAATTGTAGTAATATTTCACAACATTACAGATTAGAAATTATTCAGTGTTTTTGATTAAATAAATGCAGTCATGGTAAGCATAAGAGACTTGCAGACCCTAGATGTTCGAACAGTGTACATGTATGGAAATTATTCAATATTTTTTCTTCATTATTTCTCTTTTTGTGCTCCATAAACATCATATGAGTTTGGAACAGCATGAGGCTGATTAAATAATGACAGTAAAAAAAGTGTCCTATGTCTGGAATGGGAAATGGGCCATGGATCATTGACTGAGGTTTCAAAATACGAACATTCAGACCTCAAACAGAGCATGCACATATTGGTAAATACAAGAACGTTGTTAACCAGATCATTCGCAGTAAATTCCCCAGAGGTACATACATTTACACTGTTTAAAATGTAGCTCTGGAGAAGTACATTTAATTCAAAAGAGTTTGCTTTCCCATAATTGATTTCACTTTGTGGTGAAAAAATAAAATGATGCCTTGCCAGCAGATCATTAATTGATTCTGAATTTGAAGCCATGGCTCTTTATTTGCTCTGCTCTGGGAAGGATAGGTTTGAAGATCCCAGGGGCATATTTGTTTTCCTGCACGTCTTCTGCCTCTGATTATTGGAGAAAGCTGCACTGTCTGCCAAATAGCCGTGCCTCATGCTGAGGCAGCAGTGAGGCTGTTCTGAGCAGTCATGGTCATTGAGAAGGAGAAATGGGGCAGAGCCAAATGGAGGGAAAGCAGGTTGCCTGGTCATCACCACAGTTATGTCTAAACTGTTGTCTCCTTTTTTTGGAGAGGTATAACAATTGTTCAGTGAACCTAACAGAATGTCTCTGAGGGGTTATAAGTATTTGTGGCGTCCGTTTGCTTGACTAATGGACAGAAGATCCATGTTTCATCAAGCGTTTCACGCATGAATGTTTGTGACAGATGTCTATACAGCAGTGGTTCTCAACTGGTTTTGCCATGGGACCCACATTTTCCCATGGTCATTAAGCTGTGACCCAATTTTTTAGCAATATGAACCAGGCACATTTATGTCTGAAATGGTTGAAACATACACAAGTACCATCCCACTAAGGGGTGTATTTTATGATTACACAAACAACCATGGTAAATACACAATACTAATCAGAATCAACTAACACTGTTAATACCATAAGGACACTGATCCTGACTTTTAGGTCGCAGCCCACCAGTTGAGAAACACTGCTCTACAGGATACAGTTTTTAACATCAAGCCGTTTTTCATGACTATATTTGTTGTACTTAGTTGCAGCCTCTGATTGACCTTCAGCTTTTCTAAAACAACAACGCCAAGATTCACAGTGCTTTCCCAGCAAGTCTCTATAGGACGAATATGCTTTTAGCAAATTCTATAAATGCGTTTCTGTTACCTGCTGTTCCAATAAAAACTTTATCATCATTTTAGTGATGCATGTCATGAGATGAATAATGTTCTTTGTGTACTGGCAAATTATGCTGCCAATGGAGCCCAATTACTCACCCCCATGCTGTACCAACCCCGTAAGACCTTCGTTCGTCTTCAGAACACAAATGAAGATATTTTTGATTAAATTTGAGAGGTGGATCACTGCTACATGGGCTCGAGGGATTGAAACTTGACGGCCCAGAAAGTCAATGAAGAAAATGTTTAAATATTCCATGTGACTACAGTGGCTCAACTATAAGTTTATCAAGTGACGAGACTACTTTTTGTGCGAAACAAATGAAAATAAAGACTTTAGTCAACTTTTCCTTTTCTTCTTTGGAGGCCTTAGACGAGAGGTCAAGAGATTTCCATGACGCATGCGCGAAAACTAAACTGAAGTTGTTGAAGGAGATCACAATTCTCGCGCATGTGTCATTTATAATTTTTATGTCCTGCCCTACATTGTTTAAATAGCAAATGCATTTGTGCCCATTTGTGCACCCATTGGCGTGCTCCGTGCTGGTCTGAAAACTGTGTGTTCAGGTGTATTTTGTTATTTAAAGAGTGCGTTAGTAATGTGCAACTATACAGTCCTATACAGGAACTAAGTTGGGGGCATGATGAGGGTGGAGTCAGAGTGGGGGAAAACACAGCGGACATCGTGTGTATTTGAATGACAAAAATGCCCTTATTTAAAAACTGGGTCAATGACCCAACCAAATGGCCGGAGGAGTCGTTTCCAGATATATTCTATTATCTGATTGAATCTCCAGGTAAGAGATTGCGGTAGCTACCAGTAACATTAGCCTATAACTCAATCATATGTTGCATACTAGAACTCCATAAAACCTTGTCACTTACCAATTGAATGTATGCTTCACTCCAAACTAGTTATACTTTTGTAAAATGGTGATCAGTACAGTACGAAGTTGCCGAGGGACTGTGCTGACAGTTTCACGGCTGGTGTCATGTATGTGTGTCAGGTATGTTGCGATTGGCCTGTCAAGCCAATCTTCAGCTGATAAAGCTAAAGTGAATGAGACATCCCTTATGAAAAACAACCATTGGAATCTTGTAGTATTTTAGGATGAAATATTATGGTAACCCTATAAGAAGAATACTATTGTATTTTGGGACAAACTATAGAAGTACTATAGAGTTATTAGAGAACGTCCCAGAAGTATTGTAAAAATAAATCTTATAGGATTACTTTAGTTCTTTTTTCATATGGGAAGTAGACAAATCTGGCCCACTGCCTAATACGAGTTTAACACCCACTAGTATATCACACAGGGATGTGATATAAAAATTGACAAGTCCCTAGAAGCTCAAACGGTCCTGTTATTTGGAAGGATGTAGAACTTCGGTTTATTAAAAAAAATGATATTGGTAGTGCAGAAAACGACAACTCTTCAGCATGATTGTCGCGTGTATTTCAATGAGTGCCAAGGCAATGTTTTCCCCTACCGGCTAAATTCAAATCACATGACCGGGCGTTCCCGGGAGCGTTCACAGACCAATCGTCTGTATGTATAGGCGGGGCGAGGGCCGTTGCTAGACCCCTTTATAAATCTGCTATGACCCAGTAAATTTGAAGTTTGAGTTTAACAATTTATTTTATTTGTCAGTGTATTTAATAGAAATGATATTATTGGGTAATAGAAATTATCTATTTGCAACGCAGTAATAAAACAATCAACGCTTGTAAAAGCAACCAAAAACAGAAGCTGACCTGTACGACAGAAATCCATGTCCGTGCCTGTCTGTTTTCTAGCAAATGCAGTGCACGCACACATTGCACCCCCTTGAATTTCTGTTTATAGTGCATATATATATATATATATATATATATATATATAAAGAGTTCAGATGCAAAAGCCTCTAAGTGCCATTTGAAATTTTCTTCAAAAATGACCATTTTTATCAAGCTTGTATATTTAAGTTCAGTAATTTCACTTAAATGGCAATGAAGATTACCTATTAATTGTCATTTAAGTGAAATTACTGAACTTAAATATACAAGTTTGATAAAAATGGTCATTTTAGAAGAAATTTTCAAATGGCATTTAGAGGCTTTTGCATCTGAACTCTTCATATATATATATATATATTATGTTTGTGTGTAGATTTATACTAACAATTTTTGGATGAGTAAAAATAGTTTTGAATGTTGACAATACACTAACATTTTTAGTGTGGATCATTCATTGCAACATTTATCCTCATTTTCATGTTTAATGTTATCTGCTTGACAAATCATTTCTGCTGCCCACTATCATGCTTTTAAAGCTATTGTTATCCAATTTGTAGGCCTTCAAACACCTTAAAATGCACATAGGTCTTAAAAACTCTTAATTTTCCCCTGAATTTTGCCCCTACTTGCAGCATTACAGTCACAGAAAATAAACACATTGTTGTCTGTACTACTGTCTTTGATTATGTGTGATAACAATGACTCATTCTTTCGGATATGAAATTTATATTTAATTGACCTATCAGTAAGCCCTTCCCTCCTTATTTACTGTTGCTATCTCAGACAAACAATGGGGGGCCTATGCCCCAGTAGAGCTTTATGTATAGCAACGCCCCCGCAGGGTCCAACATGCACACTTTACACACACAAGTAGCCTACACACAGCAGCACACAAACCAGACAAATATTAAAAATTACAATGTAAAAGATTATTATTGTGCACATAAAGATATGGTGAAATCCAGCTAGTCTGGTAGATGGTCTGCTTGCGCGCTTTAGCTTCACGCACGACCAGATCTGTTTCCTCTCTGGAGACGTGTTCAGTCTTTCCACTCTCATATTCCATCATGTAAACAGCAATCCGCCATAGCGCAAGCACAACTGGCATTAAAAGGGAATAGGAGATGAGACTCTGATTGTTTTTTTGCCCATAATGCCCAAAACACACCCATTACTCATTAAGAGTATAACCCTTTTAGACCATGCGGCTGGCGTGCTGACAATTTTTCCTGTCATTAACTAGTAAACGTGGATTCGGACAAGCCCTAAGTGCACTTTCTTTAGACAATGCACATTCGATTGTTAAAATAGGGCCCAATGATTCATTGATGCAAACATATTTCAATTCAACTGTAAAGCAGCTCTAAAAAGAAAAGAAGCATCATTTTTCAACTAAAGTCAGTTAAGTGTTGATTCAGTTCCGCTTTAAAGAACATCGATTTTGAAATAAGTTAAATTTGGCTATAAACCACCAGACCTTTCAAGTCTTTTCACAGACCCCCATAGCCAGTTTTGTCTGATGAATGATACCAGTGTGATGATCTTCAAGCAGAAAGAACTGGTTTAATATTTGGAATGATACCATTACACAATCTGAATTCTGACTGATGCAGCCTAGAATTAAACCACAGTGCTGTGTTTGGCCAGAGGAGAACATCTCAGACTGAGCCTGGTTTCTCCCAAGATTTTTTCTAAAAACTTTAAACTTCTGTTAATAGCTAAATCATTTGTTACAGTTGTTGTTGTGTTTGCATTTAGCATGAATGACATGCAGGGGTATATTCAGTATAATATGCATTGTTGCTTCTCTGAAATGAAATGGATTTTAAAGAAATTCATAGTCATTATGACTGTGCTGTTTAGAAACCTCCACACTTATTGAGGCTTTATTTCTTGTTAATGTAGCCACTGTATCAAATAAATACCTAGGGTTGTGTTTGTTTTCTTCTAAGAGCAACACCTACCCCTTTTTGCCCTTCAGAAGAGGCTCATGTTTGTAATATTGGTAGACTCGTTTAAAGTTATGTGATTGTCTGGTTTTAGCCAAGTTTCTCTCATACACAGCAAACCTAGTTTATGATCTGTGATCATATCATTTACAAAAAGTGTTTTTGTAGAAAGGGATTTAATATTCAGCAAGCCGAGCTTTATCATTTGTTTATATTTGTTTTTAATTTGTTGTGCATCAATTAATTTATTACCATATCTAGAGCTCTTGCATTCTTACTATCCTGATTGAAGTTAACTCATTTCTCTAATTCTGAAATCTTCTCTGTCAGCCTAACTATTTTCCTGCATTTATCACATGTAAAACCCTCACCGCTGACAGAGAAGGATATGGCAGGCAGTGCAAGTGACAATAACAGGAGAAGATGGCATGATTCACCATGACAGCATAAAAGATCAATACAAATACAAGTGTGCTGATATATCTGCTGATGAAATTGTAGGAAAGAAATTGGCATTTGAAAATAACATGCTTGCCATTTTTTTTTCTTTTTTAACAATAAAACCTAATAGAAATTCTTATAAATAACCTGGCATTTTAAATATCTACAATAGTACGACCATCTTGGGGAATATTTGTCCGTACAAATTTGCAGATGTGCTCATATAATCCTCTGTTTCCCCCTTGAGCTTAACTGTCCTGAGGAAGCACTCCCAGGAGATCAATGTCAGACTCACCCACAATAACAAAACCCACAGACTCACACATGCAGCACTGGAAGAGATCAGAAGCTCTGTATTAATTAGAAATAATGGTAACATTAGTTAACATGAACTTACATAAAATACTTCTAAAGTGCCAGCGCGAGTTAGCCTGGCAAACCAGACCTACATCAAGATATTAGATCTGGGAACTCACAATTGGCTTGCCTCAATTCGAGGGGCAAGATAAACAGTTGTATTTCAAAATCCCTCTGCACGCAATAGGATAGCGCTACAACCAACCAGAGCAACGAATGGCTGTGGATGAGTGAGTCCCAAGCATTTTCCCACCATCAGAGCTAGTTGATATATTAAACTTCTCCATATTGGGTCGTCAAATCTCCAAACACATCTTCCTTTTTTAAGAATGACTTAAGTAATGTTCTCTTAACTCCAAGTCACGGCCAAAGCTGTTAGCCAGTAGCATCTTTTTTGTTCAAGTTTCAATAATTTATTGCCATGTCAACAAAGTTGATAGGAATTTGTCTTGGTACAACTCTCACATAAATACACCAACAATGAACCCAACAATCCCCAGCAACCCTCGGGCATAGGACCAAAACCCTTATACCCCATGGCAGAGAAAGTGCACATATATACAGTTAATGAGGTGCTGGTAGCCGTCAGTACAATTCAGATCTGATAGCCAGAGGGAAAGTGCTGTCTCTAAAACGTGCTAGAAAACATTGTTTTCATGTAGCAGGGAAATCACGAGGCACCGTCACAACTCTGCTGTCATTATGTTAAGCCCGCCCACCAACTCTATACACAATGTGATTGGTCTGACCAGAGTTTGGTTTATCCAGCTCGCAAGCCAACAGAGAGTTGCTAGACCACCACACTGGCTGTAAAATCATTTTTGATGCCGCTAGGGTGCGTCTGTATTTCTGGGCTAAGTGCGAGTTGCATCAGGGATGGAATAAAGAATTGGATTTAGTTTTATACCAGCAATAAGCTGCTATACATTAAAAGGTGCCATAGGTGATTCTCTGCAAAAACATTTTTGTTATGCTGGTTGAAAGCCTCCTGATAGCAATCACTCTGTTAAGTGGTCTAAATGTATTTTTATAAATATATGTCGTCTGAGGAAGCCGTAGTAGCATAGAATGTTCGTTCATTCATTGCGTTCTGTCCGAACGGTCCTATAGTATGTGTTCCCTGTCAGTCAACGTGTGTTTGCACTGTGCAGATTGTTCACGCAGACATAATAAGTCATCAGTGAGTTCACGTACATTGTGAAGACAGAGCGAGAATGGCAGGCAAGCAGCAACAACTTAAATTTCCTTCTGAACCGACAACAAGTGGCACTGGCAAAGGATAAGCGATCTATATATCTTCATCTTCATACGTCCGCGAATAACTTGACAGAGATGCCACTCTTGCATATACTTTATGTAAACCCTTGTTGATACCAGTAGAGCTGCTCAGACAAGACCTAAGGTGTACCCTACTATCACACCGGGCTAATATATTACTAAACAGGATCCTGGGTTCTTAGCTGTTGATGGCAAGCTGGCTAAATACTCCCTATTTACTAATATGAGTAACTTTAGACAGGCTAAGTAGGCATAGATAAAAATGTGTGT
Organism: Cyprinella venusta; assembly: GCA_038021265.1. Classification (NCBI taxonomy): domain Eukaryota; kingdom Metazoa; phylum Chordata; class Actinopteri; order Cypriniformes; family Leuciscidae; genus Cyprinella; species Cyprinella venusta. Next base: position 22,120,229 of record CM075868.1, on the reverse strand, counting down.
AAGAATATTAATAGCACAGTGCCTCCACTGTGGAACTACTAGCTCACTTAAAGAGCTATACTTAAGTTCCCCAGACTATGGTAAATATATATGAATCAGTCAAATATGAACAACAAAAATATATTTAGTATGAAAAAAAGGGGCGAAAAAACATTTATTTCTACATTTCTTATACTCTGAAAACCAACGGTTTTCTTCAAAACACCAATTATTTGTATCAAACCCAAATCAACAAAGTTAAATTTAAAATGTAAACTTTACAATGAACCCTTAATTAGCCTAACTGCCAAATAGCCAAACATGCTTTATCAAACCACTCTCTTTAAAATAACACTCTCCTGTTTTGTTTCTCTCAGGATGAAAAAAAAAAAAGTTAAACCGTGTGTGTGTAAACTAAATTATTATAAATATAACCCTTACAGGTATCAGTAGAAAAATATCACTCAGTACAATACAGTCCAAAATACACACATTTGTACCATCACAGTTCGGCTTTAAAATGTCCAAATTGTTACCAAGCGCTTGGATTTGTAAACGTTGGGGCCCATACAGTGGTGCACGTATGAATAAAAAAATCCTTTAACTCCCTGTACTACAGTACAACGTTCAGAAAAGTTTCCGGTTACTCACGCGACTCCGTCAGTCCGACAATTCAAAGAATCCACAGGCGGGTAGACGATGCAGCAGAATGGCGAGGTGCAGTTGGTAGATGTCCGCGCGGCGATGTGCAATCTCCCGTGGGCGAGGTCCCTCTTCACAGCAGTGCTATTTAGCCGGCTAGTTCCCACTTGTTACTTTATCCCTGGCTCTCAAATAAAAACGGCGCTCGCTGTCTAAGCTGGTTGTCACTCATAACAGTCCAAGCCAATGTCCGTCTGGTTTAAAAGTCCGACAGAGTACTTTTCTCTGTTATTGCAAACAATAGCGAGGGACCGACATAGCCTAGCTTACGTTACACTATCACTTTCACTGGAAAACAACAAACAACTGAGTTGCTACTATAAATTAACTGCAAGATAATATTGTGCATGTACGTTTGTACTTAAGTCTACCAATGTTAATCCTCTCTGAATTCAACTGAAAGTTTTACCACCCATCGATACACAGCCGCTTCTTGCTCGCACGTGCGTTTCTCTTCCGACTCACTTTTTTCCTCCCGCCCCTTCAAGTGATCTCTAATTGGCTCAGTTTACATCAATCAAAACAAACTAAAATCACACTGGCCAAGTTATCAAAACACTAGAATTCACAAAAAAAGCAAAAAAAAAAAAGCATCATGATGTAGATTTTTTCATTAAAATATCACAAGCCAAGAAATTGTCTTTTCATTTAACCATAGTTGGCCCCTACATTTCTTAGACAGTTGAGCAAATGTACATAAAACTAATCTGTTACATAGCTCAATATGATGACATGTTAAAATATGATCTGTATTCTAACGTTGATCTAGCTCACTGCTATTCCATAACTTTCACCACATTCAAATGCAGTTTAGTGTGATAGTCACAATATTCATTCATTGATAGTCACAATATTCATTCAAGGACCTTATTGTACAGCAAATACTGAATACTTCAGGTCAACTGGGAGAGGGTATTCTCACCTACGGGCTGAGTATCTATTTTTCAGTTTGGAGAAGGACTCGGTCCAACTCACTCTTCAAGTAAAAGTGTGTTTGGCTGGTGTTATTAGAAGTGAGATAGGGTCCCACTGAAAGAACTTTCAGAGGCTCCTGGGGCATATGGCCTCCAAGCCACCAAGCCACTCAGCGAGCTGGTACTGGTCTGATCATGACCGTTGCGCTATGCTTCCCTCTCATCTCACAACTCGCCCGTCACCTCGTCCTTGGAGTCAGAAGCTTCTTAGGAAGCTTCATTCCACTATTCTTCCGGCCTGCTCAATCGTGCCACCAACGAGCCTCCATCCCCTGGTGATCCAGCTGGGCAGAGACTATCTCGGGGGCAGGTGGTGAGCCTGCAAGCGCTGCCCAGGAGGAGGCAGACCCAGCCTTGGTTTTCTCTGTCCGAACGCAAGCCTTAGTCCTCAGACCAGCTCTTATCTGTTAGATTCAGCAGAGGGGGAAGGCTGTTTCCAAGTAAAGTTGACCCACTGATGGTGGCTGCCTTCAATTTGGTGAACAATTCTGAGATGCTCATGTCCTCATGCGTTCAGCTCCTCTATAATGAGTGTGTGCTCCGTCTGGGTGTTGACAGAGTGCGGTGACCCCATATGTGTTCTCTTCCACGATACTGCTCCCTTCCGTGAGCCTGTGTCTTCCCTCGCCAGAGTTTGCTCTGCCGTCACTCTCCAGACAGTCTCCCCCCTGTCATAGGTTGGAGCTACCCCAGTGACATTCCATATGTCATACTGCCCAGTCTTCCGTTCAGTTCATATATGTATTCTCCACGTTACCTCCATGTTGGATGTGGCTTCCACAGCGTCCCTTCCTTCCAATGTACAGGGAACGATTTCCCAGTGGTCCTGTAGGAACAGCATTGACTTCCCTGGCCTAAGTCCTGTCCCTCCCTGCCTTAAAATTGTGGGGGCATCAGGAGGCTTTTGTCTAAGCACTGGAAGGTGGAAGCTTTAGTGGCATTTTCAAAGGTTATCCCTATTCAGTTGGCCGTCGACTACGTCCGACGTTATTGACTCAAAGGGAACGTCCTGGTTGCGTATGCAACCCACCATTCCCTGAAGGAGGGAACGGAGGACGTTGTCCCCTTGCCACAACCACTGGACCACCCCTGACTCCGGGTTACACTCGACTCCTCAGCGAAAAAGCAACTAGTGCGTGCATCCACTTACGTATTTATACTCGCGCCATGGGGACGGAGTGTGTGATGTGAATTAAATTTGGCTTGTTCAATAGTACTCCAGGAACTTTGGCTCTCTGACGCAATACCCATTCAGTCAACCGTCAACTACGTCCTCCATTCCCTCCTTCACATTTTAAGTACACTAAAAATTGCAGGATTTTACTATTTATTTAACAGGTGCTTTTTAGAATACACTAGTTTTTACACACTTTTTAAGATATTTAAGATATTTAGATTTGAAATCAATGCATTAAACAACTAGAGCTGTCACCTTCTATTGAACAAATTGCTATAAAAACATATATTTGGACAATATGTAAATAGTGTTTTGTCAATTTCTCACCCTCATATTGTTCCAAACCCATAACCCATTTTGTTTATCTTTAAATTCATACATTAACATTGATCAATACACATAAAGCAGCACATAAAATAAATGTCAGATGGACTTAGAGGTATATATTTACACAGACACATGTATGTACTGTATATACAAGAATCCAAGTCCAAAGTACATACAGTAGTCATCTCAATGGCAAAAAGTGTCTGAATATGTATGAAAATTTAGGGGTTCAAATTTTATAAAAGTGCTAACTTTGACCTTTATGTGGATCATATTTCGGACTGTGAGAAGAATGTGTGAAATAATTGTAAGAAAATACATTTCAGGTGGTTTCCTAGGAAACAGTTTTCAGCTATTATGAACAATATGTGTCAGGCTGGCTGCATGTGGCTCTGAGAATGCAGTTGTTACATACATGCATTTTTAATGGCTCTATGCAATGTTCTGCTTTTATTCCTTTTAAGAGTGCATATACTCCTTGCTTCAGTCAAATGAATAACCTTTAAAACAGAAGAGATGCTAAAGTCTGTTTGGCAGGATAAAGGTAACCTCATTCACCGGCTGAGGAGCGACACTGATAGCATTTCATCTTGTGGCACCTCCGCTCTCTGTAGATCTCACATAATGTGCCCTGGCTTCACCAAAGTCATTACAGAGATATCCTCTACGGGAATGATAGTGAATTAATCGGTGATGTCTTTTTTTATGAGGCGACTGCAAGACAGAAATTAAGCCATTTTGCTAGAGCGGAGCCGGGAAACTTGTGAATGTGTCCTCTCGCCTTTGCAGAAGCAGCTCTTACGTCACACAGTTTCCATAGCACCCTGGGCAGATCTGGCTACTCTGTGAAATCACTCAAGACTTTGCTTGTGTATGTACACGGCTGCTGGCTTTCCTATTGGATACAAATGTTGTTCCTCTGTGTTGGATTTAAAGTAATTAAGGATATTTCTGGTTCTGAATGTGACGTACATCGATCCAGCCGTGTTATATTCCACCATTTAACAGCTTTGCCCTGCTTATCATATCACTGCACATCTCCCAAGGTGGATTGTTATTTTATGGTGCATAGCATTGCACTGTCATGTCAGTGTAATCACTGTTTGTAGTGTAATAATAGCAGTTTATTAAAAAAATATTTTAATGAAAATTTAATGCTGTGCTTAATGGTTTTATTATGTATTAACTCATAAACAAAGAAGGCCCTATATATACTGTGCTGTATTGTGAATATAATAACACTATAGATCTGCCATTTAAAACTTATTGCTATAAGATACCTATGTTATGTGAACATTAAGTTATTTGATTATGTGGTTTTGGTATCTTATTTGATTTATTTCTTTTTTCTTTTGTCTTTTGAAAAGAAACAGTGCTGAATTGTAGGCAGCATTGAACCATCCAGAGCTATGGTTGTTGAGCTAATAGACCATTTCGCGAGATGTAAACAACACTGGTCCAGAAGCACTTCCTGTTTCAGTTTTTTAACACTATATAAACATTGGGATAAAGTACAACCAACAGAACATATACAACTGAATCGAAACGTTAAACAAACATCTTTAAGATATTTTCTTTACATTTGAAATTAAGAAACCATTTACAAACTGAAACAGGAAGTGCTTCTGGACCAGTGTTGTTTACATCTCGTAAAATGGTCTATAGATAGCTGACATGGAGTTATTTTAGAAAGTTGGCATTTCCTGTGGTGTGACATGCTATACTTCATTTAGAATTTTAACTATTAGGTAGCTTTTATGATCTTTAAGGATGTGTTCACACTTGTCAGGTTTGGTTTGATTAAAACAAACTCCGGTGCAATTGCTCTGTTTGTGTGGCACATTTGAATAAGTGTGAACGCTGCCACCCGAATCCTGGTGCGCAAGTGGCGGTCTTAACATAGAGGCATAGGTAATACCTATATATACCTATCTGTATTATTATTTATTATGAATTTATTAAACCATTAATTTATTAACCAAACTTCAACAACATAAGGGCAGATCCTTTTAGAGCTGCTGAGGAAACTGTAGAGTGACGCTCGAGTGATCAAGTATTCCAATGCATATTAAAAAAACACTTTTATTCGATTCCTCCTTCCTCGTTTCCTTTCCTCGCATCCTTCCCTCGCGTCCTACAGGGAGTGGAGCTGAGACACGAGGAAAGGAAGCGAGGACAGAGGAATTTTCCTTTCAAATTTAAACATACTTTAGTTTTCATTTTAGAAAATGAAAGACAACAATGATAGTCAGAACAGATTTGCTCTCAATTTCTCCCCTGAACCAAAGTTGAGGGTGCTCTCATTACCCAACTTGTGGCATGTGTACCCAGCAAACTGGCAAATGAAACAGTGGATGATTACAGTAATTAATTTGTCTAATGTAGCAATCAACCAAACATTTCTTCCTGAGGGATAATAATCCCAATAACAAGAGGAAGGTGCTTCAAATGCACTTAATGAAGAAAATCAAAACTAACTGTAGACAGAACAGAAGAATGTTCAAATAAACAGATGATATCTTTTCACATATGTCTTTACAAGACATTAAACATTTTTTATCTTAAAATATAGTTGTATTTTTAATATTATAGTGCTCAGGAAAAGTAGTCCGAAAATGTAATACAGTACACTAACAATTTGAATCTAAACATCACGAAGTGTATATTGGTGTGACTGGCCAGTGAGTGTTTGTGTATTCTTTGCGTACTTGAATAATGAATATAAATGAAAGGAAAAGTTTATTATGTCGCTGAAAATATATCCTTGTGTATTACGGTACTATTTTACATTCTGCAAGTCCATGCATAATGAAGGGGTATGTTTGGACCAGCCAATTATTCAAATTAGCAAATTATACATTAAATCTTGTTGTAAAACAGTTTTGCTCAGGCAGGAAGAGTAGATATATTTACTTTGAATTCATGAATATACTATCTACCCTTCAAAAGTCTGAGGTTGTTTTTGAAAGAATTCTCTTCTGCTTGGCTGTGTTTATTTAATCAAAATACTGTGAAAAATCATAATAGGCCTATATGTGAAAATTATTGCAAAAAGTAATATTACACCAGTTGTCAGTGTCACATGATTCTTCAGAAATCATTCTGATATGCTGATTTGATATATACTAGAAACATTTTTTTTATTATTATTATTATTATTTTCAATGTTGAAACAGTTGCACTGCTTAATGTTTTTTGTGTTTTTTTTGTTTTGTTTTTCTTTTATGAATAGAAAGTTCAGAAGAGCAGCATTTTTGGAAGAGAAATCTTTTGTAGCATTATAAGTCTATACTGTCACTTTTGATCAATTTAATGCATCCTTACTAAATAAAACAATTGATTTCTTTCAAAATATCTTGGTGACCTCAAACAAAACCTCATGTTGTGCATTTTGTTTTTCTTTTTTAAATCCGTTAGTTCTTTGTAGCATGTCAAATGTATGCTGTCCACTTCACAATGTCTCATGCATAGAAATTGAACATTAATATGCATGTTTTGAGTGTATTATATAATGAGATTTTTTCCCCCAGTTAAATTCAGGCTTTTGTTATGTAAACTCATTTTCATCCTGCAGTGACGACTATAGTAGCACCTTGGCATTATCTTTTCTCAGGATCAATAAAAGAGGACACTGAAGGACCCATAAGAGCTGTACAAATGGTTAAGGTTCACATACAAGTGAATCAGATGAGGAAACCCTGCTATCTTATCTGAGACGTTTATATTTTCTTGTGGGTGAACATGACTTTATCTTATCTGAACCGATCATCTCTCTCTCCAAGCACATCTCTAAAAGAAAACCAGTTATCTCTTGCCATTGTTTTGTTATCACACAATCCCTTTCACATGGTAGCTGACAGTTCTCTGCATGTGTCGGCCATTCAGATGGAAGGATGTTGCATCTCAAGTCTGTAAGGAGATATAAGCTCATCTGAAGCGACATTGCATGTTTTTTTTTTGGAGTGGTCTTGTGAAATAATTATGCCCCCTCCAGACACTTAGTTTGTTTTCATCCGGTTCATTCACCTAAAGTATCACCTGTCCTCTCCTTGCATCATTCTTGCCTATTGGTTCAGTTACTATGCAACAACTCTCAAGATGATATCATCAGTGAGAGGAAGAGATGTTCACACAGTAATACAAGAAACTTTGTATTTCCCATATGAGGAACTTCGTAGACTAAAAAAAATTTAGGGCTGAATTCAAGATGTACTGTATTTGTATTTGAAAATGCATATAAATGTTTTACATTCTGCAAGTCCATGCATAATGAAAGGGTATGCCAACTATTCAAATGAGCAGCAAATTATGCATCTTCATGGTAAAACATTTTTGCTCAGGCTGGAAGAACAAATATCTTCGCTTTGAACTCAAGTAAATACTGTATAAATATTGTACTCTCGTCAAAATTCTGAGGTTGAGTTTTAACATAAACTAATAAACATAATGTGATGCATGTTTGTCAGTCAATGGTAAATGAAACCGGTACGATTTCTGTGCTCACAAAGCATAGTCACATGGCATAGTTTATTATTATACCATAGTTTATGCATTTTATTTAAATCATGTTTTAAAAATCATTATGCCCTAATCATATTTTGTTCTAATTGCTTAAAATCAGCATATTAATTGCAAAAACAAACACTTTTATTCTGTTAAAAAGTATGAAAAATATGGTTAGCTGTGGAACAAGCAATATTCAATAAATTATAATGTATGAAATTAAAACAAATTAGATTTATTGATGACACTTATATATTGTCTATTTAAAATGTGTAGTTTATTAGTATTATTACAGATATATATATTTTTTATTAGTTTATTTTTACATGCAAACCATGTAAATCCAAATAGATGGGAATTATGTATGCAATTCAAATACATAAACGTTAAATTCAGATCTTCATATTTTTTTGAGCAGCAGGATAAGATGAGCAGCAGGATACTGTTTGATTGCTGTGTTCAAGTACACTCTCAGTAAAAAAAGGTACAAAAGCTGTCACTGGGGCTGTACCTTTTCAAAAGGTACACTTTTGTACCCAAAGGCTGCATATTGGTACCTTAGTGGTACATATTAGCACCTAAAATGTACATATTAACACCTAAAGTTTACATATTAGCTCATGAAATGGACATATTATCACCTAAAATGTACATATTAGCACCTAAAATGTACATATTAGGACCTAAAATGCACATATTAGTACCTAAAAAGTACATATTACCACCTAAAAAGTACATATTAGGACCTAAAATTGACATATTAGCTCCTGAAATGGACATATTAGCACCTAAAATGTACATTTTAGCACCTAAAATGGACAAAAGTTTACCTTTTGAAAAGGTACAGCCCCAGTGACAGCTTTTGCACCTTTTTTTTTTCTGAGAGTGAAATAGCAGCCTAAAATTTCTACTCTCTTACACTAACTCTTCCTGAAATTTTAATCTCCAGAATCCTCTGTGTAGTCGTTCATCCAGAGCTGCTGCTTGTCTTTGTTGAGTGGAGGATGTTTTAATTATCAGGGATGCATTTGCATGTGCAAGGGACAAAAGCACTTTGCATTAACGCAGCTCCTTCTTTCATTTCAGACATTATTCCCAATTGCCCTCTCAAACATTGCTTTAGCAGCGCGTTTTCATCCCCGAAGAACATTACAATGCCCGCCATGTCTCTTCTCTCTCTTTGGCTGTTTGTCAGGTCAGAGCCAGCAGAGACAAATCTCGTCACAGTTGATTGATATAAGCAATTTTGTGTTATACTGCTTCCTTTTTGCTGACTGATATTTGCGATTAGCTCCCAGACGGGTTTCTCTCATAGGTGCTAAATGAACTTTCGTGATAAACTAAACCAAATAAACTGCTTTGATTTATGACACAGGTTACTGCACACTAACACCTCTGAAGTGCAGCATTGAGTCTTTATGTCAGATTGTCTTTGTCTTATATGGCAGATGTTATGTTAACAGTCACCTTATGATTCCCATCTCATGGTTTAAATTAAGGGGATGTGGTGCGTTTTATGAGGGATCTGGTAAGGTCTTCCTACTCAATTACAGCACCCTGTCCTGCAGGATGAGGCTGTTTTTTTCCCAATAATATATGATTTTGTTTTTCGCTATGGTAGTCTGATTGATAGATTATAGTGGAACATTGGTATTTTGTGACTGTGGTCTGCATATTCTTTCATAAATGTTGGAGCTGTCGTGTTCAAAGTGATGCCAGTTTTGCCTGGTCTTTTTTTTATTTGCAAAAAAAGGCATAAAAATGCCTTACATTAACGCTGACAAAAGTATATTATGATTTAGCACATTTGCCTGTTGATTATCATGTTTCTTACACCAATATTGCTAAAATAATACATAAAAAACACTGATTTGAAATACTGATTTTAATTGAAATTATACCTCCAGAAAGTGAGTTGTGCCGCGGCCGCGCGCACTCTCACGTCTTCAACAACACAAGCGAGCGCTGTTTTGCTCTCTCTTTCTCGCGCATATTATTCAAATCATTTGACACGATATTAAAAGGTTGGAAGACCGCAGTTTCACGTGGAGCATTTGGAGATTTTTAGAGATCAGAGACTCAATGAACAACATCTCAACACTAAATGATGAAGCCTGTCTCAAAAACAAGCCGGTGCATTTCGACGATATGGGAAAATAAAAGCTTGGGCTATTATTTTAAGTTTACGGTATTCGTTTTGTTCATATTACACTTTTATTGTTAGTTTGAATTAATTTGACAGACAGCATTCGCTGATGTTGATCAAGCTAGCGCAATTCAGAGCTGCCAACTCTCACAAATTCACCGTGAGACACACGCAATTGACACTTAGCAAGCAGGTTAGTTAAGCTCTCAGATTTTGTCAATTTTATTACGCAATTCAAACAATAAATACCGTTTTGGTGCTTTTTCATGTTACACCACAGATCCCTGCACACGTGAAGCGATCATCTCTACTGGTTAATGGAAAAAGAACATGAACACTGTTGAAAGATACAGTATGTTACAACTTACCAAAATGTATTCGTCATGCATAATGTCGACCAATCATTTTTTGAACTCTTCCCTGAACTGAAATGTAGTAGTGCTGTATTTCCACACTGATTGACATCAGGTTCAAACACACACAAGCTGCGCGAGTTACTCGTCTATTGCAGTTTGGCTGTTGGTTATGTTGCCCGCCCGCATACCGCCTCCCATGGCCGAAACTGGTATTACGACACCTGCCGGGCCGGGGCTAGTAATTTAGCATGCTAATTTAGGTTTATATCTCGGCAACACTATAACTTGTCAGTTTTTTAATGAAATCATTGCACTTATTTCATCTCATTCTTTTGATGCGTGTAGCTCATTTTTTGATATTTTTACCCCAATTATTACATAAGGAACCTTTAAATGGAGACTCATGAACTTCTGACCATGTATAAAAAGGTCTAAAAATCTATTATTGTGCATAACAATCACTTTAGAAAAAAAACGGCAGCAATTGGGTATATCAACTTATGCTGAAAAGAGAGAGACCATGGAGTGATACAAGAACATGAAAGTAACACCGGTTTGTTGCTATGGGCACTTGTCAAATATATCTTGTTTAACTGATCAATGCCACAATTTTCCAATGAGAAGCAAGAACTCCAGAGAGCTGAGCAATAAGTGAAGATAATGATAGCCTATAGTAAGGTTCGTGGGTAATAAAAATCTCGACCTCAGCTCGAATAAGATACAAAGATCCAGACAATTTTGCTTTTGGTACCAATTAAAGAGACACATTGCTACTATGCAATTTGTTGTACAATTAAACGATACCAGCTTTAATATTGTAGAAGGTTTTTAGTGTGAATATGTGTGTGATTTAGTGAATGAGCTTCTTCTAAGAATCCCTTTTCTGTATGTGTTTTATAAACTAGCATTTCTTTTTCCTTTCTCTTCCTAAAGTGCAGTGTCTGGAGATGACTACTAAGAGGAAGATCATCGGCCGCCTGGTGCCCTGTCGATGCTTCCGGGGGGAGGAGGAGGTCATCTCAGTGCTGGATTATTCCCACTGTAGCCTGCAGCAGGTCCCTAAGGAGATCTTCAGCTTCGAGCGCACACTAGAAGAGCTCTACCTTGACGCCAACCAGATTGAGGAGCTGCCTAAGGTAAGTTGTCAAGTGTCAGCTTAAATATGCATAATATCTTCCCAACAGTGGATACATCAACTCCTGAACATCATCTTACAGCCAGCACTAACCTCCGACCAGATATTGTTTTGTGGTCTGGATCAGCACGCATGGTTCAACTGATAGAGTTAACAGTGCCATGGGAGGATGCGGTAGAAGAGGCATATGAGAGAAAGAAACTGCGGTATGCTCATCTGGCCACTGAAGAACAGAACAGCGAGGATGGAGAGTCCAAGTTTATCCAGTGGAAGTGGGTTGTCGAGGATTTGTGGCGCACTATACAATCCGGTTCCTCAGAGACGTCGGATTCAGTAGCAAAGAGTTGCGTCGCACAGTAAAGAACTTATCTGAAGCAGCAGAGGGGAGCAGCAACTGCCTGTGGTTAAGACGGAAAGATTCTAGCTGGCTGTGTACAGCTGCGCCACGCTGCGGTTTCCAAGAGTCTGTTGGTTTATTTGTATAGTTTGCATATTAATTACAGTTATTACGTTCCTGTGTATATTGCGTGAATGACGGGTGTTTGTGCAGATATTGCGTTTTGCGGTAGGTAGTATGCCATACGGAACAGTTGCCACTGAACCTACTTTAACAAAGACAGTCGGGCTCGACAGCCTTAGTCACACGGGTTGGCACGTATGGTTGGGTTGTGGAGAGATTGTGAGACTGTGATTAGGTTACATGTGAACTACGAGGAAGGAGCAATCTCAGCAGAAGGAGGGATGTAAAGGTCAGTAAACTGGGCTGAGTTGAGTGACTCTGGGACGCCAGAGTTACTTTTGAGCCCTCTTGGGGTGTCGTGGGCTAGTCGACAAACACAGAGGATGGAAGACGCCCACTTGAAGACCCTAGAGATGTCCCCTACTCGGCTCAATCCAGACGGTTGTCGTGCTGGTCCACTGGGGAGACCAAACTGTAGTTGCAGCCGTCGCATGTGCTGACGCGCCAAGTACACTGCAGCCGTTAACGCTGGACAGAAGGGGAATCACACCACCATATTGAAAGAAGCGTAAATGGATGGGGAAGCATAGTTTACTGTAAAGCTACGCCTTAGTTTGTGCTTTATCTTTGCGAAAGCCGAGTACAGATCAGCATGAAGTTTTAACATCTACTCTCTTGTAATGTAAATCTTACACAGCAGCGGAGCAAAATTGTGCAAGACATTGTGATTTTTGATGTGCTTGATTTTTGATGTACTTATAAAGCACTAAGTGTTCCATAATTAAAGTTTATTAATATTATTGACTATTCTATCTATAGCATTTATTCTGATATACTCAGAAGTGTTCACACTTGAACTCAGTGCCATTCTAAACCCAGAGTTAACCAGGTGTTTCATGTTTAACACTGTTCAAGCTTAAGTTATTAATCTTGGGTATTCAGGTTTTCGGCAGTCTTCGGTGTCTCAGAAATCCTTCTAATATGCTGATTTGGTGATCAAGAAACATTTCTTATTATTACCAATGTTAAAAACAGTTGTTCTGATTAAAGGTTTTGTGGAAACCCATCATACTTTTTTTTGTATTCACTTAAGTGAATGAATGAATTGAAACTAAAGATGGTTGTCAGCTCAAAAATACCAAACAGATTGTGTGACAGAGTTGACACGGCATATTTTGACAACTTTTTTAAGCACAATTATCTGACAAAAAAAATCTCCCTAGTTCCTGGGTGATGTTATTGATCTCCTTGAGTAAAATACCAAACAAGGACCATAAGGATGAAGAATGACTTTGATATTGGCTGACTTTTAAAAGGTTTATAGTTATCTGTACACAGCAATGAAACCTAGAAGATATTTTTTAAACCGTTCTTCTGTAAGGACATAGTGTTTCATTTAAAGATACTTATACTATGGGGCAGTTGAATACTTGAATCCGGTTGGTGGACAAATATTCAAATTAGTAAAGGAGGCCCACACACAAAAGCCTTTTAAGGCCAAAAAACCTGAGAAATGTCTTGAAATTTAACATCTAAACAATGTCTTGAGGTGTGGCAAAGGTAATATAAGCAGAATAATTGACTCCAGGCCATTGAATTATTAGAAAATAATGCATACCTAATTACCACCATCATTATTTTCGAATGATTCTGTGTCATTCTAATTTTTATATGTTGTCAATTATTCCTTGCATATTTATTATATTTATTAGAGTAAATAAATCAAACATTACTTAATGAGATGGTTGTGAGGGGTAATAAATGATTAAGTAAAGTTGTGAGACAGATTTTATCCAATGCTTTGGATATTTCTAAGTAAGTTTATAAAGAATTTGGTTAAAACCCAAATATAGCGTAGTATACAAATCTATATCTTGATGATGGCTCTGCATGTACTGTAATACTCTGTCAGAGTTTCACCATAAAATGAACATCACCTTCAACTAGATCTTCACAACCTTCAACTAGATCTCTCTATTTTTCTGTCTTTCTCAGCAACTCTTCAACTGTCAAGCGCTCAAGAAGTTGAGCATGCCTGACAATGACCTCTCCAGCCTGCCAACCACCATCGCCAGCCTTGTGAATCTGAAGGAGTTAGATATTAGTAAAAATGGTATATCCTTAACTCAATTCATTCTATATTTGCTTTTTAGTTCATTGGTCATTCATATGGTATGACTGTACCTTTATACACTAATGTATCAACATGATAAAACTGGCTTTATTCCAGGTATTCAAGAGTTTCCTGACAACATCAAATGCTGTAAATGTCTATCAGTTGTGGAAGCTAGTGTAAATCCTATAGCCAAGTAAGTAGAGATGCTCACATTTCTTGAAACCTTAAATGTTTGATAATTGCCGCATTATGTATGGGTAATTGCCGAATCCATGTCTATTTATTTTACATTTTGTCAACATTTCATGTTGATAGATTTTAGGGAAAATTTAAAGTCATAAAAGAGTCCTAAAAGTATTCCATGTAGTCCCTCAAATATGAGTTGGTAATACTAAAAACGTGAATAATAATTATAAAAAGAAGCTTGTCATTTGAAGTATTTCTACTATTGCCTATATATGGATTGGCTGTATTTATTATGCTCCATGTCTGGTTTCCTTAAGATAAAAGTGAACGTACACTATGTAAATTCTAGATATTTCCATGTACTTTTCTATCTTAAAAAAAAATTAAATAATTAAACAAAATGTTGAATTATAAGCACATTTGTGCATTAATTCTGCATATTGCAAGTAGACATCATGCCTTAAACCAAACTCCACTCAAGTAGAGATTAGACATGCGTTTCTATTTTTATCTCAATTTATTCCTTAGGCCTTCAGTCGGAAGCTGAGCTTAAAATCTTTGATTCAGAAGTTTATGATAGAGGATCAAACATTCAGGATCCAGTGCATGGTCTCTGCAGAGAGGCCTTTTCTTCATATTATGATTAAATCATCCCTCAAGTGACTCCATTTACTGGGATGCTAACAGAGCCAGTAGAAGGGGAAGTGTAGAGGGATTACAGATGGCTCTCACCGCTTCTGAAGTACTTAACGCTTATCAAATCTTAAGGGCACTGGCCTTTGAGAGGGTCTGATCACCTCTGTTCCTGCAGGCTCCCGGACGGCTTCACCCAGCTTCTCAACTTGACACAGCTCTTCTTAAATGACGCCTTCCTTGAATACCTGCCTGCCAATTTTGGGAGGTAAGAGCTTCATTGTGGGCCTCTGTGTTCCTGTTCTGCTGGGAATTGTGAAACAGCTCTTTAACACACCTGTCTGAGTCGGTCTCATTCTTGTTGTTGTGCTTGTAGTGTTTTTATTTTTAGATGTTATTTTGTATCCAAGGAGCAACATGGTGCTGATTCTGGCAGTGATTTACCTAAAGCTTTCACGAATAAATCGGTTCTTGCGGCTCATATTGCGTTTAATGAGGAATGGTTATTTCAGTTGCATTGGGGAAAAAGGAATTCATTATTGCCGCTGACATTGGTCAAGGGCTGTTGCATTTAGAATCTGGAAGAATTCTCCAAGAATGAATTGCCCTGACAACACTGTGTATTTGCATGGACTGTCTGCGTCATTATAGCATTTGATTCATTTTCTTTTAATCTGTCTTTCCATGCTCTTTTAGAAGGTGGTAAAAATATGTGGAAATAGTGCTATGTTTGAACCATAGACTGTAAAAAATATGGACAAAGCGTCTGTGACGTCACCCATAGACTTTCTGAAGAACGGGTTTGAGGCTGTTTATGGGGGGGTATGGACGGCGCCATACTGGAATATCTTGAGAAATACAAAATACAAACAACCCGATCAATGCGTCTTTATAGCACGCATGTGTATTGTCGTGTAATATATACGCTAAAGTGAGTTTTTACGTGCATATGATACGCATTGGTTGGTTAGGTTAAGGTTAGGTGTGGGGTAGGGTGCGTGTGCATTATACGTTTGGCTAGAATTAGTGGTGTGGGGTGCGTGTGTATTATACGCATATGAACTGCGTATCAATTGCACGCGAAAAACTGCGTCTCATATGCACGTAAAAACTCATTTTCGCGTATAAATTACACGATAAAACACGATGCGTGTTATAGAGACGCATTTACGTGAGAACAGGCTGATACAAATGTTAAGAAAGGATACAGAGGTGGTATGATGTGTTGTGTCAGATCATGGCCGAGACGTCAAATTCCACTTGGCGCGGCCCGTAATCAGCTGTCAATCAAAGTTAACAGCCCTTATTTGTCATACATTTTATATCTAAATACGATCTAAACTAACGAGTTAGAAAAAAATTCACCCCCCTACAGTTGTCATGCACGAGGAACATATTGAAGATGAAGATTACAATAAAAGTCCATGGGACCAAACTGTAAAAACATGAATTTATGCTGTGAAAACAGACATTTTAACATGGGGTATATGGACATTTGCTCCCTTTTGGGACTGGCCTCTAGCGGATTTTCGATGTATTGCAGTTTTTCGCACTTCCGGGTAGGCTTCATGTTTCAGATTAGTATGCCGCTTGGTTTGAACATATATAGCTAGCCTAGAAGGGCACATTAATGCGTCTGGTTAAACTGCATTGGGAGTGATGGGATAAATATGTATTTTTTGTGCTCAAATACCACATGTGAAGTGGAAGAACTGTGTGTTTGCTTCAGAAAAAAACCTTGAGATGAGTTTCTAAAAAAGCTGTTTTTCAGATTGTCTAAATTACGGATCCTGGAGCTTCGTGAGAATCACCTGAAAACTATGCCAAAGTAAGTAAAAAGGAGAAGGAAAACTCTAATAGGAAATAGGAATAGGAAAACCTTGAGTGGCTCATTGAAATGTTTATTTAGATTCATCAAGATTAATTTTTTTTTATTGTTTTAAGGGAGTCCTTCTGCTTTATTTTCTTGCCAAGTTTTTCCCCCACAAAGCTTTTTGATTTTTGATTAAAATCTATTTGAATTTCTTTAGACTGCCTTCAAATGTAAAGAGATTGAGCTTTTGTCATTACACCTACTATAACAGATGGGCAAATAATGATGTTTGAATTTAATGCTACTTCATTAATCGCATTATTATAGAAAACTCTTCTCTTGTCTTTCCTGAAAAGGAATGTCATATACTATATATATTTATTCATTCATTTTGTTCATGCCTCAGCAATGTGGCATGAGTTGGAATAGCAGAGTCAGTTTAGCAGAGTCTACAATGTCATTTGTCACAGTGGGGAAGACCTCTGGACTCCTCTAGAGATTGCACACAGTGGTTTATGCTTGCTGACTTGTTCAGATGTCCTGGTTCAAGACTATTTTTATCTCCCACCAATAATACCGCCCAGCCTTCCTTCCAAACCAGACTGTATGAAGGAATGTTCTCCAAATTGGGAGATTGCATGTTTGCCCACATGCAATAATTAAATGTGGGCTATGTCATCACTGATATCCGAGTAAATTCTTTATTGGGTGGACTAGTCTTTTAAATTCTAAAATTAAAGGTGCATTTAACAGTCCAAAGCTTAAATATCAATTGAGTTTTGCTTTTTTTTTTTCCTTGTCATTTTGCAGGTCGATTCATAGGCTTTCGCAACTGGAGCGGTTAGACTTGGGAAGCAATGAATTCTCTGAACTGGTAAGAAAGATGTTCTCCTATTGAACACTTTTTATCAATGGGACAGCTGCTACCTCACTCGGTCTCTACCCAGCATGGATTTTGGCTTTAGTGGGGATAGAGGAGGAAGTAGGGGATGTTATTGCCTCCATTCCCAGATTCTCCTGTCAGATCTCTGGTGCTGCACTGCGTTGGTTGCATCATGCCCTGATCCATTATTCATGAATTGGTTCAAACACGTAGCGCTTGCCATGACAGAACGTTCACCACTGAGCTGCATTTAATTGGCTCACCCAAGCTGGAGTAAACAATGGCAGGGAATTTATCATACAGTACGTATCCCAAGTAGCCCCACTCACAACATGCCTATAGCAGTTTCTTTCAGTGCTTGATGCTGGCAACATTGCATTCGTTTATTTGAGTATAAATCAATGAACAGGTCGGTGAGTGGGCAAGTTACTGTGTCAAGAGGAACTGTGGCAGTTGAACTCCAAATTAGGCATTAATAGCAGACTTCTTCCAATAATGAGTTTGCTACTAGAGAACTACTTTCTTGTTTTTAAAACTGGTCCATTCCAATGACACAATTTGGAAACATTTGTAATAATGGCTGAAAAACATTTTAAACTAGGGATGGGTGATAAATCGATATTGACATTTATCAGAAGCATTAAATCTTAAGCTTTCCTGTACCAAACAGGTGAAGTTTATAGCACTGTGAAATGACTTTTAAACTTTTTTAAACTATCGGTGTCATACACTCATTTGGAATATCCAGGGCACTTTGTCCTTCGGTGATGAAAAAAATGCATGCGCACATCAATGCTTCCAAAGGGAACAGATGGTTTGGCATTGCAGTAACTGTTCTTTACTGCTCAAAGCCCCCAAGTAATAAGAGAATACCCATCAACACTTTCTGGTTCTGCTGTCTGGACTTTCAAACTCTGTTTCCCATTTCAGGATGACTTTTCAAATAACTTTTGGCCTTTCCTGTTGGCAGCCCCATCAGTGCTATTTTAATTTGTGCTCAGCTCCCACATTCTTGATAAGCCCCTTTAATAGTTATTTTTTTTAGCTACCACTTTTGGTGAAGTGGTAGGTAAAGTCCATTACTTTTTTGAAGGTGTTAAAGGAACAAATCCAGTGTTTTCTTGTAAAACTATAAACTATAAAAGTATTATCAAACCTAAAAATAACCTAGCTTGAAAAAATGTCTAGTTTTAAATATCTGTGATAATGGTGATTTTTGGTCTGCCTCACCTCAGAGATATTGTCCTTGACTGTGTCAATTTTAAACATTAGCAATTTTTACATAATCTATGAAATTGTTGTTAGTTTCATCGTAGTAACTTCTTTTCATGATTAACTAATTTTAGTGACTAAAATAATTCATTCATTCATTCCATGTTTCATTGGTAAATGACAGAATCATACATATTTGATATATCAGACATATCTACGCTATCTCACGAACAATTCGTACGAGTGATTAAAAAGTGGCTAATTCGTACTAATTCATACGACCTCACTCGTACGAATTCGTACGATTTGTCCAAACCCACGTGATGGGTAGGTTTAGGGGCTGGCTCAGGGGTAGATCATTCGTACGAATTCATACGAATTGGCCAATTCATAAAATATGTAAGATTTAGCAAAAACGTAATTCGTATGAGTGAGGTCGTACGAATTGTTACGAATTAGCCACCTCGTACAATTCGTACGAATTCTCGTGAGATCGGGTTGGACATATCAGTTTTGGTAACAGGGCTACAAAAATTTGCAAGTCTTGTAAAATGACTAGACAATTAAAAAAGCTCATATAATATTTAGTTTCACCTTCTCCGGTTGATGTTCGACATTATCTGAAGGTTAAGCATCTAATTTCAATAAGATTCAGGCCCTGTTTTGTACTTTTTCTTGGAAAGTACCAAATCTTTAATAAGAAAAACAGCAGCACATTAAAGGTTTAGTTCACCCAAAAATGAAAATTCTGTCAGTATTTACTCACCCTCATCTTGTTCCAAACCACTATGTGTTTACTTGTTCTGCTGAACACAAAGGAAGATATTTGGAAGAATGTTTTAATCAAACAGATCTCATTCCCCATTGACTACCATAGTACATATTTTCTCCTACCAAATATCTTCCTTTGTGATCAGCAGAACAAATAAACACGTAGAGGTTTGGAACAACAGGAGGGTGAGTAAATACTGACAGAATTTTCATTTTTGGGTGAACTAACCCTTTAACAAGCAATAATCCTCAACTGAAACTGAACTAAGTATTTGTTGGTGCATCATGTCAAGGAATCATGGAATAGCACAGCCTAAAACAACCATAAGCTTAATTTATTATAGCTCAGAGATATTTCTCTCTAACAGCTCACAGTCCTCAAACAATGGTTGTTGAGAATGGAGCACTGATGGCATGAGGCGTTTGTCAGAATATCTGATTTTTTTTCTGTGATGTTGACAGATGTTGGCTGGGGTGGTGTTCTGAGCTGCTGATAGTTTCTTAATTGAAGCCCTTGCTGAGGGGATCATGAAGGGACAGATGCTGAGGCTCAAAGAGAGAAAAGCACAGAGAAGCCATTAAAGACTGGATGAGTCTGCAGCACACAGAGGATTTGGGTCTTTTGAAACTCAATTTAAAACAATAATGTGTTTTTGTGGCCTCTGAAATGTTGAGATTTGTCAAGATCTTGCTTTTATTTTAAAAGAATTGGTTATTGGTTTCATCATCATATTTATGCGCTAAGCCTTGATTCAAATGATGTGCACTAAAGTGGTTTGATTTAATATAATACCCACTCTAAAGTGATTTTCTTTTCCTTTGCAAAGTAAGATTTTTATTTGGTTTTTCTTTTTGAACATCTTGGATGATGTAGATAAGTAAATTAAGGTTCTCAAAGGATTTACAATAGCTACGTGTATCACCTGAGCTTTCAATTTGGAGGTTTATTATATGTTAAAGACCAAAAATATATATACTTTGCTAAGTAAATTATTATATAATCCACCTTAACGTCAGCGTGAAAGGGAAGTTGGGATTGTTATTTTTTCCTTGCTGTGACGTATATCTGAGTGAAACGGCTTCTGAAATTAGAAAAAAATGTAGGGCGGGGCTTGATTTCGTCCTTCGGGAATTGATTGGATCGTTGGAGGTTGGGCGTTGCAAACAAATTGGAGGTAGATTTGAATACGATTCTCTGAGAGGCGGTTCACCAATAGCCGCACCCTCATCGGATCTGGCCACACCCTTTCGCCATTACACGTGACCGTAATTGAAGAGAGGTCTTTTCGATGGGGGAGGGAAAGGTAATGTCTTTGATTAAAGATTATAAGGGTACATGAATTTTTTCATGTGTGCAGAGATAAATCATTTATAATAAACACTACAATATTACATATAAAAAGAAGATTTGTCAAATTTGATTTCATGCCGACTTTAAGACGAAAAAGGTTTTAGAAAAGGTTCTCTCTTAGAAGAAAATGTTTAAAAATATTTAAACCCTTAAAGCTGCAGTAGGGAGTTTTAAGAAAACGTTGGTTTAGCCTGAAAATTTTAACAAGCACAACGTACAGGTCCCACCCCCTTGCTCTCTGCTCCGCTACACCCCTCCCTCCACAGCTCCTCCCCCACAGAGGAGCCTGCCGTGAACACACAGGCTAGTAAGAAGGACCACCGATGACGGCGGATGAACAGTTATGGCACATTCCCTAGTAGGGCGAAACATCGACAATATGCTTTACATTGACTACGGCCTGCCAATACTTTGACTTCAAACTCTGTCCTCAAATCATTACGTATTTTGCAGTAATGTAACTTTATAACATTGCACCCTTTCTATAAGTTATACTAGTAAGATAATATAATGGTAACTAACATAACAGTATGTAAGCAATTCTAGCGATATGTAGGCCTAATGCTAGATAAGGTTTGCTAGTACATTATTTCAGCAACATA
This sequence comes from Cyprinella venusta, assembly GCA_038021265.1. Classification (NCBI taxonomy): domain Eukaryota; kingdom Metazoa; phylum Chordata; class Actinopteri; order Cypriniformes; family Leuciscidae; genus Cyprinella; species Cyprinella venusta. The sequence continues at coordinate 22,098,903 of CM075868.1, read as the reverse complement.
ACAAGCTAGTTAATTAGCAGGTAGCATTGTTGCTTTGCACAGTGCATGACATTATCTACGTTAAGCGGCTTGAGTTTTGACACCGAGTCAATGGGCTCTGTCTAATTCTTTCTTTTTTGCTTGTTTATCACAATCAGTCTTTTTTTCTTCTATCCATCTTTGTTATATGAGCAAGTGCCACTCAAGAAATTGGCTGTTTAGGTTGTTTATCCGCCATTAGCACATCTGCAATCTTGAGTTTGAATGACGGTATGCCGCACACTGTGCAAGAGAGGGGTTTGATCAGTACGTACACGAGTGTTATTGTCACTGCTAAGACACTCCTCCTGGCTCTGATTGGTTGTTTCTGACCAGGAGCGGTGTACTGTATTTCTGCATATGGCAATAGGACCACTGGGAGGAGCCAGAGGAGCTTGATTTTTTTCGGTACTTCATATAAAACCTTTTGGGGCTTCCATCGTGGGATTATTTTATGATTTTAGTTTTAATTTTCTTTTATTTCATTTTTAATTTTAATAGAGCAGCTTGTAAACATACTCTATCACTAGATACAGTAAATTGTAAGTTTAAAATTGAAATTACCTTTTAAATGTGAAAGTATTTTGAACTCATTTAAAACATTTCCAATTACCTTTTTGGCATCACGTTTTTTTTTTATATATGGTTTATTTTCCACTGTTAGGCCACACAGTTGTTTGCTTCAGTTGTCTTGGTAAAGCGTGACTTAACAGACAATATGAAATGTAAATAGCGACCATGTTATGGAGGATGATGAGATATTTCTTTTAATTTTATTATTAACTTGCGTTAACTTCACTCACATAGTGTGCTTGGCCAGCTACAGACAAATTGGCTGCCAGGCAACAGACAAGAGACCAATCCTGATTCACTACATGCATTCTAACAGCACAGTTGGCCACGGTTTGTAATTGTGCCATTCCGAACCAAGTTCAAGTGGAAATATTACTGGAACTGTTCCTTACTTTTTCTTAGAATCAGAACGGTGGAAAAGCAGCTTAAGAGTGTATACCATATAGATTTTCATTTGGGATACTTTATATATTGTTCTTTTGTTGGTCATGACCCTCTTTTATGTTACAGCCAGAAGTGCTGGAGCAGATCCACAGTCTAAAAGAGCTGTGGCTGGACAACAATTCATTACAAACTATACCAGGGGTAAGCACAGGATACATCCACTCACAATTTCAAAAAGTAGAATAGATTTCCAAAGTAACATTTACTACATGTACAAAATATCCGCATACCTTGTCAACCCTGTTATAGAGTTCATACATTTACAGTATAATACCAGTAAGGCTACATTAACATTTTACCATTATATAATTAGTTCCTTGTCATTTAGACATCATTATTAGGGTACTAGTACTTGTACTATAATTGGCTGTAAATGATGACACAATCTTTGAGTAAACTATTGAAAGTTGATATGACATTTAACATATAAACTGGACTATAATATATGTATAAAGTATAATATATGATTTCTTTCATTTATCTCTCTTGTTGTCTGCCGAAGTCTATTGGGAAACTGAGGCAGCTGCGATATCTAGACTTGGCTAAGAACAGGATTGAGAGTCTAGATGCAGATATCTCTGGCTGTGAGTCCTTAGAGGACCTACTTCTTTCCTCCAACATGCTGCAACAGTTACCTGATTCAATAGGTAAAGTTCCACTACTTGCTTTGTTGGAAATATTTAGGGTTTTAGGGTTTTTTCAGTATATAAGATTACTTGTGCATGATGTATCTTTATAATGTTACAGGAAAGTTGAAAAAGTTGACAACATTAAAAGTTGATGACAACCAGCTCACCTCACTGCCTAACACTATTGGAAGGTTAGTAACTCACTTACAACTCATCCAGCTGTGTAAAGGAAAAATGACAAAGGCAGAAAATAACCCTGAGATGTCTTAGATTGTATTCCCTGAACATTCCTCTAATGCACAGTATTTTATTTTAGTTGACCTGAGCTTTTGTTATATATATATATATATATATATATATATATATATATATATATATATATATATATATATATATATATGTATATATATATATATATATATATATATATATATAAGATGACATTCAGTGACATTGAATTCTAGCTTATAGTGTCTGTATTGGATTTCTCTTTGAATTGCCATCTGGGGCATGATATAACAATTCTGCAGCTTTGCTGCTGTCATTCTGACAGTTTTTCACACCCCAGCATGAGAAAATGCTGACTGTCAACTTCATTGTGACTCTCAGCTCAAGCAGTATCTTTCAATCTTTATTATCTATTGAGGGATACTGTACAGTATGTAGAGTCCTGATTGGGAAAACATGAGATTCAGGGATTAAAATGTACAATTCATTTAAACCCCTAAAAAAAGTAATTGGAACAAACCTCCTTAGAGTCAATATATTGTTTAGCTAAAATGTACATTGTTATTTAATAACTTGTAAATTAATAGTTTGATCTATTGTTTTGGTTGTTCTACAAATGAGTGCCATTTGTATCTTTCATACACTACTGTTCAAAGGTTTGGGGTCAATACAAATAATTTTTCAAGAATAATACTTTTATTTAACATGGGTGCATTAAATTGGTCAAAATGACAGTAAAGACATAGAAAATATATTTTTGTTAAACAGAAAACAATTTCGTAATAAAAATATTTTAATAATGAACAGCTGATGCCAACTTTTTTACATACTGTTATAGTGGTGTCTTTTCTAAACAACTTATCATTGAAAGTATATGTAAATATCAGCATTTTTTTGTATGTAGATATCAGCATTTTTTTTTTTGTAAAGCAGGCTAGTGCTGCACTTATTAAATTAAACCATTAAACTGTCAACACTAATCTTTCTGAACAATTAAATCGCAGTGTATATTAAGATGTTTTAATTTCGTTTGAGATGGCACAATGCAATTAACACTGAAAAATATTAACCTTATATTGGTCTAATTAACTGTTTAAAATATTCCAGAAATTAAAATTCCAGAAATTAATTTTATAATTGACCTTATCAAAACAGTTTCGCAAGTTTGACTTTGGGTTTTTAATTCAAAATCAAATGGGAAATTCAGGGACGAAGTGTATACACCATAATTCACAGAATATGTTAATTGAGAGGTCATATTTTCTGCAAACTGCCTTTTTCATTTATCAAAGCTGTCACCACTACCTCATTCCTGTGATACTATACTCCATGCATCTCTCTTCTTGGTTTGTCATTGCTCGGTTCTGTGTGTTGTGTTAATCAAACATGCATCTTAAATGGGCACCTCAGTGCACGTGGCAAAACCGGGTAAGTAGACCAGCGAGCATTTGTATTCCCCACACGTCTGCCACAGCATGTTTATTTAGGCAAGGGCATACCTTTGCATCCATATCTCGCTTAAAGAGACACAATGAAAGCCCTACATATGGAAGGCCAGCTGGACCGGTCTGCTAGTACAAATGTTGTACTAATGACCTTACTTAGCTTAACAAACATATGTTGACCTCTTTCAAATTCATTAAATTAAAATATGACATAAAGGGGAAAAGCAACTGAGAAACAAAATACATGCTTTAAATGACTAATGTGAGGTCCAAATACACTCATTACTAAAAGTACTGAAACTCGTTTGACTCAATAAACACTGTGGCATATACCAGACCATTGTTAAATTTTATAAACTAACATAAGGTTTTTTTAGAGCCCATATTTCATAGGATAAGAGTGTTTTGTACAACCACCAGAACTGCATTGCAGTATAATATATATTTTAGTAAAATCATCATTAATCCCTTTAACATTTCTTCTGTTAATTCATACCTTTGTTACGTGGAGACAATGGTCCCACATAACTCACAATTCTCATTTTCCATTAAAAAAACGTATTCCTTGTTTAAAAACGATATGAGCCCTACACTCATACGACTTGTATTGAATGTACTCAGGCTTGGGTATTTTGTAGGCGCATTGTAAACATTTGAATGGGATGTTTGAATGTGAAATAGTCATCATTTACACACCTTCATTCTCTTCCAAACAGTTATGATTTTCTGTTCCTCCATGGAACACAAAAGAAAACACAAAAGTGCTCTTTTCCAATGAAAATGAACGGGAATTGAGCATGGCAAGCTCCTAACTGACAAAATACCACCATAAGAATCATAAACTGACATCGGTACTCCATGTTTCAAGTCTTATGAAGCCACACGAGCTAAGAAAAGGGAGAATAGGGACTAATATACTGTGCTTATATGAAGGAATATCAGTAATGATTTTTACAGGTGTTTTACCCATATTTTGAACTATGCTTTTTAAACATATGAATGACATGTTTTTGGGTTTAAAAATGTCAATAAATTTCCTTAACGTGTGTACTGGGAGGAAAATGCCAATACCTTTTACGGTTTTTTTTTTCTTTTTTCTATGGATTCTTTTCTTACAATGTATGATTACTTGTCAAAATATATTTTTGATAACCTCCCACTTGAAATAGAATTGAGGTTGATTGTGCATTATAAGATTTTCTGTAAATAATACAAAGCTTTTAAAAGGCTTTAGAAGACTTGGAAACGGTGCACCAGTTGTTATGGACATGGTTATGGTTGTCATTTTTGGAGCTTGACTATCTGTATCATCATTCATTTGAATTACATGAAAAAGAGTGTTCTACAAATTGAAAATCAAATGGGTTTGGAATGACATGATGGTAAGCAAAAAAAATAAATAAAAAATGAATGTGAATTCTTCCTTTGGTCTGGACAACTTGCTACTCAACCCAAACGAACAAGTAGAGTCATCCTCTACAGTTGAGGCAATTATGACTTTATCTGCTGGACTTTAGAAAGACGTCACGATACATACATTTATCTTAGGCTATCATCTCATGAAGTGTTTTCAATACGCTTTCAATAGGGATTAATCGAGCTTGCATAACTATACACTCCTCACCTACTTTCTCTTACATCTGCCAGTTTATCACTTTTAGAGGAGTTTGACTGTAGCTGTAATGAACTGGAATCCCTGCCTCCCACCATTGGCTACCTGCACAATCTTCGGACATTTGCGGCCGATGAGAACTTCTTGGCTGAGCTACCCAGGGAAGTGAGTATCAGTGGCCCGCATGCTCTTTCTACAGAATTAATAACAGAAATCAAATATACATTCTCTATATGTCTTTCCTTTCTTTGTGCTGAAAATACATCCTACTGTAGACTAGCTATGTTTGTTTAGATGGTTGCTTGTGTTAATAACCTGTTCAAAACTATTAAAACTGTCAAAGGTTAAACAACATACAAAATGTGTTCATGTCTGTCTACAACATTAATGAGCTCGGGTTAACCTAGACCAGAACAGAACAGGGTTCCTAAAATACTTCCAAATGAGTCAATTTTTTAAACTCACCTTTAGAACTTTGGGGTCATTTGATATGAATACCTTCATGATATCCTATACCCTTTATAAAGTTTCTCTCAGTTTTTTGTTTTTTTTGTTTTGCTGTCTTTATTTTGCATATTATTTTGTCTAAAATCATGGTGTACAGACTGTTCAACAGGGCCACAGCTTTAAAATTGTTAAACACCTACACTACCGTTCAGAAGTTTGTGGTTATTTTAATGTTTTTGAAACAAGTCTCTCACGCTCATCAAGGCTGCTTCTATTTATTATTTATTACAATTCAAAATAACTCTTAAATAATTTTTAAAATGTATTTTATTCCTGTGATGGCAAAGCTGATTTTTTTTTACCATCATTACTCCACTCTTCAGTGTCACATGATCCTTCAGAAATCATTCTAATTCTTATTTGGTGCTTAAGAAACATTTTATATAATTATCAGTGTTGAAAATAATTTTTGTGGAAATCGTAATATATTTTCTTTTTTTAAGATTCTCTGATTGAAGAAAAGCATTTATTTCATAATGTGTGCTGAATGAAAGTATTGCTTGCTGCTTGCTGAATAAAAGTATTATTTTCTTTTAAACAAATCTTACTGACTCTAAACATTTGAACGGTAGTGTACAGTATCTGCTTCCCACAATCCCAAAGAAATAATGTTTACTGGGTAGACACAACACACAGAGCAATATTAAGGCTGTAGACGAATCAAATGAAATATAACACATTTAAAATTGATACAATATTCAAATAGGATATACATTTTTGAGAGCCACTAAAGTGGCTTAAGGGACTGTTCGGTATTTATGGAAAGAGCCTCAGGAGGAAAATAGGGGGACGGTCTTGCCTTTTTATTCTTTGTTGAGGGGAGATCATTAACATATGATGTGAATGTACATTATACATACATATATGAGTTTTACAGTATTGGAACTGAGCTTCCTGTACTGCAGCTGATATGATGTGTGCTGTAGCACGATACTACCATATTTTAGTTTTCATTCTTATTGTGTTTCCACAACAATATTAGTGAGTAAATCTACCGAAATTGCCACCAAAACAGTGGAGTGTGATGTGTTAGACGTAGGGCTACCACATTTTTAACTTACTATTAGTATTATTTGAAGTTAACATAATGAAATACGTAGACCTTCACCCAAAAAACTAGTTGAGGATATTTTCTTTAAAATTGGGCAATTCCACTGTTATGGACGTGACATTTGCAGTCAAAACCTGAAATATAAATTCTCAGAAAATGCATTTAATTCTGAAACGTCTGTTTATATATTCATACTCCCTTAAATGAGTCCAGACATTATAAAATATCAGTCTACACATACACATTTTAGACGTTTTATATTAATATGAGGGAAATACACATGTGATGTGATGTGACACAAAAATCGTTAACTTTTAGGTGGCAAAATATTTTTAGTAATTCTATGAACTACGCTGCACAAAACAAAATTAATACTACCCACCGAATGAAGAAGGGTCGGACTCATGACAAAATATTATGTTATAATATATTGTTATTTATGAGGGGGGGGGGGGAAATGTAACGGAGATGACCGCTCTGAAAGTGACTTTAAATCTTTCCCAGAGACCTCAAACAGAAAGCACAAAGCCTTTCTTTAAAGTGAATTTCGTTTTTATTAATTGTATATTAATTTAATCAATGTTTCATCAACCAATTGCCTCGATTTAAGAAATAAGAAGGAAATATAGTAGAAAATAGATCATCACGAAACGGAGGCACCAGCGCGTAAACCGGACTCTCGAACTCAACCGAAACTCATCGTATAGTCTAAGGTAGGCTTGCCTCACAGATCTATAAATACTGTATATAGAAAGCTTGAAATGTCTACTTTTTAACAGAACAATTAAAAACGAAAGAAAACAGACTACAGACTCCTCTCTGCTTATGTAATCCTTATGAAATGCGCATTTCTCTCTGGCGCGTTCACTACTGCAAAGATCACGATTCAGCATCGTCAACTTCATCTTTGCAGCCGACACTGACAAAGACTTGTTTATTAATAAACAATTAAAATGTCTCTTTGCTATATTTGACATATTCATTACTTTTGCCTGTTCTTTGTGGCAGCTTTTAGATTTGGCAGCACCAGCCTTACATGTTACATGAACGCGTCACCACTGCATCAACACCGAAAACATGATTTTTTTTCCAATCAAAAATCGGTATACGAACCGAATTGTAGGTTTGGTCTATCATTACAGCCCTAGTAAGAAGAGAAAGCAGGAGTTTAGCCATTTGTCATGGTTGTAAAAAAAAAAAAAAAACAATGGCTGTCTGAGGTGGCTTTTACACTGGGCTCGTTTGCTGCGGTCCGAGCCCGAGCGCATTTGTTCCCGGCGCCTCCCGCATTGGTCTGGTTTCACACTCAACTTGATTCTATCGAACCCTGGTGCGTTTGCGTGCATCTTACGTCATCGCAAATTTGCGCGGCGCATGATAGAAAGCAGAACGTAGGTAAATATTGTGTTTTTTTTATTAATTTGCTGCTATTATGAGCAGTTGAGTGAACAATACAGGTTTACTATGCGTGTGTCACATAAGGTGGACTTCTGCTGCTTGCAAATGGACTCTTTTGAGAAGACAGTAGATTTTCAAATGTGTTGCTCTGATTCCACGCGCAATGCACGAATTCACTGCAGGCTCACACTCGCTCGTATCCAAGGTAAATCTTCAACACCATCATCCCTTACGAGTGTTTTATTTAACTGAATACATTACAATAAGCTAAAACGCATGCGCAGGTTACTTCGCGAACCGTGCCCCGTTTCGAACTAAACTGCCAGTGTGAAAGCCCTCTGAATATCTTTGTCAAGCGCAAACCAGTACAGAAGTAATCAATAAATTATCAGGAAGGGTCATGCCTTTTTTCACAATCATTTTGGAGGGTCATAGAAAAAAATATTCCTGGCGAAGAGAGGGTCAAGTCTTTTTTGACTACAGATCTCAAATCTCCTCCGGTAGCCCCTTAAATAAAAAACGAACAGTCCCTAATACAGCAAAGCTAAAATCTGTAAAACCAAATGCTTGGTAATGCCCTGCTGACCTTCACTTACATAATAAACGTATGACAGTTTACAAGAGTCATTTTACCTGAGAGAAAGAGAGGATGCTGATATCCAAGAAAAAAAAAAAGCTGACAAAATTGCACCTTACCAGAGCTATCATATCCTGTCCTGTGTTACAGATTGGAAACTGCAAGAATGTCACGGTCATGTCCTTGCGCTCCAATAAACTGGAGTTTCTGCCTGATGAAATTGGACAGATGACAAAGCTACGTGTTCTCAATCTAAGTGACAATAGGTAACACCTGATGTTCCTCTAGTTCTCATTTTACATCCTGTGCACACATTAATCACACCAACACATGATCTTCAACATAGTTTACTAAATTAAAGACATGAAAATATGTTCAAAGCATATAAAGTACTTCAAACCTCTTATAGGTTGTTTTGAGCAGTCTTGATCGGTTTATGTAAAGCAGTGAGGATGGTGATTATTATTTTCCATAATGGCACAGTAATGGGGCATGACATCCTAAAAGTGCCTGGCCTGCCCATAGGCCAATTAAAAAAAGCTCTTTATGAGCTATGTGGGCAGTTTAGATGCTCTGAATCCGATTACCTGGAAACTGAGTAATTAAACTTAACCAAGACTAAATGCGACAGACATTAGAGTACCTGGGTTAATGGGCCCTTTAAATGGAGAGAATTACCACAGGTCTTCATAACATTTTAACTACACCAAATAACTCACTGCAACAGTTTGTTTTCCCTCATTTGGCTTTTGACATCCATGTTTTACCTTTTTGAATTCGTATGAACTAATTCTTTATGTTCTGTTGTAGGTTAAGGAATCTTCCCTTCACATTCACTAAATTGAAAGATCTTGCTGCACTGTGGTTATCTGACAATCAGGTTGTTATCTGGACCTCCTTTTTAAATTGTGTACAAAGTCTTGTCTATACAGTATTTGGACCATTTTTAACTACATTTTACAAACCATTTAATACAATTGGCCCACAATTAGTGTTTGGGCCATATAAAACCTAATATATGAATTTCATTGGATTAATGCTTTATATAACAAAATACAAAACTAAATGAACCCTCCACCCCACCCCCCTCCAAAAAAATGGTTTTACTTACTTAGAAGCAAATGCCACGGTTTTATTTTTTTATAGTAATACAGTGGTTCATACATCGATTTATCCACTTAATTGTTTGTTAAATGTGGTTAATAAGTAGGGATGCACTGGTTTATTTAAAAGCTGATAACCGTTATGTTGGCCAATAATTCTAAATCCAAATTTTTGAGAGCCTGATTACAAGAATAAAAGTATCACCATTAAAAGCCATGTCCCAAGTACACAATTATAATGTTCTCATTATAATTTTATGTAGCCTATATAACAGCACTTGACTGCATTTTCCTTTTTTGAAGTGATTCCAATCATATTTCAAGAAATTCAAAACCATAATGGTGAACAGTTCACATCTGAAGTGTCTCAGCTAACGGAAATTATCCATTATTTATTGGCTTTACTATATCAGCCAAATTTTCTTATTGGGACGATAACGATAACATAACAAAATGAACATATATCATCCAATGCTGATATGGTGGCCAGTATATCATGCATCCCTTTAGAAAAGTAGTCATAAAACATATTGCCATTAATGAATTTGATTTGACTTTTATATTTGTTTACAACCATTCTCTTTGTTATTCAGTCCAAGGCCCTTATCCCCCTTCAAACAGAGGCTCACCCTGAGACCAAACAGAGAGTCCTTACGAACTACATGTTTCCTCAGCAGCCCCGGCATGATGAGGGTGAGAATACAGTAAATCAGTCGTTTCTCTTTTCTTATTTACATTTTACCAGATTGATTTTTTTTTTGGATGGATGTGGGTTTTCCATGCTGCAGATTACCAGTCTGACACTGACAGCTTTAATCCCACTCTCTGGGAGGAGCAGAGACAACAGAGGATGACGGTGGCATTTGAGTTTGAGGACAAGAAGGAAGAAGAGGACAACTCAGGAAAAGTGAAGGTCCCCTTAGGAATTTAAAATGTGAAACAGTCAGCCTCTTTAGCCCCGTTTGCACCTGGCATTAACATCCATCTCACGTGATCTGATCTGATCACAGATGTTAATATCAGATGTAACCAGGACGATTGCTTTATCTGGTTAGCTGTGATTAATGAAAGAAAAAACCCTTTAAGCATCAGAAAAGGTCATAGCGCTGCCATATGGGCTAAATCCTCTTCCCTCTATCTGCAGGTTGAGATTAATCTGAAGCGCTATCCCACCCCTTACCCAGAAGACCTAAAGAACATGGTGAAGTCAGTGCAGAACCTGGTGGGTAAGACCACTCACCCCCTCAACACTGAAAAATGCTCTTCTGGGACCAATATGGAGCTCCACAGCCAAGACAAGTATGAGCCCAAGTGGCCCATTGCTCCTAAGGAGGTAATGCTTCTTATCTTATTTTACCACAGTGCCTACCTGGGTTCATACATCAATGTCTCTGCAATTTGGCTTACAATGTGCTTTTTTTTGTTTTATAAAAAGGACAGATCAGACTCTGAATTTTGAATGGAATGCAGATAAACAAATAACTGTTACTACTGTAGACCAAAATATTTCAAAAAAGGCCCTGGGGACCACCTTAGGGACAAAAATAATAATAATCTGACAGTTCACAGCTGCAAAAAATAAATAAATAAATAAAAAACGGGTTTTGTCGGGATGCCAGACTTTCTTTAATATTCCTTATGATTGTGTTATTCATCTTAATTGATTTTTTTTTATTTCCGTTTGCAATTTAATAATTTTATAATAACGATTATATAATAAGTATGTAAAATAATTGTAAAATATTACATTACATTATAATATATTTACATTATAATGCGGTTACTGCAGTTTTATAAACATTCAGAGGTAATATATCACGGTGATTACCCATGGTAAAATGAAAAATGTGACACGTTGCTTGAATATCCATCACTTGGATAGGTTTATTTTGTCATTGAATCATGAGACACCATTCAATGAGATTAGTGCATGTTCTCTGCAGGTGATGGAGCGAGAGGTCAAAGACTATTCTAAACCACCAATGTCTGATCAAGGTGTCCTCCTCAACTCAGCCATTGACATCCCAAAACGCAAAGAGGATCTGACTGAGAGCTCGGAAGTATGCCAAGTTTTCTCTTTTAATTTTGTCTCTTTTAAATGCTGAATGCCTTAGCTTTATCCTCTTACACAGCAATATCTCGGGGTAGCAGCTTGTTTTACACCCCCTTTAACCTTTATAATTGTAACTACAAAACACATAAGGGATTTATGAAGTCAATAACTTTAAAAAAAAAGGATGAGCGTGTAGTTTTTGAAGGCCTAGTATTTGCATCCTCTGTGTCTCAGTCAGTTTGGTTGTATGTTCAGTATAGAGAATGTTGTGTAGTACTGAGAGTGTTTGTTAAAGGTTAGCTGAACCCGCGGAGATAAAATACACAAAGATCAGAGCAAATGTTTCATCTCTCACAGCCAGCAACCCCCTCCCCAACCGCCAGAGCTGCAGTGTTGTTTAGGACACAGGACAACAAAGAAGTCATTAACTTTGCCTATGAATATTAGAGCAGAGCTGGTACAATTAGTAATGAATGTCACAATCACCTTGTAGGATGCTTCATTTCTTTGGTAACTCACCTTTAGCATATCCTAGAATTATTTACTAGAAATCTAGATCTACAATGTTTTCGCTCAGTCTACAGCTGAAAATCTTTCAGTAAACAGAAATAAAGGTCAGAGTGAAATGTCAAGAACACTCAGAGGACCCATTAAAGGTCCCTTTACGAAAATATGAATCGAATTCAGGAATGGTAAGATGATTTGAGTAAACCAGAATAAATCAAGGAATTATGCAAACACAGCTACATTCATAATCCATTCATTGATGCCAGGCTTCTCTATGCTTGCAGTAGCTCTTTGTTTAGAATAGCATACAAGTGCATGGTGTATTGTGTCCGTCGCAGCTTGGCCTCACACTGCTTTCCCCCAGGGTCTCAGAGACCAACCCCCGGCCAAACTGTGGAGCTACCAACATTATTATTAGTATTATCTGGGTTATTGGGACCTTGGGAGTACCAGTGCCATAAACCTCATGTTTCTTACACATTCTTTTCTTTCTAGACCATGAGAATCCATTTTTGTTTGTTTGTTTGTATATATGTATGTATGTTTGTTTTGCTTAGATTTCTTTACATCGCGTCGTCCCCAAGCCGCCACAGCCAGAGAATACAAGCCTGGCCGTTACTTCCTCTTCCTGTTTCTGCCTCATAGTAAGTGGCTGAGAGACCAGACAGCAAAAAATCAGCTAAGCAAATGGGGTGGCTCATTTCAACTGCCTTCAAAGCAAATTCAATTTGTTTTCTCAGACACCCCCATTGTGGGTGAAAGCGAGCTATTATAAAAGTAATACATACGGTTCCTGTCAAAAGTTTGATTTTTTTTTTTAATATAGTGAAATATTATAATTTAAAATAACAGTTTTCCATGTGAATATATTTTTCAAATGTAATTTATTCCTGTGACGGCAAAGCTGAATTTTCAGCATCATTGCTCCAGTCCAGTCATCGGTGACACATGATCCTTCAGAAATCATTCTAATATGTTGATTTGCTAAAAATGTTAAAAACAGTGATGTCGCTTATTATTTTTGCGGAAACTGTGACACCTTTTTTCAAGATTATTTGATGAATAGTAAGTTCAAAACAACAGCATTTAGTTGAAATAGAAATATTTTGTAATATTATGAATGTGTTTTACTGTCAATTTTGACCAATTTAATGTATCCTTTCTAAATAACAGTATAAATGTATTACTTATATTACTTACTGAACACAAACTTTTGAATGGTAGTGTATAAGAGCTATTTTATTCCAAATCTCCCTGGAATCTTTGGTATAATTCGAATCAAATTGCCCACATGCTGAATTTGGTTCCCAGATAATTTAAAATAAATATGAAAGCATTGGTCTGCCGCATCAATTTACACAGTCACATTTTTTTGACCAATTGTGCCAGAGCAATGAAGAACAAAAAATACAAAATAGAAAAGATGATGGCAGGTAAGGGGAGAGGCGGCTATAAAGGAGTAAAATAAATAACAAGAGACGTTGTTCTGAGAGAATGTTCGGAAATGTGACTTCTCTCTTGCTCTGCTGCCGGTTGTGTGAGCCAGCCTGCTGATGTACAGTCAGGTCTGAGAGGTGTGAGTGTGAGACAGCTGTGAGAGACCTTGAAGCATCTGATTTGCTCCTGGGGGATTTGACCAGACAAGCCAGGACAAGGCCTGTGAATCCTTGCAGTCTACATATTAGTCTGCTAATGATGAATCTTAACTTGATGTTGAGGTGTGAGATCACACTCTGTTACTTCTGATATAGTTCTCAGCTTCAGTTTTGTTTAACTTCGAGGTCATTTGGGGACAATGTTTGTGTTTTATAATCAGGAAACTGTCACTGTAATGTAATAAGGGAGTTGTTTAAGCATTTTCTAATGAATGACTCATCTTTATATACTGTAAAAGCTTTAGAGAATCTAAATACTAGCTACATTCATGTATTTTCCGGTTTAGCTTTCTGATCCTTTTGTAACGTCTTTAACTGGAATCTTGTTTTTTAAACGTAATTCTGTTGTGTGTTTTAACGGCTTAGTTTTTCTAAAATCAGGTCCTGTCTAATAGAGTTTTATGAAATATGCAATTAGGACAACATATTTTAATACAGCCAAAAAGTTTGCTGTTAATATAGCAACTGTTTTCAATATAATTGGATAGGTTGGCATTTGAAAATAAATTTATTTTGATTTATATTGACATTGTGATCTAAAATTGGATTACAAGTATCACCTAGTATGTTTTAGTGGGCCTATAAACAATTCGTCTTGCTTGATTTTAGTTTTTAAATGATAGACTGTAATTTGATTGCAGGAAAACGTACTTGGTTACCTAACGTAACCTCGGATCTCTCTAGAAGAGCGAACGGGTATTGCGTAAGTTTAGCTTACGCAACGGGAAAGATTAATCTTTTTGAGATATTGAAGCCAAAAAAAATTATCTTTAATTTTGTATTCATTGTCAACGCAGTGCAGCTGCTAGCAGACCATAGCCTTAGCCTGCCAATATGGGCGTGGCTTAGCATATATACGCAGGGCTCGGAAGCTGTTTCTCTGGTTTTCATCGACTGAAGTGAAAATCGCTTGTGGCGTGAGCACGGCAGGTTACGCAATACTCGTTCCCTCTTCTACAGAGAACCGAGGTTACGTTAGGTAACCAAGTACGTTCTCTTACAAAAGATTCTCTCGTATTGCGCAAGTTTAGCTTACGCTATGGGAAACCTTTTGTCAACCTCGTGTGTGCAAGCATCCATTTATGAGTTCCAGGGTTTCCCGGGGAACCCAGATAAGTGGGAAAATAAGGCAACCAGCAACACAGGCTAGCACTTGTACATAAGAACTCATACGGAATACAGAGCGCACCGCTGGTCTGTATAAGCATATAGCACATACCCATTAGTGCAGAAGAGCGAAGACACATGAAAATAGCCTGTGCACGAACATCTGGACAGAACGTACATCTCATTTAAACTGACAGAAGTTTTGCCTGCAGAGTGGAACTTATAGGTTATAAAACCTGACAAAGGTGGACGGGGAGGCCCAGCCCGCCGCCACACGTCATGAATAGAAATTCCGCTGGACCATGCCCACGATGAGGCCATGCCTCTAGTGGAATGACCCTGATGCCCAGGGGGCATTGCAGACCTCTCGACGAGTAAGCGTCAGCTATAGCGTCCACAATCCATCTGCTTTGTTTCGAGGCGGCGAGACCCTTGGTGCACCCACCAAACAAAACAAAAAGCGGCTCCGAGCACCTGAAAGGGGCGGAGCGCGCAGTGTAAACCCTTAACGCCCTGACTGGGCAGAGGAGAGAAATGTTAGAGAAAATGGGGGTTTAGTCCGGCCTCGGCGGGACTAACACACTATTTCCTCATTTCGCCAGTGACGCATGCGCACAGAGGCGGGATAGCTTTCTTGTAACGTAAAAAAAGCTAGCCGCAGTTAGAACAGCTGTCAGCGGTGCGTCCCCATTCAGAAACGACGCAGTGTGACTTGTGAGCGGCAGCTGCACATCTGTGAGGGGAGGCGGTGAAGGCGAGAGCAAAGCTCAAGGGAGGTAGTCTGGTCATCTTCTGCGTGGTTCTGCAAAAGGCGAAATGACGACTTGAGGGTTGAACACTTTGAGCCGAGCCCACAGGGTCGACATCGGAAGCGTGTCGCAGAGCTTACAACCCCTTGAAAGGGCAAGAGATGCGTGTTTCTGGCCTAGGAATAGAGCGCAGATCACATGGTGGTCTCCGTCACTGATCTGATGTTGAAGGATGGCTTAAGGTTGTGAAGATGGCCGGCTTCTTCAGGTGCTGTCCTAAGCTGACTTCTCTTTAGATCCAGCGATGCATAGAGCTTCGCTGAAGAGATGAAAATCGGAGAAACAGCCAGGCCCATATTGGCAGGCTATGACGCTGTGAAGGTGAGAGCGCCCTTCATTGGACGTGGTGTCATGCCGGGCTCAGTGGTGGGCTCATGCAGTTCCCGCAGGGAAGCCTATGAGCACGCTAGACAGCCTCCTCTAGGTCTGCTAGCAGCTACACTGAGTTGACAATGAATATAAAATTAAGTATATTTTTTGACTTCAATATCTCAAAATGAAGCTTTCACGTAGCGCAAGCTAAACTAATGCAATACGAGAGAACCTCTCGTAAGAGAACCTCCCCACTGCCCTAGTGCCTGTTTTGTATTCCTTTTGTTTAGTGTTTAATTCACTGTGAATTTGACACCTGTCTTTCCAGGACTCAATGGGAGGTTCCCCCAATGATATCCGAATTTCTGACATGAGGCCAACTTTGGTAGAGCCATCTATGTACAAACCAAAGGTTGTGTTACTGGGCAAGGAAAAAAAAGGTTAGTGAGATAAAAAAAAGATGGCATGACTTGAAACTGACTTTTCCAAATGCATGTTATTGATCTTATTGTGGACCAAAATATCATAACTTGATCTTATTTTATTTTGGTTCCATTTTTCAAGAAATCTCCCCATTCTCTTTTGATGTTTATTAATAAAGCTAAAATCCTTCTGAGAATGATGTTTTGTTATAACGATGCATTGTGTAATTGCACTGGGGATCACTGTGGGATAAAAGTTGTTGTGAGAGGCACAATAATTGGGGTTTATTCTAGACAAAAATAGTTGTTGATGATGCATATATTAAACTATTTTTCCTTGTATACCTTTATGCCTATTTTATCTTTTTTTAAGAGTCCACAGATGAGTCTGAACCAGACAAAATGCATTGTTTGAACAACAGCGGATCATCTGCCACTTATTCAGACTACTCGCCCTCCCAGGGATCATCTGGCTCCTCCAACCCACCTGGAAATGTCAGTAATCTGCAAACATCTGGGAAAGAGGGGCCACCACAGACTCACTGGACCAACAGGTTGGCAAGAATTTAATCACTGCCACTATTAGTAATCGACTAATAGACCATCTGTGCTTTCATATGACATGGCAGTTGATCAAACAGTTTAGATATCCAGCTCACTGACTTTTGGGTGGCCCAAAACTGATGTTGTGTCATTGTAATAAACATCTCTGCCTATAAACCATAATTATTTAAGCCAATTTTAACCAATCAATTGCATCAACCCTCTACAGACACACTAAATGGCAGTTCAGTCAGCCACAGTAATATTTCCCCGCACTTTTCCATTTGAACACTACATATGGTATATTAAAGGGACAATGTGTTGGAATTTTTCCCATCTAGCAGTGAAATTTTATTTTGCATTCAAACGATTTGTGCACTCCAGCGCCTAGCTTTTTCAAATGCGTGTTGTATCTACGATAGCCGTTATATACCAAAAAGCTACGACAGGATGTCTTCTAAAAGCAGTTTGTCGAGTGTTCCTTCGGGTGAACAGTTTTTTTATTTCAAACAAACTGCAACTTGACAACGAACAAACAAATGTTACAGTATGAATTACTGTGAAACTTGCCGGGCTAGTAACAAGCGCTTCTCACTACTCTGCTCCTCCGTTTCTGCTTTTTGTTACATGGCGCTGGCTCCGAATGAAAACGCGTTGTGGAAATGCATTGGCCTATTTTTGTCCCTCTCTACTATTATAGTTTTTCAAGATGGCAGAATTCTTCGTTTACGAGGAGACAGGTCAGATAATTGGCAGAGGTATTTGTACACCATTGAGGACATATTTATGAATAAAAATATTGATTTTAGGGACAATGTGTGCCTAAAAAATGTACACATTGCCCCTTTAAGAAAGTTAGATTTAATTTTCAATATTTCATCTCCAACATTACTTGAATGAAGACATCAAGTTAAAGTGAGCATCAGCTAAAATAAAGCCTAGCACAATGAGGGGTAGTGGTTGGTTGCCTAAGGAATTTGGGCTGTACACAAATGTTGTGGATTCGGTCCTAAATGAACAAGGAAATAGACAGTAACTAAGATTGCAACCCTGTGTTTTAACCATTGTGCCCTTGAGCAAAGTACTTAACCTGAACTTGCTCAAGGGATATTATGCCATATACACTAAGTGAAAACCTTTTAAAATTGTAAAGTTTTTAGTAATGTTCTCTTTGTATTTGTTGTTTTTTTACTTTGAGTAACTTTGAGTCTTATTTTATTTTATTTTTTATATTTATTTAATTATTTATTTGTTTATTTAATATTATTATTCAATTATCATAGAGTATTAATATATGAATATAATTAAGTTTTTTCAGGAATATATAATTATAAATATAATACTACCTGTATAACTACCCTTACCTTGTCACAAAAAGGTAAATGTTTTGATATTTTGAGAGGCTTATTGACTTTGACACACAGTCGTGAGAGACTACACGGATTTCTTTTTGTTTTTCCTGCATAGTCCTTGATGCACCACATTACATTACTGAGTATTAATTTTATGACATTGCATATGCTTGTCATATCCAGTTTATCTCCATGTTTTTGTGTACAGATTGTTTCGAATTGTACACTGATAAAATCTCAAATATATACTTATCTGAATGTGTCAACAGGCTGGCCCAGTCTTTCCCAAAGCCCATTGAAACCAAGCCCCTTCTGAGCCAGAGGGAAACACCTCCTTCCAGCACCCTGCAGCAGCGAGGTGAGAGGCGACCACTCAGCGACACCTTCGACAGCTGGAACGATGCCCCCCACTATGATAACACAGGTTTTGTCTCAGAAGAGACACCTCTTGACACTCCAAGCAGCAGTGCTGGAAACCCCATGCTAGGCTCAAAGCCCCGGAGTGCCTCGATGGCACATGGGCGACGGCCTCTCATGAGACAAGAGCGCATTGTGGGAGTTCCCTTAGAGCTCGATCAGACGCAACACACTTTCCACACAGTCCGCACCAACCCTGAAACTGAAGTGCCTCCTTCCTCTAACCCCTGGCAGAACTGGACGAGGACTCCCAGTCCCTTCGAGGACAGGACAGCTTTCCCTTCCAAGTTGGAAATTACTCCAGCCAACAGCCCCAATCCTGACCGCAAGGACTTTGAACAGGAGATGGGAGAACTACCCAGCACTTTTCCCTCAACTAGAGCCTGGGGGTTTCTGGACTCTACGGACTCAGGGCCGGGACGAGGTCATCCCAACATTTATTCACATGTCCAGGGTGGAAAAGACCCACTCAAAGGAAACACTATGGTTGTTAGCAAGAGTTCTGAGAGACTTTCGCCAATGATGAAGGAGGTAAAAGCGAAATTTAAGAAATCTCAGAGCATAGATGAAATGGATACTGGGTCGTACAAGGTTTACAGCATCCCCTTGGACCACTACAGTTCTAGCATAGAAAATCAGGGAAGTGTTGATAGAGCAGACCTCCCTATACCACTAGAACAAAGCATGTCCAGGAGTCAATCAGCTCCAATGCTGGACGATGATATGGATGGCTACGGTTTAAATAAAAGCTCTCAGCAGCAGAAGCCTGCCATCCCAAAGAAAGTTTACCATTTTGACCAAAGCTTCAACCCGCAAAGAGCCATGGATCTTGTGAAAGCAGACAGGAGAGTTCCTCCACCATTCCCCAACGCCCCTGAATACATAAACCAACCTGGGAAGACATTACCAAAGGAACTAGTGAGCCCGAGAGGCTACCGAGGCTATCCACCGATGGAACAGATGTTTTCATTTGCTCAGAATGCAGCCACTGACGATGCCATCAATCCACAGCTCTCTGTCCAGCCCCAGCGCTCCAGGCCGGGCTTCTTGAGGCGAGCTGACTCTCTGGTAAGTTCGACAGAGATGGCGCTATTCCGCAGAGTAGCTGAGAACCATGAGCTGCAGATGGCAGAGCACTACAACAGGCCTCAGCAGATAAAAAGCATGCTGGAACAACAGAACAGCTTGTCTACCATCTCTGACACCCAGTTCCACAAAAGGAATGGTAGGTATGATGAAGACTACTCGTCTTATCAAGAACCCAAAAAGCCCATTATGGGTTACCCGACTAAGAGTCTGACACAACGTCGCCCCCTGTCTGCACGGAGCTACAGCACAGAGACATATGGGGCATCTCAGGCAAGGCCAGTGTCTGCCCGACCCACCATGGCTGCACTGCTAGAGAAAATGCCTTCAGATTACAATCTTAGTACATGCACTGAGAAGAGCCCTGAGAGTGACATGAAGCTGAGATCTGTCCCTCAAAAACAAGAGGACCCGAACTCCAAAATGCCAGTAGATTGGAGACAGCAGCTACTTAGACACATAGAAGCGAAGAGGCTAGACCGGGTGAGTAAGCAAGCTTTGATTTTTGTTCTTCTACAAAAGTGTTTGTTGGCTTGGAATTTATCAAAATGCTCAGTATTTGCAAGAAATAAATTAATTTGTTCTTTAAAGGTCCTTGAACACTGAGTCCAAAATTTTTGTATGCATTTTTTTGTACTTGTCACAGTGGCTCTGATTTGCCAAAACACCCCAAAATGCTCGCTATGGATGCAAAAAATAAAAAAAGAAAAATAAATTAAAAAAAAAAACGATCCCAATTTTTTTTTTATGACGGACAAAAGTTTCGGAGGTTGTGTGTAAACGAGCTTGGCACACCGTGAGGTTGAATTTATTTGTTTAAAGAACGAAAATTCCCGATGAGAATTTCGGTGTGCAAAGACCTTTATTCTGTCTTAGTCTTGTAAGTTGTTTTATACTTTGTTTGTAATAATTGAGATCTTAATAACAAATTTTCTAATTTATGTTTAATAATTGAGATCTTAATAACACATTTTCTCAGTGCAGTATATTTTACTATATTATTAAATACCTAAATCTTTGTTTTACATAATATGCTTGTTTTATATATTAAAGACAAATCTTAAATGAAGGCCACTTTTTTAGTGTATAGACACGTGAACAGTTGGGTGAATCATAAAGCATTAAGTGTCTGGAACATATTTCACTCCAAAATCAAAAGTAATGAAATTCTGCATAAATAAAATGAAGCTTTTTCTCAGTATTGTTGTTTTCATTATGATTTTTGTACATGGTGCCATTATTTTCACTAAATTCAAGCAAACATTCAATTTTTCAAAAACATAATTTTTAATACATTTTATTATTATTATTATTATTATTATTCAAAAATGATTCTCGCTTCCAAGATTTTTTTCTCACTTTTCCAATAATGGAAATTTTGGGGAAAAAAAAAGACCTTTAAATAATTTTAACAATGCAAAAAAGTATTTAATGGCCCTTAAATGGCTTCAAATTCTTTATGCAGAATATCTTTCTTTCTTTTTTTTTTAATTGTGGTGAAATATGACCCTGGCATTTCTTTCCTGAGATTCACCCACTTATGTATGCAGCTTTTGGTGGTGAGCATTTGTTTCTGTGTAAGTGGAATACATTACTACAGCATACTTCCATTGTTCATGTAATTTAGTCCCACACTGCTGTTATTAATATTCTGTAAACGTAACCACTGTGTATCACTAATGTGCCACGTCGGCGGTAATGACGTACTGTTGTTGTTCTGTTTGTCAAGCTTACTCACTCTGTTACAGCAATGTGCAGTCCAGTGTACCCCAGCCACAGCCTTTTGACCTTTCTGTGTGGCATACCCATTCACTCATGTCATGTGGTTGTTTCCCTCCAATCAGAGCGCTGTCCTTAAGCACAACACAGTAAACTTCGGCATGCTGTACTCTGGAGGCTATGCTGCACCGCATGCCAGCAGAAGCATGACAATAAACTTTTACAATAACACAAAGCATGAAAACCAAACAACTCAGTGGCTACCTCTACCAAATGTGAGTATGAAGCAACTTCAGCCCCAGTTTCAGCATGAAGAAGTACAACTTATATTAACGTAACTACTCCTATTGAAGACCGTACTTTTAGATCTATCTCTTTTGAGTGGCTTCTGCTTTAACTTCTCAAACAGTGGTAATATTATCAATTTGGCACATTATGTTGTATGGTATAATAGCCTTTCTATAGAGAGCCTAAGTCCCGCCCCTTCGCTTCCGGCTCATGGGACCTTATTTCGGAAAAAATATGAATGGTGGTCAATGGTGAGAGACAACTTATCTTTTTATTCCGTCTGAACTGTGCCCTGAATTACACATATGATGTTTGTCAATTTAAAAGATAATTCTGAAAGTCAAAAACGTCGCAGTTTGTCATACAGCAGAAGAGTAACATTTAGTTTTATGTGAAAATCGCTCTGTGAACTACATCTCCCGGGAAGAGAAACGAGATCCGCTGCTCGGGTGTGTGCAGTCTGGTTCAAAACACTCAGGTAGGACGGCGTAACGTTACGATTATAACGTAAGACCGTAGAAATAATGACAGACAGCCTCAGTAAAGTTAGCTTCAGTCATTGAGAGAAAATGTGCGCCGTTGGGGTTTGTAGTCTTTGTAATTACGTATTTTCACAGTCGTATACCTCAACGGTTTTACATCAAACTGCGACTTTCTTTACTTTAAAATGTATCTTTTAAATTGACAAACATCATATGTGTAATTCAGGGCACAATTCAAACCAGATCAAATTATTTGTTGTCTCTTGCCATTGACTACCATTCAATATTTTTCCGAAGTAAGGTCCCATGGTGGTCGACCGGAAAGGGCGGGACTTAGGCTCTCTATTAGGCAAACCATCTAAAACATTTCACAGTTTAACACTAATCTAACACTTCACCTGTTCTGAGTTCCAGGCTAGACACTGTCTCTCACTGTGATGTTAAACATATATAGGTGTTTTCTGTTGCATGTGCTCAGTCTTTGTGTTTGGTCTATGCACTACAGTCTTTCTATGTCCTTAAATCACAGAACAAAGCAATCTGTGACTGACAGCAGAGATAAATTTATGAAAGGCCTTCTTGATCTTTATAAAATACAATCAAATTCAATATATCAAAGTTCAACTGTCAGGTGAATTCACTAACCATTAACACCACCACTGAGTGTAGCAAATCTGTGTAGACAGTTCACCAACCTCCATTTACTTATTCACCAACGGGTGATTGCTATACTGTAAGAAAATAGATGTTAGCGAACTGCTCAAATCAAGTTAGCCAGGTGCCGAAATATCTCTGTATCAAAAGTATTTGTAAACGATGCAAATCAATGCTGTAAAGTACACCAGATTACAGCAGATTGCAGTAGTTTAGTAATGCTGTAAAGTACAGCAGATTGCAGTAGTTTAGTAATGCTATAAAGTACAGCAGACTGCAGTAGTTTAGTATTGCTGTAAAGTACACCAGATTGCTGTAGTTTAGTAATGCTATAAAGTACAGGGGATTGCCGTAGTTTAGTAATGCTGTAAAGTACAGCAGATTGCAGTTGTTTAGTAATGCTACAAAGTACAGCAGGTTGCAGTAGTTTAGTAACGCTGTAAAGTACACCAGACTGAAGTAGTTTAATAATGCTGTAAAGTACACCAGATTACAGTAGTTTAGTAATGATTTAAAGTACATCAGATTGCAGTAGTTTAGTAATGCTGTAAAGTTCAGCAGACTGCAGTAGTTTATTAATGCTGTAAAGTACACCAGATTACAGCAGATTGCAGTAGTTTAGTAATGCTATAAAGTACACCAGATTACAGTAGTTTAGTAATGCTGTAAAGTACAGCAGATTGCAGTTGTTTAGTAATGCTATAAAGTCCAGCAGATTACAGTAATTTAGTAATGATTTAAAGTACACCGGATTACAGTAGTTTAGTAATGCTGTAATGTACACCATGTTGCAGTAGTTTAGTAATGCTGTAAAGTACAGCAGATTGCAGTAGTTTAGTAATGCTGTAAAGTACGGTAGATTGCAGTAGTTTAGTAATGCTGTAAAGTACACCAGATTGCAGTAGTTTAGTATTACTGTAAAGTACGGTAGATTGCAGTAGTTTAGTATTGCTGTAAAGTACGGCAGATTGCAGTAGTTTAGTAATGTTGTAAAGTACAACAGATTGCAGTTTAGTATTGCTGTAAAGTACGGCAGATGCAATAGTTTAGTAATGCTGTAAAGTACACCAGATTGCAGTAGTTTAGTATTGCTGTAAAGTACGGTAGATTGCAGTAGTTTAGTATTGCAGTAGTTTAGTAATGCTGTAAAGTACATCAGATTGCAGTAGTTTAGTAATGCAGTAAAGTACAGCAGATTGCAGTAGCTTAGTAATGTTGTAAAGTACAGCAGATTGGAGTAGTTTAGTATTGCTGTAAAGTACGGCAGATTGCAGTAGTTTAGTAATGCTGTAAAGTACACCAGATTGCAGTAGTTTAGTATTGCAGTAGTTTAGTAATGCTGTAAAGTACACCAGATTGCAGTAGTTTAGTATTGCTGTAAGGTGTGGCAGATTGCAGTAGTTTAGTAATGCTGTAAAGTACAACAGATTGCAGTAGTTTAGTATTGCTGTAAAGTACGGTAGATTGCAGTTGTTTAGTATTGCAGTAGTTTAGTTATGCTGTAAAGTACATCAGATTGCAGTTGTTTAGTAATGCTGTAAAGTACAGCAGATTGCAGTAGCTTAGTATTGCTGTAAAGTACGGCAGATTGCAGTAGTTTAGTAATGCTGTAAAGTACAGCAGATTGCAGTAGTTTAGTAATGCTGTAAAGTACAACAGATACCAGTATTTTAGTATTGCAGTACTTTAGTAATGCTGTAAAGTACACCAGATTGCAGTAGTTTAGTAATGCTGTAAAGTACAACAGATTGCAGTAGTTTAGTATTGCAGTACTTTAGTAATGCTGTAAAGTACACCAGATTGCAGTAGTTTAGTATTGCTGTAAAGTATGGCAGATTGCAGTAGTTTAGTATTGCAGTAGTTTAGTAATGCTGTAAAGTACATCAGATTGCAGTTGTTTAGTAATGCGGTAAAGTACAACAGATTGCAGTAGTTTAGTAATGCTGTAAAGTACAACAGATTGCAGTAGTTTAGTAATGTTGTAAAGTACAACAGATTGCAGTAGTTTAGCATTGCAGTAGTTTAGTAATGCTGTAAAGTACATCAGATTGCAGTTGTTTAGTAATGTGGTAAAGTACAACAGATTGCAGTAGTTTAGTATTGCTGTAAAGTACAGCAGATTGCAGTAGCTTAGTAATGCTGTAAAGTATAGCAGACTGCAGTATTTTAGTGTTGCAGTAATTTAGTAATGCTGTAAAGTACACCAGATTGCAGTAGTTTAGTATTGCAGTTGTTTAGTATTGCTGTTAAGTACACCAGATTGTAGATATCCCACTGGAAGTTGCTTTCAGTTAAAACAGCTCAAAGTGCATTTTAGTGACTAGATTTAAGCCTTGTCTGGGAAACCGGGGAAAGGAGCTTAAAAAACATAGTAAACTAAGTAAATTTTCAAGCTTTATTATTTCTTAAGCTTTTATTTATATTAAACATAGTGAGCTGATAAATCCAGTTTTGTGGGAGTGTCCTTCTCACACATCGGTTCTTTAAAACAAGCACATTTTTATTTTGGCAGTGTCAATTTAGAGCACTGTTTTGAATTTTGCTTGCTGACAACACTATATCCTTTCAGACACCTTCACAACAGAGCAATATTTTAGATAATGGACAAGAGGTGGTTTCCCCAAGTAGCCAGTGGGCGCCATATTCACTGGGACGAAGAGACGTGCCACCAGAGAACATGAATATCATCAAAAAGGTATTGATTAAAATCTTTGGATTAAAGTTATCATGGGGAACACAAAACATTTGCAAGACAAAGCAAAAAAATTGCCAAATATTTTGTTCATCCCATCTTCTCCCTTTTTTTCTTTACCATGTCCATTTGTGGGCTTCATATTTTAAAGATGAATTGGTTAAAGATTCTACAAACAGTGTTTTATATTAACTGTGTAAGTACTAGGGCTCAATCAGTTATTAGCGCTTCTGTTTTAAACAAGTTGGTATGTTTGATTCATTTCTGTAAATCTTTACTGTTTACTTTAATTTATTGTTTCATAACTGAATCAGTGATTTCCTCCAAAATTACCACTGAACTGTAAGTTTGGCATATTTAACGTTAAATTGTTTTAGAAAAATACACAATACCATTTAAAATTAAGTTCATGCATTCGTTTGATCAAAAGTGACAGTTAAAACATTTATAACATTACAAAAGATTTCTATTTAAGACAAATGCTGTTTTTTTAACGTTTCAAAGAATCCCGAAAAATAATTGAATCATGGTATCCACGAAAATATTAATTAGCGCAACCGTTTTCAACATTGATATTAAGAAAATAGTTGTATTTCACAATATTACTGTTTTTACTCTAATTTTGATACACACACACAAAATGCAAAAATCACTGCAAAATGATCACATACCTGGTAATAAGATAAATCATTAGCAAATCACTGTAAAAACGTTCTCACCTCAAGATGGTCCCGTTTGTTTCATAAGCCATGCTGAGCTGAAATGATTCATTGCATTTGTCTGGATCTCATTATACTTTTATTATTTCCACAATACATTTTTAGAGAGACACCCACATGTCTCTGAGTATTAAACCCTGTCATGTTCTACTCTTTAAGTTTCCTCTGGCTTAACCTGTTCATTGTGAGATAGACATCTCTGTTGTATCATGATTGCCATGCTCATTTTTTCAAATGCCAGGGTTAATTACTACCTGCTGTCGTGATTCATTTCACAACTCGTATTCCTGCTCGGTCTCCTTAGCAACCTCAGTCTATTGGTGAATGTCTTTACGTTGTCGCTCAATATTGTGGAATATTTTGCTTCTTCTGACACATCTAGTGTTGTGAAGAAAAGTCAAACATAATGAAAATGATATTAATTCAAATAATGAAATCAAAATGTCATAAGGTAGCTACTATGCCTTTGTTCCTGTAATGATATAAAAGCACTTGCCAGCTACATGAATTTATTAAACATTTGCTTGATGTTTGCCCACAGCCTGGTGTTCACAATCCCCATCAACAACAACCTATGATGATAACCTCAGCCACCCCATCCCATCGGACGGCCCGTGACCAGCAGTATGAGGGGGCCATCAACAAGGTGTCCATCCAGCAGTACCAGCCGCCTCTACCCATGCCCATCACCACCACCAGCCCCCGGCCTCAGAGTGCCCGCTGCTTCATCCAGACTAAAGGCCAGAAGAGTATGGATGGCTTTCCAGAGCAGGTACGCTTGATCGCACAGAATAAAATTTAAAAGAAATTGGGGTGTAACGATACCATTAAGTCACAATTCCATACATATCATGACACTGAACTCACAATACGCTATTATTGTGATACTCCAAGAAATATGGTAAAAGGTTAAAGGGATAATTCACCTCTGGAAAGATGAATGTGTAATTAAAATGGGTCATTTTTTGTAGAAGAAATGTGAAATTATTTTTGAATTTGGAGCTTTCTAGACTGAGAAAAGCCAGAAAATATATTTTTGGTTTATGTTGATGAAAGACAACAACTCCCAGAATGCACTTGCTTCGCTGCCCTAGGAGGCAACACCTACCGGTAAACAGAGTGCAGTAGTTAAACAACAAGTCTGGGTATATAGTGAGTCTCCATGATGAGTCTGCCCGAAAATGTGTGATCGCCCAAAATGTCCGGTATTCGGCTTTTGCGTTTATAGTGGCGAGCAGGACGAGACTGAGGGCCGCGGGAGAACGGCGCGAGGCCAGTGGCGTGATTACCGATGAGCGACAACTGTGAGACGTACCAGTCTCGTATCGCTCACGGAGGAGCGGGAATTTTCTTAGCAATGTTCAAAACGCACATCACTTGATCACTGATCACTAGTTTAGTGTTCATGTAAACACTACATTCAGATTCACCAATCGGAATGAATTCAGTTAGACTGAAACAGAAGGTGTGCATGTAAACAATGAATGGCGATGGCAAACGGCCTACTCAGCTTTCTCCACAGAACAAGAGCCTGCTAGCTTAGCTTTCAAAAAGATGGCTGACACTATGTGTACATTCTGAGAGTGAGCTCCACCCATTATGCGTGGGATGAGAACATGCAGAACAGCCCCTACTACTGGCTGTAGTCTTAATAGCCTCTAGCCAAAAAATCCTCCAATGACGCAAAATGATGATTTGTATTTTTTGTAATACAAAGCTTAATGATATGTGATCATGGAATATTAATACAGTGTTTTCTTCGTTCAAATCATCTTCTTCTTATGACTAAAGAGCCTTTCACACCGAACACAATTATGTAAAGCAAATGTGCGTTGAGATGACGCTCAAATCAGTAGATCAAATCAATAGCCCTATGGGGCTATTCACACCAGACGCAATCAAACACACATTTGCTTTCCTTAATTATGCTCAGTGTGAAAGGCTCTTTAGTCATAAGAAGATGATGATTTGGACGAAGAAAACACTGTATTAATATTCCATGATCACACAGCACAATTAAGTAAAGAAAATGTGTGTTGCGATGACCTTGAATCGAATCAGTAGATCAATCAAACGCAGCGCAACAAAGCGAGATGTTTTTTTTTTACCAGTGTGTGGAAGGACCTGGCTGCAGCCTGCACGTGTCGCTCTGCCCCTTACCTACTCTGATTGGCTCCATTGTCTTTCATAGGCATACTTGATAGAAAATGTGTTCGTAGTTGGTGTTGGAAAGAGGACGTCATTTAAAAAAAAATTGGAAAAGCTGTGCAGTTTCACAAAACCTTCATTATAATGCACAGAAGGGAAAAGAAAACATTAGCATGTAACTCGCAATGTCCCTGATTTTGTTTTGATAAATTAAGCTGGTTTTTGGGCTAACGCACAAACGGCCCCACAATATTTCGAAACAATTATTTGGTTGATTATCCACAGCATGAGGGCCAGGTCTTCAGGTAGATGAATAAATTATGAATAAGGCTAAATTATTTATATATTTATCACCATAGAAAGGAAATGAAAAAGGATGTATCCATATCATTAGCAGTATCACTAACATGTCAAGACATATTTATAGTTACAGAAGGTGTTATTGGTCATGCGGTTGTATGATAACTAAATTGCACTGCAATAGGCTAATGTGTCTGCAGTGTTATCTACTATTTATGTGCTATAAAAGCTATAAATTTTCATTTTCATCACTACATTTCAAAGCATAATATTACATTTTTGCTACACTTTATTTCAGAAAAACAATTTGTTCCTCGTTATTTTAAAGTGACAAAATCGAGAACGTTTTATCTGTTCATGCCATGATATAGAAATAATGCGTCTGGAGTCTGTTGCTATAATAATGAACACAACTTTCACATACCCAACTTAATAAACAGCGCATTTTTATTTTAGTGCTGTTAATGTTGTGGTTGTTTCAGTAAATTCAGCTTAAAAGCATTAAGTAAAATTGTGAACTGTGCACACGTATTTTATGGCTTTGAATAAGCAATGTTTTAATTATGTTATTTCAGGTGCGACCAAAATTAAATTTGAAAACATCACATTTCGGCTCATTTTTAGCTCAAACTGTATCCAAAAATCTCACAGCCTCCAGGGTCAAATATTGTGATTCACTTCATGAAGTATTAAATCGTGATCTCAGCGACCAGTTTCGTGACCGAATCTTTTGATCCAATTCTTTTGAAAAACTGGTTCAACTTGCAGTAGCTAAAAACTCAGTGATTCAACGAGACGGACATACACTGTAAAAAAATATTGTTGGTTTAACTTAAAAAATTAAAGGTTCTATAAGCGATGTGGGGGCAAAACATTTTTTGTCACGTACAGCAAACGTCTCCTCACTATCGGCTAGCTGCCTGTCCCCTAAACACACTGTAAAAAAACGCGGTCTCTGTAGACACCACAGGCTCCACAAACGGCAACAAAAACAATCATGTCTTACCCGGGCCACGAAACCTAACAAACAGTGTTCCAACCATTCACTGGCAAGAAGTATTTGAGGGTGGGTCTGGGGGTTAGTGCGCGTGCACATGAAGGGGGTGTGTGTGTGAAGGAGAGACAAGCGTCAGAGGGAAGTTTGAAAAATGCCCGAGACACGACCAAAGAGACGTCGTTCTGAAGAACAAATTAAAAAGAAGAAGGAGTCGGATAAAGAACGTGCGAAGTTCCGAATTTACATCGGTAGCAAAGCTTTTGAACGATGGCGAGAACTCCGGCGGCAGAAGGGCTTCCAGTCCGACGGTTACAATTATTTCAGGAAGCACGGAAGGGAGGGGGAGGAGATGAGATGCGGAGGAGGTAGGGTCTAGCTAGCCTCCGATTTGTTTGAAAATATTGCGAACGTCAACACCCCCAGGATCACTTATAGGACCTTTAAGTAACCTGGTTGCCTTAAAATTAAGTTGATTGAACTGGAAAAAACGAGTTAATACAACAAAGGAGATTGATTTAATTATCAGAAACTCAAAACAATAAGTTATCTGAACTAAATAAATTATTTAAGTTGATTTGACAAAGGAAAAAATGTTGTGATAATGAATCTTGAAAATATTTTTTTTTTTCAGTGTATCTAGTTAAGTTAACAAAAAACAACTGAAGTTGTTTCAGATTGAGTGTGCTCTAGACTGAGCTCAACCTATCTTATTTGTGTGGAATTAGACGCCTCTCTTTTATGATGGCATTCGCTATCAATCCATGCACTACCCTGACCTACACCAACTACGAACACATTTTCTATCATGTAAGCCTATTGAAGACGGATGAGCCAATCAGAGTAAGTGCGGCCCCGCTTCGATCTCCAGGTGAACTTGAATTTTCTTTCCCTGTCCTCCCCATAATGAAAGTAGACGTCCAATTAGATTCCAGCTTACCCAAGCCCCTGCTGTTACACAAAATTGTGAGAGTGGTGGCGCTGTTTTGAAAACCCGTAAAAACTATTCCGGAAGAGAGAAGAGAATGGGTGTTGAGTTCTTGTTATCATTGTGTTTCTGAGAACAGATTTATTCTTACATGGTCTTTATACGGATTATCATTTCTATTCAATTTCCACTGAATTCTGCGATCTGAAGAGCTTGAAAAAGCATACAGATTTCTTACAAACATGTCAGAGAGGTCATTCGCTCGAGAGCTGTCAATCATATTATGTGATCATAACTCCTGCCCTGCCGAATGACGACGTTATGTTCATTTCCTCATTCTAAAATGAATAGCAGGTAGATATCTATGGGTACAAAATGCGTCACATAACTAAGCATTCGTCATCGTTTTCGAACACTTCAGTTTTCACAGTCCACACTACAGTTCAAATGTATACACTTAGATTTCAAAGGACAAAAGCGCCGTCTCAGTGTGGACGGAAGGCCGAAACGTACAGTAGAAGAAAAGATGTGTTTCCAAATGTGTGTGAATTAATGTAGACTTATTCTTTGATTGATGTTGACAGCTGTGTGTGAGAATCGAGAAGAACCCTGGCCTTGGTTTCAGCATCTCAGGGGGAATCAGTGGACAGGGGAACCCCTTCAAGCCCTCGGACATGGTAAGACCATTTCACTCTCTGTTTTAAAGGACAGAGCACAATGAATATAGTATGCCAATTTCTGCATTTCATTCTCATAAACTACACTTAAAGGATGCTTTATTAGAACAAAATCAAAGCTATCTCTCTTCAGTCAGTAAAGTGCGTGTCTCTGTAGAGTTTCCATGGAAACATGCACTACTGCAATGCACAACTTTGCACACCAGCTTATTGCATTACCTTTTAACCTTTTCTTGTCTTGGTGATAGTTCAAACAAAAGTGTTTTGTGACTCAAATGTTGCTGAGATTCTCTTAAGTATGTGCAAAAAAAGATATTGTACATTTGTTTCATGTGTTAGTAGCTTTGATTAGATTGAAATGGCGTCAATGTGCATGAAAAAAAGTGTCGTTCTTTTCCCCCCATAAAGTATACGATTTAGCATAATGATTGCTTGTGTTGTATATTGTTGCTTTGGGGATCTTCTAACAAACCGAATCCCTGTGAGCCCTGATGAAATGATGTAGTTCAGTGGACTCTCAATATGTGACGTCAATAAGACTTCATATGTATGCACATGGTGCATACTGATGGGTCCCACATGTAATTTAAATATGTATGCTTTATAATCTCTGCCTTGATTTCAGCACAAAAAAAGTCAGTAATGGATCCTTTACTCTTGAAAAAAAACTAAGAAAATTTATC
Organism: Cyprinella venusta; assembly: GCA_038021265.1. Classification (NCBI taxonomy): domain Eukaryota; kingdom Metazoa; phylum Chordata; class Actinopteri; order Cypriniformes; family Leuciscidae; genus Cyprinella; species Cyprinella venusta. The sequence goes on along the minus strand of CM075868.1, from coordinate 22,066,771 downwards.
AATAGCATGTTTTACATTTACTTTTTAGTTTAACATTTGCATTTAGTTATTAATTGTAAAAGGTAATTTTATAGATACTTAATTAACTTTGAGTTGGAGAGAAACCAAAGAAAATCTAAATCCAGATTAAACGGCAAAGATTCTAAACCATAGTCACCATGTGGTTCCTAACCTCATATCACTTTTGACTTATAGGGTATCTTTGTTACTAGGGTACAGCCTGATGGACCTGCCTCCAACGTTCTACGACCAGGGGACAAAATTCTGAAGGTAACACTGTTCTCCATCACATTGTCCCACGAGCTGCGACAATGCATCCTCCGCCACACTGCAAGTGGAGGGCTTTGCATGTGGCATTAAATGTCCAGTGTGTGTGTGTGTGTGTCTCAAACAAGTGAGCATGGACTTCTGTTGTTATGTTTGTCCAACCTTGACATGACAGACTTTTAGAACATTTCAAGCTGCCACATTTCTTATAATAAATTTTAATGGCATGAAATAATGATATACTAAATATATATATATATACATAATGAAATTATGAATTTATGCATCAGATATTACTAATCAATACAACCATCTACCTCAACTTGACATTTACGTTTATCTTCGATGCAGATTGAATCTGGTCTTTTGAAAATGTAGCGAGATGTCTCCCTAATACCTCCCAATAAAAGAACTAATTAAAGTGCCACTATTATGCTAGGTTAAAGGTTCTTCGTTTTGTTTTGGAGGTCTCGTACAAAAGATTTAAATGCATCACTTTTAATTTTCTTATAAAATACATATACAAGATCGTCTCTCTAAACCCCTCCTTTCCACTAGCCTACTCTGCTCTGATTGGTCAGATGGCCCTTACATATTACACGAAAGGTAATATTCGAAAAATCATAATGGGGCACTTTAAAGGGTTAGTTCACCCAAAAATGAAAATTCTGTCAGTATTTACTCACCCTCATGTTGTTCCAACCCCGTAAGACCTTCGTTCATCTTTGAAACACAAATTAAGATATTTAAGATATTAAGATCACTCCTGCATACTAGTTCATAGGCTTCTTGAGGGAATGACAATTGCTGGCCTCGAAAAGTCATTAAAGACATCGTTAAAATAGTCCAAGTGACTACAGGGGCTCAATCTTAAGTTTATCAAACGACGAGAATACTTTTGTGCGCAAAAAACAACAACAAAAATAACGACTTTATTTCAACTATTCGTTTATTTCTCCCTTTGTGCGAGTCAGGTTACTAGTTTAATAGCGTAAGCTTCTGTTATTGTACGTCACACGCATCACACACATGACCACCGTCAGCCAATAGTGAGCCTATGTGTGACGTAGCTTTACGCAACTACGTTAACTGACTACAGGCCCATGGAGAAGGAAGTGAATAGTTGAAATAAAGTTATTTTTGTTTGTTTTTGCGCACAAAAGGTATTCTCGTCATTTGATAAAGTTAAAATTGAGCCACTGTAGTCACTTGGACTATTTTAACGATGTCTTTAATGACTTTTCGATGCCAGCAAGTGTCATTCCCTCAAGAAGCTTATGGACTAGTATGCAGGAGCGATCTTAATATCTTAAATATCTTAATTTGTGTTCCGAAGATGAACGAAGGTCTTACGGGGTTGGAACAACATGAGGGTGAGTGAATACTGACAGAATTTTCATTTTTGGGTGAACTAACCCTTTAAATATAAAATTAGTCTGTATGTTTAGCATAAAAGCGAAATGTCTGGCATCGCTGCCTCTACCTGTAGCGGGGCAAAGGGGCGGTCCAGGCTCTGTCTGCCTAAATAACTTTATGGGAAGTTATTGGGCTGTCTATTGGGCTGTCTCTGGTTTTATGTGTCGCTGTCAGTCATCTGCAGAAAGCAGCTCCTTCTCCTTCCACAGATGCAGAGTCTAAAGACCAGCTTCTTTCCACCTTCTCTCCTTTTACAGCATGATCTCCTGTATGCATCTCTCTTTTCTCTCCCTCACAGTGTTTATCTCTTTATCCTCTTGAGCTAGGTCTGTTCCCAGCCCTCCTGTGCTGCCGTGCCTGTTCCTGCCCCTCTCCCTCCCTCCTTTCTTCCTTTCCTCTCCCAGTTCATTTCGTTTACCATGTGCTTCATTCTTGCATTGCAGGCAAACGGACATAGTTTCTTACACATGGAGCACGAAACTGCAGTGTCTCTTCTGAAGAATTTCCCGAAAACTGTGGACTTGGTAATCTTAAGGGAGAGCACAATATAAATATTTTTATAGCTTAAAGACTTCTCAACCAGATGGAACACAGGAACTTGTACATCGTCTTTTTATCTAGGAACAATTTTGCCAATTGCTGGACCAATGGCAAATTCCAGTGCCAAATGTACACTAGAGGACATATATCTAATAACGTTACATACGGCTTACACATTCTACACCAACATACATTTGTTGAAATCTTTTCGTTGATGTTGTTGATATTCTCAGCCTGTGGCTGTAAGTGGGTGCATTTTTTTCCTGCTTATTTATATGGCGTATTATTTTGTACCTATTTTTCCTAGCAGCTTTTCAGTTTGATCTTGGAGCATGAAAGCACATCTGCTTTTAAGGACATTTACCCACCATAACACTGCCTCAACTTTGTAAATGCCTTGTGTAAATATATACATTTACAACTCAAATGTGATTCGAGCGTAGAATGTGAATGAAAGACACATTGAGGATTTTCTAACACGCTGGCGAGTTTTTGTAACAATCTAGAAGAGATATCCTTCTCACGAAATGACAATTTAGGGAGAACTAAAAAAAAGTCCCCTTTTAACAATTCTGTATCTGCACAAATCAAATGACAGTTAAGATTCCCTGAGCAATATTTCCTCCGTTTTTGAGGTTTTCCGGCAGCACCCTCTATTGGCATACATGGATTTTACCTAGCTCAGATCTTATTCATTCGCTAGGTAATGCGAATGCACACTTCCATGTTTTTGTTCATTGAAAATTCATGCTCATGTGGCAGTTTATTGGCAACAGTTTTCAATATAAAAATGTACTTTCATATCACATACTACAGCTTAAATGGAAAACGAACGCAAAAAAAAAGCTTGATTCCAGTTGCTTTGATGTTGTTAAGCTGCTTTAAGTTTTTCAATAATTTTTTTAATGGGACAACAAAGGGAATTCCTGTCATAATAAAACGGACTAGAAACGGTGTACACATGTAAGGCTTTACTGATTAGAGCATGCTTTCACTCTTAAACTTGTTTTTATTAGGATGCTTATTAGGGGTCTATGTGTTTTGGACAAACTGTTTTGACATACCCATTGTTTTGCATCTCTTTTGGCATTTTCCCCCCTTTTAAATCAGCCATCATTGTGACAAACAGTGCCATAATATCCCTCCCAAAAAAGAAAGAAAAGAAATCCAAGGCATGTCTCAAATGTTGCAAAAAAAATGTAGCATTTCGAGGGAGAGTTGCAAGACTTTTGGAAATGCACTCTGAAAGACCCCAAACACAACACCCACCGCATTTAGCTTCAGAGAAAGATTGAGTATTAAAGATTATGATGGATGATGCAATTAATTGTTCAAAATACTATTGTGAAAGAACATTTGATAATGATTATTTTTACTAAACGTTTTCAGATAATGGTTTCTAATATATTGATATTAGCTATGCTCAAATTGTTAAATTTTATAAAGAACACAGAACCAATGTATGGACAGAGAGTTAGATTGCGAGGGAAGGAAAGACTAGAAACAAATATGTACAATTCTTTCTAAAGTAATTGTGAATTTGTGTCATAAACATATATGTATATGAATATACAAATGGTCATTTTTGTATGTGTTTAAAGACCTATTGAATATAAAAGGTAATATATGGTACTATTCAGTCTAATTGCAGTATTGATGTAAATAACTATGAATGGAGACATTTAAATAATTTATTCCAATAGATTGTGAATGTACTTAAAGCTTTCTGCAGTATTAAGACTTACTGAACTTGAATGCCGTTTCATTTTTGTGCAAAAAGTAATATATCTAGAATAAATTATTCAATTTAGTTCAAAAGAATTAGTGACAATTTATCATATCATTTATTTGCACATGCAAGTTTACTCCTTCCGACTTTTTTTCTGTATTACAGCAAATATGTAATTGATGACATATATTCTGTGTCTAGAATGCATTTTGCAGATGATATATGTAAATATTTAAAATCGATTTTAGTTACAAAAAATTCAAATAACAAACCTGTATAAAAAGGAGAAGAAAGTCCAATGCTGTTCAGCAAATATTGGAGCCATTTTCGGCTTTGGAGTACAGAATTTTTTCAGTATCTCAGAGGTGTTTTGAATAATGTATCTTTATTGTACAAATAATAAAAATGTCACTATTGTTACTACTGGTCATTCTGTGGTCCTTTACAGACGATGAAACGCAATAACCAAAACTCTCAATATTCATAATTTATTACTAGTGCATTCATAATGGAAAATTTAAACGTTCACACTGAAAACCAATTATAAAGTTTAAAGCTTGCACACACACATTTTTTATTATTAATTTGATTTCCTTTTGTCTTAATTTCAGTACAAAGCATGCTGATGTGTTTATTTATAAAACATGTCATTACAAAATTCTCGAAACGTCAAAAGTCAAGTGGCAGGAGAATATTTTTGTCTTGTATATATTATATACGGTCATAAAGTGTAAATAAAAGTGTTATGGCACAAGAGTTGATCGCTTATCACAGATGGTTGAATTTATATTAAACGTAAAAATTATGTTGGAATACGACCTCGGAGGTACTCTAGGACAGCATCTGTTCCTTTACTAAGGATGGCAGCTCTTGGATTACGGAAAGGATTCCCATCAAGCATTAGAGCCCTAAAGACATAAGATAAATCATATGATCATGTTAAACTAACAGTCTCAAGTCTGTAAATATCTGTTTTTGTCCAATTGGAAAGACTGTACATTTGATCTCTCTACCTCACATTTCGTGATGCTCCGATCAGCATTTTTAGGGCCGATCACCGGTCACAGAATGGCAGGGGATTCGGAATCTTTTATCTATAATCTAGCAGAGTTTGCACCATTTGTAGAAATGAAACTAACTATGAATTAACTGTATTGGGGGGGGAAACAGTAGAAATAGTCTACCACCAAGATCTTGAAAAAAGATGTTTATTTAATTGTAAAAAAAAGTGTTTATTTAATTGTATTTAGAATGAGATTCCCTAACCCTAACCCAGGCTACTGTAGGCCATCTTTCTTAAATAAGGCTGAGTAACAAAAAATTATTCCAATCAAAGTGGGGTCAGGCAGACCAACACACATTAGATCAGCTAAATGGGATGGGATCAAGTTATACTTAGGCATACTTGGAAAAAGTATCCTCTTAATACACTGACTACATTTAATAATTGGCAGCAAAATGTAAAACTTGTTACACCAAACCTGGCTACTGTCACACAAGGACAAAACTATGGAAAGTTTTTTTTTTTCTGTTATTATTATATAGTCTGATGAAGTTAAAGAGGGGGTTGATTGCGATTTCACTTTTTTGATTTTACATAGTGTGTAATGTTGCTGTTGGTGCATGAACAGTATCTGCAAAGTTGCAGCGCTGAAAGTTCAGTGTAAGCAGAGATATCGTCTTTTAAAAATCAGGAAGTATATTGCCTACAAAAACGACTTGATTGGGACTACAGCTGGTTTTAGACGTCCTAAACCCACACATCAACCCTCCCTCCGGAAAATGCAAAAAAAGGGTATGCGCATATTTCTGCGGCTAGTTGAGTGTGTTATGTTCATCCAGCTGTCAGGTCTTCTGTGTTCGAGCTTCCCACGGACGCTGTACTTCGTCAAAAATGGGTACAATTTATGTTTGATTATGTTCCTGAAAATGGCGATCGTAATCTAGCTCTCTGTGCTGCGCATTTTACGGAAGACAGCTTCCAGAATCTCCACGAGTTCAATGCAGGATTCAACAAGAAACTGTTACTAAAACATGAAGAAGCTCCAACTTTAAAACCAGAGGCAGCAGTTGTTGGGCCACAACCTGTAAGTAGGCTAAGACTTATTCATTTTAAATGTTTTTGCATGTATAATTCCAGACGTAGCCTTGTGTTTTATTTTTTTTTTCAAATGCCAGCGCTGGCTTTATAGCCACTAGGCTACTAGTTATGCTATTTTGTGTCTACGACAAACGCGTACAAACTTTATGGACCTGAATTTTGTATAAGTACTAATGTTGTAAATGTATTTTTCATGTATATATGTTTTATGACGTTATTTTTGATTTGATCCAGAACGTAAACTAATGCCAACGCTGTTTGAGTAGCCTATAACATTAGTAGCCAGTCAGTTGCTATTGTTGCCAGTCAGATGCTATTGTGTAAAACAAACGTGTATAAAGTTAAAAAATGTAGCAAATTATCATTCAGAAACGTTTTGTAAGAGCCGTGTGTGGTGAGGTTCTGTTTGACTCTCTTCATCGCGGCTTTCTCGGTCTGATTCTGCCTCAAACTGATACTGTAGTATCGACATGAATGGACCGGAGCACAGGCACGTTTCGCCCATAAAGGTAATGGGCGTCAACCTTCCGGACAACGTGAGCGACAGTTTAGCCAATCATCACACACCAGCCCAAACTAACCGATCTGTGCCCACTGCCTGTTTCTGAGGGAGTGGTTTTATAGAATCAGGAAGTCAACCAGTCATTCGAGGACAGAAGAGAGCATGGCTGACAATAAAGGCGAAGTTTATGAAAAATAAGACTTTTTTAAAAAGAAAACACACAAATACACTGTTATATTGCACCCCATAAACAGAATCATGCAAAGAAAAAAAGCAGTAAATCCTCCCTTCAAGAAATCAGATCAAAAAAAAAAAAAAAAAAAAAAAACACCACTTTTGAAACATCTCGCGGCACAAATGTACCAATACAAATAAATAAAATATCTCCAGTTAACTAGCAGAGCATTCATTTTGTTTATTTGTTAAATAAGAGGCGATCTATCGCAGAAATGCTTTTTTTAAATCAAGTGATCAAAGTGCTCATTACCACTGTGATCAGTGGCGCGGATACTGTGTTCTCTTTGTGGCTCGCACACAGCCTTCACTCGGTTGCACGCTTCAATACGTTGTGGAGACTATTCGTTCCGGTGAAGGAGAACTCATGTTGCCACTGGCAAGCTCCGATCTGCTGCTGCGTGCCCGTGCACCGCGCATGCAGATGAAAAAAAAGTTGCGCGAGTAATTTTTGTCATGTGATTGGCTTTTTTGATCAGCACTTTTGGGGTTTGCTGATCAAGCTATTTTTACATCATGATCGGCGGCCGATCAATCGGAGCATCACTACTCGCATTCATTCATGTAAGATATGGACTCTACCCAGACTTAAGTCCTCAGTTTGCTAGAATCAGAAGGAAACATAAACCTTACCTCAGACTGGTACAGTTGCCAAGTTCTGGTGGCACTTGCATGATATCGTTGTTGGACAGATCCAGAGTAGACAGACTATTTAGGCTCTTCATTTGGACAGGATCAATGACTCCAACTTGATTGCTACTGATTAAAATGGTCTCAAGGGATGAGATGCGGTACAGCACATCTGGGAATGACTTGAACCTAAAGATAAATAATGATTTAGACAACAAACACGGAAACAGTGATATCATATATATATATATATATATATATATATATATATTTATAACTATTTTGTAAGCGTGGTAATGGTAGAACTTGCCGATTAAAAGACAAAAAAACACTCCGCAGCTTGGTTAAACCTTCCAACTCCATTGGCAGTGAGGTCAATTGATTGTTTCTGAAAAAAAAACAAAACATTTTTTTTAAAAATCATTAGTTCAGTGCACATTGTAAGATGTAAATTTGTTTCATTGTAAGATGAAGTGACATCAGAGGCCTTATTTAGAGTATTCAGTGTTTTATTCAGAGTAATATTCTTTAAGTATGTATATTTTGTATAAGCATCATTTATCAGAACACAAAATATCTGAACTCAGAGTTTTGTCCTTTAAAACTCAGAACCAGAATTTACCAGCCACAACATAATTATAGATCTTTTGTACATTGTGCCATCTTAGAAATACAACACTATCGAAAGTAGTCAAATGTTGCTGGTGTGACAAAAACAGAGAATTAAATCTTGAAATTGGAGCCTTAAAAGGCATAAAACTAGTTAGGATTACCTGAGATCTATATGTACCAGCTGTTTCAGTTTGGAAAAGTCCACTGGAATGGTTGTTAGCTTGTTAAACCCAAGATTAATGTCTGCCAGAGTGTCCTTTAACTCCATAATTCTACAAGAAATGAGAGAAGTCTTTTAACTACGCATTGTAACTGTTCAGTAAATCTCTGAAATGGAATGGCCATTGCTGTTACTGTACCTCGGTGGAACTGCCGTCAGCTGATTTTTGCTGAAGTTTACGTTGGACACAGGACTACCATCAATGGCGTCGAATACTTCATCAGGAATGGATCCCTCCTGTTTCTCGCTAAGGAAAATGCCAAATCTTTACTGTCAAAGGCACAAATTCCTGCTCTCAAAGTTTCTAATGAGGACGTTGTGTTACCTGTATTCTAGCATTTTCAGAGTTTTGATGGCATGTACATTGATTTTAGCTTGGCTTGGCAGAGTCATTGCTGTTTTTGGCTCTCCTTTCAAGCCCCCATCAGGTTCTACATTTCAAACATGACAAAAACCCAAAGTGATGTTACAAAGAATCTTCTTCGTATTTATTTACAATGTATAAATCAATGATCATTTAAAAATCACATTATACTCTACAAATCTTTACTTGGTGTTAGACATACCTTGTATTCGACTTCTGAGATATTTTAGGAGTTCACCAGTTCCTTTCTGCAAAGAAGATACTATTATAGAACAGTTTCTGATGCATTTCACTGATGACTTTTCCGGTGATGTATCTGAGATTAATCAGAACAAAGGAGGACAGACAAGCTATTTACTGATGGGATATGTTGAACACTCACAGTCAGAAGGTCTCTGCGGATTGCCCTCAGTGGATTGCCCTCCAAAGTCAAAAACTTCAGCTTAGGTAATGTGCCAAGTCCACTTGGCAGACTGTTTCACAGAAGAGAGAGACTTTGAATGACTTACTTTCTTCTGCAGAACACAACAGACGACATTCTGAAAACTTGAGACCATTGACTTCCGTTGTATGGAGAAGGAAAAAAACAAAGACACCTCAAAATATATTTTATGTTTCACAGAAGACAGATAGAAAGTGACATGAGGGTGAGTAAATGATGACTGAATTTTAATTCATTCCTTTAATATTCGCTATCCCTTTTTTGTCCGTTTTTGGTCATTGAACAGTCATGTTGAGGATCAGGTAACGATATGAACTGACTGAGTAAATAATGACTTCATCTTGCAGTACAATAATTCTTAAATATTATCCAACTGATTTGCAGATCTGTATTGCTTAATGAGTATTAAAAAGGGGTTAGTCCACAATTTTGCTTCCCAGTAGAATGTGATACAAAACACAGCACTATATTTTACAGTATACATGCAAAAACATAATAATGTCCAGCACCTGCTGATGTCATTGTTCGTCAGATCCAGGCGCTCCAGGCCTTGCAGTAGAGTTATTTCTTCAGGTAGACTCTTCACCTTGTTATCTCTGAGCTCCAAGAAACTCAGAGAGCTCAAGTGCTTCAAATGATCTGCCTCCAACACCTCAATCTGGTTGTTCCCACAAAAGAGGTCCTTTAAACATATAAACCGCCTTGTGTTAGTCTTTCTTTTTTAAAACAAGCATAACTTATTCTACCACATCAGTGGATTTGGTTTACCTTGAGTGTTTTACAGCAGGGCAGTTCGGGAAGATATCGTAACTTGTTGTGTCTTAAGTAAAGCTGCTCGAGGGACTCCATCTGAGCCAGGACGGGAGGAATGCTCTCTATTTGATTCTGTGAACAGTCCAGCAATCTCAGGTCTGTGAGGATTAATAAAAGAAGGATGAGTTCACGGGTTAACCAGTAAACATGATTCACATCTAACCTGCTGCCTGCTGTCAAAACATACTTTTCATTTCACTGACGGCAGGAGGGAGACCCTGAAGCTTGTTGCAGGACAAATTCAATTTCACAAGGTTTTTCAGGTTTGCCAGGCTTTCTGGAACATCCATTAGATGATTATTAGAGAGATCCTTTAAGAGGGGAGAGAATGAAAGAACTAAATATTTGGAATACTGAAGTATATCATTCGTAGCAACATCTTTGATTTTTAACTCTAAAGTATAACAAATGATCATACTGCAGTGGATTATTTCTGATGTACGATACTGCATTTTAAAATATATTTAAATAACAAAGAATTCTGGTGGATTATTAGAGGATTATTAGGAACACCATACTAATACTGTGTTTGACCCCCTTTCGCTTTCAGAACTGCCTTAATTCTACGTGGCATTGATTCAACAAGGTGCTGAAAGCATTCTTTCGAAATATTGGCCCATATTGATAGGATGGCATCTTGCAATTGACGGAGATTCGTGGGATGCACATCCAGGGCACAAAGCTGCCTGTCCACCACATCCCAAAGATACTCAATTGGGGTGAGATCTGGTGACTGTGGGGGCCGTTTTAGTACAGTGAACTCATTGTCATGTTCAAGAAACCAATTTGAAATGATTCGAGCTTTGTGACATGGCTACTTTTAGCAGTATAATGCACCATCAGAGGATGGGGACACGGTGGCCATAAAGGGATGGACATGGTCAGAAACAATGTTCAGGTAGGCTGTGGCATTTAAACGATGCCCGATTGAAACGATTTAATTGGCACTAAGGGGCCTAAAGTGTGCCAAGAAAACATTACACCCCCACACCATTACACCACCACCACCAGCCTGCACAGTGGTAACAAGGCATGATGGATCTACGTTCTCATTCTGTTTACGCCAAATTCTGACTCATCAGACCAGGCAACATTTTTCCATGATTCAACTGTCCAATTTTGGTGAGTTCTTGCAAATTGTAGCCTCTTTTTCCTATTTGTAGTGGAGATCAGTGGTACCCGGTGGGGTCTTCTGCTGTTGTAGCCCATCCGCCTCAAGGTTGTGCGTGTTTAGGCTTCACAAATGCTTTGCTGCATACCTCGGTTGTAATAAAGTGGTTATTACAGTCAAAGTTGCTCTTCTATCAGCTTGAATCAGTCGGCTCATTCTCCTCTGACCTCTAGCATCAACAAAAATTTGTCGCCCACAGGACTGCCGCATATTGGATGTTTTTCTCTTTTCACACCATTCTTTGTAAACCGTAGAAATGGTTGTGCATGAAAATCCCAGTAACTGAGCAGATTGTGAAATACTCAGACTGGCCCATCTGGCACCAACAACCACGCCACGCTCAAAATTGCTTTAATAACCTTTCTTTCCCATTCTGACATTCATTGAAGCAACTGCCATGTGATTGGTTGATTAAATAATTGCATTAATGAGATATTAAGGTGTTCCTAATAATCCTTTAGGTGAGTATGTGTGTGTATTACAGTATTTTTCGAGTAAATTTAAAGGTAATGTATCATAAGAACACAATCCTTCTTCTTTCAAAAACATTTAAAAAACTTCCCAACACCAAACCTGGTAGTGTGCACTGATTTAAACGGAGAGATATTAACATCATGTGAGGAACTAGGCATTTATGATGCAGTTAGAAGGTTATATGGCCAAATACTGAAGTTTGTTGCTGGTCAAGAGAAGAGGTCAGTCACTTACAAGGTCATCTAAATTAACCAGGTTCCCCAAATCCAGAGGAATGTTTTTGATCAGATTCTGTTGCAGATGGAGACATCGCAAGTTTGTAAGCCTCCAAAGACCCAAAGGTAATTCCGTCAGTTTATTGTGACTGCAGAGAGAACCAAGAATTATGGCACAAGGTCTACACTTTAAATAGATTTATCTATTGCTTTATCCATAGTGTTGCCTCCACCTGTACCTCAATATGAGCTTCTGTAGTTGTTCTAAATCTCCAATAGAATCTGGTAGTGAGCTTAGTTGATTGTCATGGACCTGGGAAAAGGCACAAAGTTTACAATTAATTACAATTTACACCCTCAAACTCCATGGAAAAATACTAAGATGTGAAATATTTCTATTTGACTCACTCAAAAGCTATGCTGATAATTTGTCAAAAAAAAAAAAGAAATACTGTTTTACTAAGGGTCTCTGACTTGAGGACCCAACTTTAACTTTAAACGACAAGTTATATTGATTTTTAACTATAATATAGTCCTCTGTGTTCCTTTTATTTATTTAAAAAAATGAAGTTTTTTTTTTTTTTATAACATTAGTTTGTCAAAATGAAACATGCTGAAACCTACATCCAAGACAAGCAGGGCAGGGAGGAGTTTGACGTTTTCAGAGAGGCTCTGGAGTTTGTTGGAGGACAGCAGAAGTTTGGTCAAATCTGCCTGTTCCCACCACCGATCTGCAGCTCCGAATGACAGGTTCTGCTGAGATTCCTCAGGCGTGTCAATATTCAACCTCCACACACTCTGAGGAACTGAACCCAAATAACATTATGTAGAATCTTACAAAAATACACATTTTAATCATAGTTTTAATCATATTCTAATCATAGTTTCACCCAATGTACAATTGTTGCTATACAGCTGTTGTTTGTAACGTTAAACGTTGTGTCTAATGATAGAACTTTTTTTAACAGATATATATTTGACATTTTCATTCATTTTTTCCATGAGATTAATGACAAATGTCATTTCTGCATTACGGTATGTGTCAGCGCCAAAAATTATGGATGCTTTGGTATATTTTTTGTTTGTTTGTTTGTTTGTTTGTGAGTTCACTGAAGTAGTCCTTTTCCAGTCACTGTGATCCCTCAGAGACTATTTGGTTACCTTCAGTTAGACCACGCCCGGATAGATTGAGTTGCCCGCTCTTTCTAGCAGCTTTTAGTAATCCAGCTGGGACAGGACATTCTTCTTTCTCTTGTCTGAATCCTGCTCTAGAGTCCACAACATGTGCTCCTCTTTTGAAACGAGACATGAATGCGATATTGTGCGTTTAACACCTGTAAATTAAACGTGAATGAGGTTGTGGACGGTGTTGTGAAGTAAAACCTCACATACCTAACCTAAACATGGCCTCCAAATTTTAAAATAAAAGTCCCAAGGAACGAACATGGGAACGAAAGTAGTTTTCCATGGCAACCATAGACTGCAAAAATGGCAACCGAAATGAAAAAAAAAGTATTATTAAAATGAACATAATAAATGTATTTAAGAGATATTAAATATTTTCTAACGCAGTCTAAATATTTCTAATTTAATAGAAACCTATTATGTTTCGGCGGTGACCCATAGAAATACAGGAAACATTAATTACACCTGTAGCTCCAAATAACCAGTCGCAGTATTAACATATATTTTCTCAAATGTTACAAATGTTCCTCTGTTTTCTCATGCTGTGTTATAAAGCTGTATAGATGCACAGTGCAGTGTCATCCAATATAGTGATATGATCAGCAGATGGTGCTAGCCTACTTTACAAGTGACAGAGACAACAGCTATTGCAGCCATTGAGATAAACCACCATTAAGAGATGGGTGGGTATAGCTATACAGTAAATTAGATAGCCTATAAAGTGTATCTATTTATTTATTTTTTATTATATTTAAGTCTAGTCAGTGTTTTAATTTATTGCACAAATCTATTTAGGCTAGCAGGCTGTTGAACAGCCACTGTTCAAAGCTTTATATACAGCAAATGTGTTACATGACTTGTGGTCTTGTGTAAAGTCACCTTTAATTATCACATTATGGAATTAATATTAACATTTTTAAGCAAACCAGGGTGACTAGGAACATGAAAATGTCCAGCTACTGTATGACTTCTTGTTTCACAGGAGTTTAAATATGAGGAAACACAATAGGCCAAATTCCCTTAATCATCCATCACAATGAGTAAAACCAAAGAATATAGATCTGATGTGAAGCAAAAGATTGTTGAGCTTCACAAACTACAAAGTGGTTGTAAGAAAATATCTAACGAATTGAAAATCCCCATTTTGACCATCAGAGCAATAATTAAGAAGTTATAATCAACTACAGATGTTACGAATCTGCCAGGAAGAGGACGTGTGTCTATTGCCTTAATGGATGGTGAGGATGAAAGTTTGACTCTTCAATGATCACAGATGGAGAATTGCAGATATTATTTGAGTCTTGGGGTCAGAAAACCTAAAAATAAAAAATAAATAAATAAATAAAACAACCTCTATATCACCACATGTTGTTTGGGAGAGTTTCAAGAAAAATCTTTCTCGCTCCTCCAAAAACAAGAGTTTGTTGGTTATATTTCTATAGTTTAATTACAGTTATTACGTTCCTGTGTATATATGGCGTGAATGAGGGGTTGGTATTTAAACAGATATTGCATTTTGCGGTAGGTAGTATGCCAAATGGAACCGTTGCCACTGAACCTACTTTAACAAAGACAGTGGGGCTCGACAGCCTTAGTCAAATGGGTTGGCGCGTATGGTTGGGTTGATCAAACTCTCCTCGAGGAGAGTTTGTGAGATTGTGGTTAGGTCTCAGCAGCAATAAGGTTGTAAAGGTCAGTAAGCTGGGTGGGGGACGGAGAGGGATGACTCTGGGATGCCAGAGTCACTGTCGAGCCCTCTTGAGGTGTTATGGGTTTAGTCGACGAAACACTGGACGGAAGGTGCCCAAGACCCAAGAGATGTCCCCTACTCTGCTCAATCCAGACGGTTGTCGTGCTGGTCCACTTATTTTTCAAATAACACCGGTCAATGAAAATACAATTTTGGAAAAAAAAAAAAAAGAAAAGAAAAAACAACCCAAATTTTTATGATGCTTGTTTATTTAAAATAAGAGACAGTATGTTGTAATACTTGAGCAGACGCACTGGCCTGGCAACTAAATATTAGTTATATCTCAATCATTTCATTAAGAAATTGCAACCAAGAAAAAGCAGGCTAAACATTAATGCTAGACATTCATGTGTCAGCACATATACACTGATATGGTATCTGAACAACATATACAAATAAACCTCTCAAAGAAACATCAAATTACAAAGCAAAAAAGTGAATACTATAATGGAAAAGACATCTAAAGCACACACTGATGTGAAAAGGCAAGCTGAAGGGATGATCTATTATATAAATGATTCAAAATCTGCTGGAGGTCCATCCATTGTGGGTTTTGGACAAGACTTGTAATGCCCCATTTGCTTGGACTTGAATTTCAACAAATGTTTAATGAATAGTATCCATGGTTATTTATCTCAGTGTATGGGGTTCACTAAAATGTTCTGTATGAATCATTTTTGGGAATTTACAATCAGTTACTACCACAAAGAAAGGCGAGCAACAGTTTTAGAACATTGTTTAGTAAATAACAGATTTGCGACAATACTAACATAATGCAGAGACAAAAGGTTTTTTTATGTTGCAACAATGACTGCACAGTCACTGGAAAGATACATTTATCCCCCAGATATGAAAGCATTACCGGGTGTATCAAAATTTAACAACTTTTTTCAACTCAGTGACTAATTTATTTATTATTTTATTTAATAATTTATTTAATTATCAGAAAAAAAGGTTATTTTTTTATTTTTAATTTTTTTTAAATGTTTTGAAATTAAAAAAAAAATATTTCTGATTTTATACGGATGAGTTGCACATTGTGCTGTTGATTTGAGAATGCAAAAGCAAGAAAAAAAGCACTGAAAACTCATTTTCTTCTGCTTTCAGTCTGGGGAGAATATGGGAGTAAAAGAACCCTTTCAATCTATTCAGTAGTAAAACTCCAGTGCATGTTGCATTCAACAGCATGATTATGAAAATCAGAGGAAAATACTAGACACAGCATATTCCCTGATATGGCATGTGCCTTCAAGTAGTTCATAGCATAATAAAATGTTGGTTTTAAATGCTGCAATAAACATTGTGCAATAAATATGTAACAGGCAAAGCATATGCACTGATATGGCTATTGCCCTCAGCAATTTCAGAGTAGAATAATACAAATGGTCATGAAAATTAATCAGCTTTGGTTTAAACTCTAGTTTAAAGAAAGACATTAGGCAACTCTTTGTTGTTTCTTAATTTAAGAAGGTCCTCAAAATCTCCCTCGGAAATCTTATCAGCTGTACTATGTACCATTACAATCACAGATAAAATGCACTGCTATTGCTTAAGCATATTGTAGCTTTAAATTTGATCTCACATCTTGATTTGAACTTGAATCACCTATAGATATATTGGTACAGCTATGAAGGTTAGAGTCAAGAAGAGATGAAGTTGCCAAACCCCTTCTGTGGCTAGCAGACCTGCTACAAAGCCAACAGGGAGCTCACAATGGACATCAGCAGTAGAAGGGACGAGGACAACACTGCAACGGAAGAGAAACCAATGCACACATAGTGGAAAGAGTTACTATAAAATCCAAGTATTATAAATTATTTAATATTTAAACAATAGAACACAAAAGGGAGTTAGCCTTGATGTTAATCGTAAGCAAATCATTTTAAAGGGATCATGAATTGAGAAATAGATTTCATCTTTTGACATGCAAGAGGTCATTGTACTATAAAACAAATCCAGTAAAGAAAATGAAAAAAAAATCCTCTTTAGTTCAAAAACAGCTCTGAAAATGACACGTTTCAGATTTTTAGCACATGATGATGTAATATTGCAATGAAAGACCGCCTCTGCTTAATCAGATCAATGCCTACTTCCACATCATCACATTTGGCCCTGCCTACTGCCACTTTATTGAGATGAGGAGACAAGAGAGATACAGAATCACAGGACTGAAAATACTGTAACATTACCTTCCAAACGATCCCAATGCTAGGAAAGTTAATTTTTCTCTTAGTAGCATGAACATAATCTGTTATTTAAAATGTGATTGAATTATATACAGAAAGTGGTCAAAGAACGCTTCCATTAACAATCAGTGCTGGTTTTCTGGAGTTAGCTAGACTCTCGCCAAAACTCCCGTTATAATTAATGAATCTCTTATTTACATTGTGTTTGCACTGTTAGTTATGAGGAAAGCATATGTGAGAGTGCAGAAATGCAGTATTAAGAGACATGACATGTTTTTGTCTGTAATTCTGAAAGTCTGTAATTGCCTACAATGCTCATCACTGCAACATTTCATGCCACGATTTAAATATAATGCTACAGATCTAAATATGATGCCATAACTTTTCATGTTTTGTTAATCTCGATAGCTGTAATAGTAAAAACGTAGTAAACGTTTTAGAGCGAGTTCCACATGTAATATTTATTTCATCTACAAAGACGTTAGCCAATCACAGCAGTGGGCGTTAACATTGAAGTCTCACAGCAGACACACCCCTTTAAACAGTGCGTTCAAATCTGAGGGCTAAAATGTATTATTTCTAAATTATGCCAATTTTTCATGTAATAATCATCCTAATATATTATAAGTGCACCTGAGGAAACATAAAAAAATGCAATTCATGCAAGTTTTTGTACGTACAAGCCAGTTTTCTCTTGAAAATTTTCAATGTAAAATCTTTACCATTAATGGGTTATTTCCTGTTCTTTAATGAAGATTCTTTATGGGGTTTTTTTATTTATTTTTATAGTCTACTTAATGAATGTATTGTATTAAATTATTATTACATATATATATTTTATTTTACTTTACGATTAATGTTCTTTAATGTTTTAAATGAAAATATTTCTTTATTTTTACTTATTTATTCTTAAAAAAAATATATATTATTTCCACTTCCTTTTTTTTTTTTTTTTTTTTTTTTTTTTTTACATTTATGCATTTGGCAGACACTTATCCAAAGCGAGTTAAAAGCGAGCTCTAGTGTTTGAGCTACAGGATGCTATTTTAATGAGATATTTTGTACATTAGTATATTATACAAACAAAAAAAATTGTACAAACAAAAGACTAGAGAGAGACACACACACACACACAGATAAGATGGAAAAACAGGAAAATATATATATATATAAGCCTATGCAGATTGGCAGTACCTGTTGATGTGGCTGAACACTCCATTGCTATCACAGCATCCAGGTAGCTCTGGCCAAGCCACTCCTCATACGTTTTCTTCTCTCCCACACCAATCAAAGTGATAGTTGAGTCCTTAAAAATCAGGTCGGACCCCTCATAAGCTTTTGAGTCAAACATCTTGAAGCCTGAGGCAGTATTAACTCCAAAGAAATTCTGAAAGATGCAAACCAAAAGTCACACCTCCATTTTCATATTACCCTGAAAAATAACATTTGACGTAAGCAACAGTACCTGGGCTTTGTCCAGAAGGCCAAAAATGAGGTGGTGGTTGATATCGGGTCTTATCATAACGGCATGGGAAGGGACACGGGCCAGGTTGCACTTAGTGTACTGAGTGACTTCAGCACGAGACTCCTGAGAACAAAGCAGCTGAAATTCACGATAATCCAATTGTTCCGCCCAAGAATCAGTATTGTTTCCTGAAAAATAATTATTCTGACATGAGAGAAATACTCAAGACTTTAACACACACAAAGTAATTGTCTGCTTGCTGTTACATAATTCTCTCTGAAATGTCCAATGGGTTTTTAGTTTTTTGTGTGAAAAAATATTATTTATTGTTTCTTAAAGGGGCACTTGGCAACTCTAGTCATTTCTTAGCTTATTTTCACATTTGTTGTTGCATGTTTTCTCATCGAGCTCATTCTCAAACAGCTGTGCGGCGTATATTTTCACAACAGTGTCATAAAAAACTCACTTGCGGCACTTTCCTCCCACTTTCAACCGCTGCTTATGTGCATTTCTTATTATCGGAGCCGGCCAACTTTATCATGTGGAACTGTGTCTACTGAGTAGATTGCCATAAAGCAGTTTGTGTTTCTTGCTCGTTCTTACTTCTCACAAGACTTCTATTTCCAACTCACCGGGACGTTAGTCCCCATGATGCAAGGTTGGATTTCCGCCTGGTGGAAAGTCACCATTCTCTCCAGAACAGGTTATTAAACCATTCAAATTATTTCTAAACGGTTTTATTAAGTTGAAATCGTTGCCAAGTGCCCCTTTAATTTTCTCTCTGAAGTATTGGTAATCAGAGAACTTAAATGAAAACGTATTCTTCTTATTATTAAAATTAGACCAGTTCCAACCATTCACCTTTTTAGAAGTGCTTTTCTTTACATTAGCTAATTATTATCATGTTAAGTCTTTTTACTCATCGGAATAATAATTATTAATTTATTATTGTTTTTATTTCTATTGTTTAGTTCAACATTTATTATTAATTATTATTAACACATTTTCTCTCCCTTCTTTAAATCTATGCTTTTGGTTCTGCTATGCTCCTATGTTTTAAGTTTATTTTTTATTCTTTTATGTTTTGCTAAAATGTTCTTCATATTCTGACTTGTGAAGTAGATTTTATGGTAACACTTTACTTAAAGCCCCTATTTATAACACATTATAAAGATATTTATAACGTACATTATATATTATAAAATAATACAATTATAAAATAATTGTAAACAAAGTTAAATAGGATTATAATATTTGGAGATTCTCAAAATCGGTTGTTTGTTTAAATGCAATTTACTTTGTAAAGTGTTCAATGAATAGATAATTATTATATTGTATTACAACTGGTTACAATTATTCATGAGACCATACAATGCATTATAAAGTGCATTATATGGTAGAATTACTGTATTAAAAATACTTTTATAATGTATCTTACATACTGGCTTTAAGTAAAGTGTTAACGATTTGGTTAAATGAAAGGTGCTATAGAAAATAAAATGTTTTCTTATTATTATTACTGTTATTTGTATTATTATTAAAGATTATGAAAGGGCTCACAGCAAACTAGCCTTCCAGTTAGGCCTACAAATTGATATAATGACTGAAAAGCTCTATAAAGACGTTTAAGTTTTTTTTTACTAAAAGCAAGAAAGAATTTCTGAGAATTACCATTTGTGTTCTGAAATACAGTGGAATGCTTGACAAAGGCCACATCACCATGATTTTCAACAAGGCACCTGGAAATATAAACAGAGACCATGTTCAAATGTTTATTTGTCATGCATATTCTTTCGCATCAAATCTTTCAAATCTATTGTGTGGTAGAGTGCATTACCTAAAGGCTCCATCGTAACCGTCATATAAGTCCTTGCCTTTTTCACACTTGTTCTGACCACTGGAGTCTCCAATGCACTGCTCGCACAGATTACTGGGGAAACCCTTCTGATTGGCTCCGGGTACGCAAGATGATTTAAAGAACTCCCCAGCAGCTAAAGGCAGATTTTTTGGTATTCATATACAGCTAACAACAATATATAATAATTTGCGATAGCTTTTATTAATGAGAAAAAAAAACTTGAATTACTACATTATACAAATATCACTAGGCTACAACGAGAAAGAAAGTTTCATTTACAAATTACAAAGAACAGTTTGAGTGAAACGTGTAATTGAACACTTAACTTTGGTCTCAGACTTTGGGACCCCATGGTATAAGTCCACCACATGTCCTACCTTGGGGCACTTGGCATGTCTCCAGTCTGATGATGCCTTTTTCTATTAGCAGACCCATTGGAATGTTCCAGCCTGCAGTTCTGCCATAACCTGTGTGACAAGACCGCTTGCTCTTGAGGTCACTGAATCTCTGGATGTCTCTGTTGCTCTTCCTCAGCACAGCCACGGCATAATAAATGCTTCCGTCAGTGTCTCCTACGACAGAGAATCACAGTGGCTTGTGAAAATGAATCATCAGTTATGAATAAAACACAAAGTAGTTACCAAGTGAACACATTTTGAATGTTTACTTTGTACTATATTCAGGTAATTTCATATAAAAACTATATGGAAGCATATGAAGCTGGTTAAAGGGTTAGTTCACCCAAAAATAAAAATTATGTATTTACTCACCCTCATGTTGTTCCAAACCTCTATGTGTTTATTTGTTCTGCTGAACACAAAGGAAGATATTTGGAAGAATGATTTAATCAAACAGATCTCATTCCCATTTGACTACCATAGTATGTATTTTTTTCCTACTATGGTAGTCAATGGGGAATGAGATCTATTTGATTCAAACATTCTTCCAAATATCTCCCTTTGTGTTCAGCAGAACAAATAAACACATAGAGGTTTGGAACAACATGAGGGTGAGTAAATACTGACAGAATTTTCATTTCTGGGTGAACTAACCCTTTCAGTCAAAGTAAACTGACAGTGTATGGTACTAACCTGTGTAGCTTTCTCCAACAGCAGGTTTTAAACCAAAATTCTTTCCTGCTGTGTAGATGTAACCTCCATCAAGAGTGATGACATCAGCTTCCTTGTTCTGGAGGAAAAGAGTCTCAGTCAAATAGAGCACAACTTTTTCACCTGCATTGAGTTTATACAATTCAATTTCTCTACGGATAAAATGAAAGAGATTTTTCGTTTCAGAACTTGACTGTTGCAGGTATTAAGAAAAATGTAGAAAAAAGCAAGTATGGATAAAATGGTTTGGTATTTAAATGACTGCTGACTGGCATACTTGTATTTTCTTCAAACAGTCATCCACAGATGTGCCATAGACACACTGAATATCAGGAACCAAATTTTTGCTTTTGAAAGCCACGGCCATGTCAGCACATTTTTGCTGCTCTCCATAAGACAGGACACACCATCGAAGTTGAGAGGGGACATCTATATAACACACAAAACACAAATTTAAGCACAATTCATGTAAGAAAGAAAATAGGACATTTTTCATTGTTTGATGAAGATACACAGATTCACACCTGACTTTGAGCAGTCCATAGCTCTCAGTATGTCATAGTATCGGCCCATCCATTTGATATAGTTTTCATTTCCGGCTTGGATAAATGTGGTTGAAGCGTCGCTGAACAACAAGTTTTCCCCATTGAAGTCTGCTGAGGAGAACATAGAGAACCCAGACTTTTGCTGAAGAGAAACACACAAACACATTTAAATAAAACAGCACATTACACAACAAAATAAAATGTACATTTTGTATTTACTCTATTAGAAATCAATGAATACGCCTTATTCACAGCAGCGCCATCTTTGATTTTTAATGAGAATGAAAGAGAGGCTGTGAGGGATAGATCTGCATCTCTTCAATGGGCTGTACTGTTATTTATTGTGTTTTCGGATTGTTCTGCTTATAAAACACTGGAAAAATATCTTTCCAAGAAATTTCAGTTGACAAAAAAAACTCCCGACAATGTAAGCTGTGGAAAATTGTAAGTAATCTAGGAGCTTTATTCAGCTTTTTACAGCGGATGCCATTGGAAACACGGTACGTCTATCCCTCACAGCCTCACTTTCATACCTGTCATGGCGCTGCTCTGAATAAGGTCTATGAATCCTAATGAAATCGAAAACATTCGATATCAGTAAAAGGATCATACCAGTCCCTCACGCAACAAGTTGTAAACCACCGAACTGCTGATGTCAGAGTGGACAACAATCCCCCTCGATGGCACTCGCGCCAGATGGCATTTCTCATAATCACTGACTGGACTGCGCGTGCCGTCCCGACACAGGAGCTGATAGTCTTCAGAGTGCAAGCCCTGAGTCCATGAATCCCCCTGACCTGACATACAAAGTTAAAAGATATATTATTATCTTCATACACCGATCACAATCTACAGTATCAATTATCCATAACACAGTATTAGAAGAGCCCCAACTAGCTATAATAACAGTACTATAACTATACCTTATTCATGTTAACAAATGGGACCTTATTATTATTATTATTTATACTAATATTTAATTTTCATTAAATGTTAATTAAGTACATGCTGTTTTATTAATATTGTTATATTAATTACATTAATATAATAATCATTCTGTGGCCCCCTTGGAAGTTTGACACAGACTAGACAACACATTTACCATCAGTGTTCTCGCCTACAGTGGTGTGCTTTACAAAGGCGACATCACCTGCATCCTCAACCAAGCACCTGTGAAGCCCAAAACTAACATCAGTTAAGTGACATACTGAAAATATTTCTCACTAATCAGAGCTGCAACTGCACCACATTTCGGTGTAGTATGATGGGACAAAGAACATGGTACCTGAATGCTCCATTATATGCATAGTATTGCTCATTGATGCTTGGGTCACACTTAAAATATTCAGTTCCATTTCCCTTACAGAGCTGACACAGGGATGCAGGGTCACCTTTAGCCCCTGGGATACAGCTGGCCTCAAAGAAGTCAGCAACCCCTAAAAAGCCAAGATAAGATACTCTTTCATTTGAAAAAAGGCAATCTTATCATTTTTGATGTGCTGCACCAAAAGTAAAGAAGTACCTTGAGGGATGTCACAGCCCATGGCAGACATCATCCCAGTGTCAATCAAATACCCTAGAGGGATGTTCCAGCCAGCTGTGCGGTTCTTCCCGGTGTGACAAGACTTCTTCCCCTTCAGACTGTTGATGTTGATGGCTGAATTTGTCTTTTTAACCACAGCAACGCCGTAGTAAGTTATTCCTTTCCCTATGGCCATTAAGAGAAGAAAAACATTTATAATTTGTTAGTCTACATTTTATGTTAATCAAAAAGTTGAATTTTTCCAGATAAAACAATGGATGGTCCATAAAATCAGTACTTGCATTACAATGCGCATTTATTATATTTGAATCATGATAAAGAAATCAAAGACAGATAGCGGCATCATCTGTTAATAATCAAACCTAATTTTTCTGCTGACATTTAATTATGTCCTGGTAACACTTAACACTTTTGATTTGAATAATGTATTAGTAAATGCTGAAATTATCATTGACAAAATTTACAAATGCTGTAAACGTGCAGTTCATAATTCGATAATGTTAACTGATGTAGTTAACAGAACCTTGTTGTAAAGTGTCACCTCTGTCCTTGATCACCGTCTTTCCATTTCAACAGTTCATTGGTACAACTTGCATAATCTGGTATCTTGAAAATAAGAACATTGATCATACCATCAGCTCCAGATTCTCCAGCTGCAATTTTGAAGCTGGCTAGCTTGCCAATGTTGTATATCTCTGAAACACTGGCTGAAAAGGCATCAACTTCTTTTTTCTGTCAAAATCAATATCAATCACAAATGCAACATAGTTATTCGACAGGCTCATGATACTAAATAGAACAGAAAAAAACTACACACTTTCAAAACATGCAATCTGAGAATATACACTTTTTCAAGTTTTTTTTTTTTTTTTTTTTGTAAACTATACTTCAAGCGTCCAAAATATGAATGCATAGACAGACTTACGGTGAGTTTTTGAGCACATTCTGCTTTAGATGAGACACGGACGCACTGTATCGCTGGTCGAATTGAAGCACTGGTGAATGCCTGAGACATGGCTTTGCATTTGGACTCCTCCGCCTCAGAAATAGTGCACCACTTTATTGTACTCTGCCCTGACACTGCACGAAGTAATGTATAATATCAACATCATAATTTCCCCTCAAAATGTTCTGATTTCCTGCTCAGAACACTGCTAACATTAAAAAAAAAAAAACATTTCTTAATTTTAAGTTTTAAATGTTGCTTACCATAATGCGTGACTGCAAGCAGAACACTTAGAAAAGTCAAGGTGTCCATCTCTGACTCGAGCGTGCGCAGATGTTGTAACTGTAGCCGTGTTGAATCTTTAAATATGCGAGAGTCTGTTGCAAAGTCCAAAATTTAGACCTTTGACATAACAAAACGGGAAATGATACCTTAATAAACGATACGTGCAGTCAAACTTTCGAAATTTATAGACTACAATATGACTAGACACGAGGACTCAAAAGGACACGTCCAAGACGGGCGGAGGTCCAAGGTGCACACAGAGGGGTCTTTCATTCTTGAAAGCTCCACCTTTTTCCATAAAAGAATGGAAAGAGACTCTGAATCATAAACCCAGGTAAAATAAGTTTTAACCATGAAAAAGAAAATTACTATTTCAAACGAGTAACTTTCGTCAAAGTCTATATATTCTGAAGACAAAAAGCACTTTCTGGTTGACAAACCGCAAAAGGGCGGTTTAAAATATATAGATATACGTTAGGCTATATATTATTTGATCTAAAATTGTCCAATTAATACTTTCTCTAGCAGGCAATGACCAAAACATAGACTTATTTAATTAACAAAAGTGAAAATACTTTCGAGAGACACTTCTGCATGATGCTAGCTTTTGAATCGTAATAATAAATCATAATGTTAATTGTTCTACAATGTTAACAGGAAGGAAACGCTTAACGACGACATATATAGCAATCATACAAAAATATACTGCACAATGTATTGTGGCAGTGTTTAAACCATAGACAGTAAAATAAATGTTTTAACTGATCTTCAGACTGAATACCGGTTTTGCATAAAGTGACAGTTCACCTAAAATGAAAATTCTGTCAGCATGTTGTTCCAATCCAGTATGAAGTTTCTTTCTACTGTGGAACGCAAAAAAAAAAGATATTTTTAAGAATGTTGGTAACAAAACTGTTTTGTTCACTATTGACTTCCATTAAAAAAAACCTAAAAAAAAAAAAAAACACGAAATGTCTCAAAATAGTTAAAGCTACACTGTGATTTTTATCTCCATCTAGCGGTGAAAAGATATATATTACCTGTATGTATTTTCAATGGCATATTATACACTCACGAGAATATTTTATTACTTGAACGAAGTAAATATACATTAATGAGGACATATATTTTTGAAAGAACTAAGTGTTTTTAGCTAAGAATAAACTAAAAGAGTTACACAGTGTAGCTTTAAAGCGCTGCCTTTAGCCCACACCACACATCCATTTTTTTTCAGTGAAATTTCGCGGAGCAATGAAGACACAGCACTGACAGACAAGACAGAGCAGGTTACTTTTGATATGAAACATTTTTTCAGCACTCAGTTCTGTCAATTTTATTCCGAAATTCAAACAATAAATAACTGGCGCTTGTATTGCGCAACATAAATGTTACGTGACCACATGGAAAGGTCATAAACAGCTGGAGAACAATGTCACGTAGCAGTACATTTAACGTTACATTAGGAAAGCTATTACCATAGCCTAGCACGTTAGTTGGCTAGAAAAATGTGTTAACTTTCAACTTCTTTAAACTTTTTGGTTCAAACTTTCACAAACCAACTTGAAGTTTCTCCACCATCTTTTTCATCTGGTTTGAGTTTTCTGTTTTGTTTTGTTTTTTTCTTGAGAAAAATGAACAAGTATCCGTAATATTTATCCAAATCGGATTCGAATCCCAAGAATTGAAATCATGAAATTTGTGTCAAGGAATAATAGAAAAAGTATCCTGACAGTCATTGCACCATGTAAACATTGTAACATGTATCACTAAACTCTAAACTTCTGTTCAATTACCAAATGTTTTTTCGCCCCCACACCCCCCCACGAAAAAAAAAAGATACAATCAAAGCACTCTGTATGAGAAAAAAAGTTTTTTTATTAGCTGTTCTCCTCTTTGACAAATGGAATGAATCAAGTTGGCAGATTATGTACATAATCTAGTCATAAAAGTGTGTTAGAAAGCCATGAAGACAAGTTAGAGAAGCAATCTTTTAGAAAACAATCATCTCCGAGTAACTTAAGAATGAAAGGGGGATGCTGTCAGCGCGGCCCCTGGTGGAGAGTTAAAGGCTTGTGTTAGAGAGTGGCAGAGCAAATCTCTCTCCAGCTATGGGTAATCGACAAGTTCACATACAGAGAGGCAAGAATCTCTAGCCTCTAACGTTTACAGCTCATGCTAACTCTGACATTTTCACAATCCCAGGTGAAAACAGAAAGAGAAGCCCTCTCCTCCGCTTCTCACTCATATTTAATGTGTCAAAGACTATTGCTTTTAGAAATCATGCAAGTCACATGAAAAAGTAAACATGACATAACTACATAGGAGAGAGAGAGCTGAAGACTACAAACTGCCAACTTGAGTTTTTTCATATTGTTTGAGCAGATGCAAATGGAACACCTCCATTCAGCCCAGGTGCCCCGTGAATCAGTGTTGTTTTTGCATAAAAACAATCCAAACCACAAACGTGATGGAGGCAAAAGTAAAAAAAAAATATATATATATACACACATACACACATATTCATATGAGTGTACTGTATGTCTGACATTATAAAGAAAATAATTCCCATAGGTATAGTGTTTAATTAAAGCTCAATATAGACTTTTATTATAACAAAATAGGCAGTATACTGAGGGATTAAATATACATTACAATTTATACTCTCTTATTTGCATTGCTGTTTCTTGAAGTAAGAATATGTCATCACCTGGATTTGAAAGATAACCATAAGCCGTTCCTTTCGTCACCTCAACTATAAGCTACTCCCATATGCACCATGATTAAAATGTACACAGATTGTTAAGACAAATAGACATTTAATATAAAAAGAAGAACTTTTGTGCCAAATGTTTTTGTCCTCTTTGTGCACTTGTGACAAAACCGATCAGCTGTGTACAGCAAGTGGGCTGCTTGATCTTACAAAATAAACGAGAGAAAACAAAAGTAATATGACGGCAGCAGTTCACATAGTTTAAATCTGTCTGAGAAAAAAAAAACATGTTAAATCTCAAAAGAATAATCCAAAACATGCTCTTAATGCAAAAACATGCAAAGTTTTAGCTTTATGTCTTTTCAGAACTTCTGATCATATTTGGGGGACGGGGACAAACCAAAATGTATACAATGCATTAACTCATTGGTTTTCCTTCGAGAAAGTCACCTCCCTTAAACATTAAGGAATCTGTACCGTATAATCTGTCCAGTAAGTCGCTGTTCAGCAATGTCTCCTCCCACCGGAGGATGAAATGCGGAGATTGAGATGCGAGTTCTAGACAGCAGTTTCAAAGAGAGGCATGAGAGAGAGTGAGAGAGAAGTGGCTGTAAGCCCACCATGACCCCAGGCCCATCCAAAGAAAACATGTTTCCTATACTCAGGGGTCAGAAAGCCAATGTCAGCAGCAGGCCAGGTTAGTATAAAAAAGAAAACGGGGGGAAAAAAAATTACAAAAAAAAGTTTAAAGAGGAATAAGGTTCATTTGTCTTCAGCCGTCTCACAACTTCTCTTTGACGGGTACCCAGATGACCGGCCCAGATTGCTCCTCGATGATCTGCTTAACCTGGTTGTAGATCTCTTCTAATGTGTCCCCTTGTACAATGGCTGCAAGAAAGATAAGATCAACATCGATGAGTCTAATACATCTCACTCCAAGACTCTGAGACTCTAAGTACATGCAGCCCGTAATTATTTGCCACTGATGCCAAATGAGGTAACTCCCTTTATAATAAAAAGTCTTGGTAATATTACAAAAATAAAAAACAAATAAATGTCCTAACAGTATTTTATAATACTTTCAATTGTTGTGTTTGTGCAGTCTCAGGGGCAACAAAGGACGCAAAAGTTGACGCAAAAGTGTGTGAAATTCAAAGTAGTATGCACTTCAGGCGGCTAGGAGTGCATACTACAACAACACCAAGTCCACGCGCCTGCGTACAACCTTCACTGTCAAGCTGACTTTTGCGTTTTTACCCTTTACATGGGAACGCGGCGGTGGAGTGTTTTTAAGATTTCCACTCTGGAGGGTGGTTTCATTTTTTTGCGTTTTTAAGCCTCAAAAATGCCGTCGCCGTGTAAACGAAAGGCACATCCGATAAAATATTTTTATGTTTTCACCCGCGAGCGTTCTCGTCTAAACAGGGCCTTAAAGTTCCCTCAAAAATGAAAATGTTGTCATCATTATTTACTCACCCTCAAGTTGTTCCAAACCTGTATGAGTTTCTTTCTTCTGCTGAATACAAGAGACGATGTTTTGAAGAATGTTTGTAACCAAAAAGGTGTGGGGCACCATTGATTTCAGGGGCTTGTCTGAAGTATAAAATCATTGGTTACCCATAAGCCAATCCAATAACATTTGGTTATGACGTGTGTTATTCGCCAAATCAGCCGCATCGAACTTCCACTGTAAACACATATCCTGCGAAAACGAAACCATCGAGCGAAATATCAGAGTGAACATGGCTGACCGAGTTTTTCAGCCTCCTTAACCTGATCCCCCATGAGTGTAACCAAGGGGGACACAATCACAACTATCGCCTTGCCGACCTTTGGTCTCCCCAGTTTCTCGCTGACTATCGGTAATAGTTGATAAACTTTTCCCAAAACCTATCGGGAGTAGGGCCACAACATCACCTCCATTCAAAATGTTTGACAAACACTGAATGCCGAGAATATTCTCCACAACAGAGCAAATTACATCCCGTGTGTCCATATCCACAGTCGTTTTCGATGTCCACAACCTAAAATACAATCTTAAACTCGGTGCTTAGCGTCTACATCACGGATCTCAGCCCTCCCTCTGTTCGTTAATTGGCCGGCTGTTTTCAGACCGGAAGAACATGTCGATGTCTCAGACTGAGTACAGAAGCAAACTGAAATAGAGTGGAAATAAAAAGTCTGACGCAGTTTGATTACCCATATTCCTCAAAATATCTTCCTTTGTGTTCAGCAGAAGAAAAAAAATTCAAGTATCCTCAAGAGTTTATTTTACGTATTTATAAATTGGAAAACGCCATTATAAAACCCTATAGGAAAAAGTCTGGGTTTTGACATCATCTTTGCACCCCTCTTTAGTAGAGTGTGGATTTGTTGGAGGAAAGGTAAGGTAAGATATCTATAGATGAAACTGACTTAAGTAGAAAGGTCAGAATTGATTTGGATGTGGGTAAGTGTATTCTACTGTTCTCACCGGTGAAGTGTTCTAAGAATTCCTGCTCCAGTTTCATGGCTCTGTCATAAGTCTTCCTGCCTTGCTCCTCCATCAATCTTTTATTCATCTCTCTGAGGAGGACACAGAGTACCTGTTATTAGTACCAATCAGTCAAGCTTTGGCATTTATCATGAGTTTGAGGATCCTTTCATACAACAACGTACAAAATATTCTCCACAGATTTTGGTTTCACGAACACCGCTATGGGGTAGAGCTGTGCTAACTGGAGTCGTTTGATGGCATTGCCTGAGACATCCAGGATGCAATGTTTGCCCTTAAAGAACAGTGGGAAAAAAAATAGTCACATGAAAAATGAGAAAACTGCTGCAGCGTGAAATCGAAAGGTCAACTCAAAAACATAAAATTTCTTTTTTATTACAGCTATAAGTTTATTACTTCCTAAAAAGTTGAACTTGTTCACCTTTTCTGCAACCTCTCGCACTGACTGCACGCTTGTCCCATAAAGGTGGTTGTTATATTGGCCCGCCTCGATGAACTTGTGATCTTGAATGTCTTTTTCCATTTGCTCCCGTGAGACAACAAAATGGTAGTCTCTGGCATCAACCTCGTAGTCTCGCTTTGGTCTAGTCGTGTCTGGTCAAAGAACAGTAATGACCGTTATAACAGTGCAGATGATATTTGAAATACTGCAAATGAAATAATAAAACTGTGTACTCACGGGGAACACATGACCCAAACTTGTCAGGAAACTCTGAGATTAAATCATCGTTGATCCGGTCTTTCATGGGTCCAAGGATAATCACTGGACGAGCGTAACTCGCTGTAAACCACAATTATAAGTCTTACAATAAATCAGTCAAGCACAGTTGTACAATGACACCTAAATGTAGTTATATGGAGTAATAAAAACTAATGTAGCATAATAAAAGAAAGCTTGCAAGAAGACACTCACCTTCCTGTTGAGTGACTGTCTCATAAGAGAGGACATAATCTTCCTGTCCACCTAGTAAAGACAGAGATACTGATATAAGTTCAAAAATCTTAGAGAATATTATTAAACCAGCATGTATCTGCTGTATAGCCTCAGCTAAACTTTTCTATACCTTACCTAAATTGCTTAAATTGGATTGGATAAAGAGGATTTTGACAAACATCAGAGATGCATTTTCAAGAGTGGTTTTTATCTTCTTAGATACAACTTCTCCTGGAGAACATTAGCCTGCTGTCTAACAGCTAAAGTACGCTAATTAATAGGCATGCTAAATAATGTATACTACTAATGTTCACACATGGTTGGGGTCAGAAAGGTTTTAATTAATATTAAAAATAAATGCAGTTCTTTTGAACTTTCTGTTCAAAGAATCCTGAAAATAAAAACATTAAGCAGCACAACTGTTTATAGCATTGACTATAATAAGAAATGTTTCTTTAAATCAGCATATTATATATATATATATATATATATATTAGGGCTGTGCAAAAGTTAACTACGATTAATCGCATCCAAAATAAAAGTCTGTGTTTACATAATATATTTGTGTGTGCTGTATATAATTATTTTGTATATATAAATACCTATGCATGCATGTATATATTTAAGAATTATTTGCGCTTAAATTCTGTATGTATATATAAATGCATAATCTATATTATATAAATATAAATATTTTATATATGAATAACACATTTTCTTAAATATATACATGCATGTGTGTGTATTTATATATACAAAATAATTATATACAGCACACACAAATATATTATGTACACACAGACTTTTATTTTGGATGCGATTAATCGCAATTAACTTTTGCACAGCCCTAATATATATATATATACTGATTTTAGTGTATTTTTGATCAAATAAACGCAGCCATAGTGAGCATAAGCACCAAATCACCAAATATATAATATGCTGATTTGGTGCTTATGCTCACTATGGCTGCGTCTATTTGATCAAAAATACATTAAAAATCAGTATTATATATATATATATATATATATATATATATATATATATATATATATATATATATATTACTGATTTTAGTGTATTTTTTATCAAATTAAATGCAGCCATAGTGAGCATAAGAGACTTTATTAAAAAACAATTTAAAACATTATACCGACCTCAAACTTTTAAGCAAGTGTGTACAAGTTTAAGGTTAAAAGACTGGTGCAATAAATAAATAACCTCACTAATCAACTATGTTGTTGTATGACTAAGTCAACCACTTGTACATAAAAATTGAAATGTAATTGAAATCTGATTTTGAGCGTTCAAATATATTTTTCTATTGTATTTATTACTGTTCATTTTAAATTTCAAATATATAACTTGTACCCTATGAAAGAATGCCTTTGTCACGAACACTAGTCTCTAATTTTTACTCACTGTTCAGATGAGATATATTTGAGAGCCATGCAGCATTAAATAAAAGTTCAAGAGGTTTTTCAGCCCACTCAATGTGAATGACAGGCCATGATTTACAAAACTGCTAAAAGACACAGGCTTGTTCAAATGTTATTTGAAGGTAATATTTCAGGCCGTACACTCTGTCTCTGGCATGAACACTAAAACAAGGTACACAGATAACAGCACCAGCTTTATCACTTAAAACTCTCAGCACAGGCTAATCATGCTATGCACTCTAAAGCATAGTAAATGAATGCTAAGCTTCTGTTGGCTAAATCAATGCGTTTAGATGAGCTTTTAACACCTTTTTAACAATTTTAATGTTGTGTTATGGAAAATTAAAATTTGCATTTTTTTTAAATCTTAAAATAAACTATTCTTGTGCAAAATCCTGACTCTGATGTTGGTCTTAAATAGTACACATCTTTCAATTATGCATGTGTATGTGTGCATGTATAACATATAAGGTAAGGTTAGAGAACAAAAGGGAATTAAACACTCAAGAGATGAACTCAAAAACATGATGAAAGGAAATAAAAGGGAACACACACTTACGGTAACTACTTTCACTATCGCTGGCGTTAGAAGTTACATGCTCTGAAACCATAAAAAGGGGAAAATAAGCACCAGAGACACAAAAACACCAGTCTTGCAGGAATACGCCAGGCACACTAAGAGCAGTCACCAGCAGATGGCAGTGTTAAGAACCTGAACAGGACATCTGAGGTTTTGAAGCTGATTTCATTTTCAGTTTCTCATAAAACTGCTTCCACGAAATGAATTTGGTATTTCAGCCAAATTGAAAAAGAGCTTCTAAATTCATGCAAGACAGTCTCTCAGGGGTGGGGGGTTGCTCTTAACACAGTCATGGCGCATTGATGAACATTGGATAGAGAGGCTCCACTCCACCACCTAAAAAGTGTCTCAATGTAGAAGTCTAAGAAAGGACAGAAATACTAAAAATTCGGAAGTAAATGGAGATTGCAAATAACCTTCTTTCACATCAACCATGCTAATCTTAACCCCTCATGTTCTGTTGTGACTGTTTTCACAGTACTCAAATGTTTGGGGTGAGTTTTTATTTGACTCTTTTTAAATTGTTTGGCAAGGATGCATTAAATTGATCAAAATTGACAGTTAAAACAAGAAAGAATTTCTATCTCAAATAATCCTGAAACGTATACATTTAATAATTGTATAATATAATGTTTTCAACATTAATGACAGTTTCTTGAGCAGCAAAACAGCATATTAGAATGATTTCTGAAGAAAAATTTTAGAAGATTTCTGCCATCACAGGAATAAATTATATTTTTAAATATAATAGTATTTGAAATAGTTATTTTAAACTAGTAATATTTCACAATGTTACTCTTTTCACTTTTATTTACAATCAAAAACATCCTTAGTGAAAAACATGATCGAAATCTTACTGACCCCAAACTTTTTGCACAACAACTATATTTTTCATATAGTTGGGTCAGTTGAGTGTTTGCTTATAATCAGTTCCTATTAGATTAAAGCAAGTTATTGTATCATCCTGAGATGCAAAGAAAATGGTCTGGCGGTCTCTCAGACCTCAAACAGAACATGAGGGTTAAATTCTTCTGACTACAACATTATTTGCATTTGATATATTTGTCCACATAACCTCCCAAAGCAGAATCACGGCAATAACTACATTTGTACATATTCGGATGAAAATGTGAGTAGTGCAAAACTCGCGGCTCAAATACTAGGTTGTTGCCAAGCTATTGCTAAGCAGGGCACTTGTCACCAGGTGAAAATCATTCATTCGATTGCTTAGTAAGGGTTAGGCATTTATTCAAAGCCCTAAACCATAGCTTCTCAAACTTCTTTGTTTGCCAAACCCCTTAGTACCCCCTTTGATTTTAAGTTAATATTTCAATAATTGAATGACACTGTGGCAGAGTGTGGTTCAGCGAAGTCTGTGATGGGAGAGAGGATCGGGAGACGGGTGCAGCGTGAGTGGGTTAAGTGTAAATGACAAACACCTGTGTCTTATTGCAGTAAGTGGCGTGGGGAGACGGATAAAAGCCATGAGGAGACGAGAGATTGGGAGAGAGAGACCCGTGGAGACTCGTGGGTGAATTGTCATTGAGAGAGAACACCGAGAGCGAGAGCTGATTGCAGCGTGACTTTTGTTTATATTGAACAGTGAATATTTTGGTTTTATTTTGAATAAAGACTTTATTACAGACACATTTGAATGTTCTCTGGCGATAGATATATAGAGAGATAGATAGAGAGACAGACAGACAGACAGACAGACAGACAGACAGATAGATAAAGTAGACAGACAGACATATAGATAGATAAAGTAGACAGACAGAGAGACATATTGATAGATAAAGTAGACAGACAGACAGACAGACAGAAAGATAGATAGACAGACAGACAGACAGATACATACATACATACGTACTGTAGATAGATAGACAGACAGACAGACAGACAGACAGACAGACAGACAGACGATAGACAGACAGACGATAGACAGACATAGATAGATAAAGTAGACAGACAGACAGACAGACAGACAGACAGACAGACAGACAGACAGACAGACAGACAGACAGACAGACAGACAGACAGACAGACAGACAGATAGATAGATAGATAGATAGATAGATAGATAGATAGATAGATAGATAGATAGATAGATAGATAGATAGATAGATAGATAGATAGATAGATAGATAGATAGATAGATAGATAGATAGATAGATAGAAAGTAGACAGACAGACAGACAGATAAAGTAGACAGACAGACAAACAGACAGACATATAGATAGATAAAGTAGACAGGCAGATAGATAGATTTTTTATAATCTTGCAATTTGAATTGAAAAATATTTTTATGATCTTGTAATTTGAAATGAAAAATTACATAACCACTAAAGGCCCTATTTGAACGATCTGAAATGCAATTCCATGGCGGATTGCTATTATAATGGCGCATTTACTAGGCGCACGCCAGGAGCGATTCAACGAGGAGACCGACATTCTCACCAGGGCCGTAAAAAACAGAGAAGTGACATTGTATGGGGACGGGAGAAACTCACTTCTATTAGCTTCTATTAAACAAGCGTATAATAATTTGGGTAAATGTGTAAGCTAGAATTATTTTATCTTCATGGACACCACAATGATTTCCCTCGTGTGCTAATATTTTTCCTTAATAGACCTTATTCAGAGCAGCGCCATGACAGGTATGAAAGTGAGGCTGCGAGGGATAGACTTACTGTGTTTCCAATGGCATCTGCAGTAAAAAGCTGAATAAAGCTCCTTGATTACTTACAATTTTCCACAGCTTACATTGTCGGGAGGTTTTTGTCAACTGAAATTTCTTGGAAAGGTATTTTTTTCCAGTGTTTCATGAGCAGAACAATCCAAAAACTCATTAAATAACAGTACAGCCCATTGAAGAGATGCACGTCTATCCCTCACAGCCTCGCTTTCATTCTCATTAAAAATCAAAGATGGCGCTGCCGTGAATAAGGCGTATTGTTTATGGTTTGCAAAAATGGGAACTGCTGCGTCTGTAAATGAGAGAAGCAACGTGTACACCTTTTGTACACACTAACTTACGGCCAAGCATGCGCCCTTAAAATACTATCTGAATAACATGCCACTGACTTTAGACTAGTTTTTTCCTGGTCTGTGGCAAAACTCTTTCCTGAAACTGCAAAATGGCACCAGGGAATGTTTGCACCGGAACACGCCTCCTCTTTTCACCGAACCATATCCGGGAACACAAGTTCATTCCCTAATTTACCACATGTCGGTGGAGGGAAAAGTCTGTTGTGCGTCGAGTGCAAAATAGGAATGATATATGCGTTGTGTACAAAGTAAATTGTGCTGGGTGCAAGTTAGGGCCATATGTGTCAATAAAAAATATTTTGATGTCTTAAATTCTTTACTTTCTAACATTCAAACCATTTTACTTTGGGGGAATATTGGTGAAATTCTGTAGACTTATATCCACAAGAATTTTGGAAATTTTGCAAATTTGAATTTAAATAAAGTCAACCTAACACACACTGTGTTCTCAAAACGATGTTAAACTGAGCACATGCAGAGATTGAGAAGCTGCATTTACTGTAAAAAAAGCCGCTTTCGAAACAGTAATAAAAGCTGCAGTTAACACTAGTGTAAATGAACACAGTGCTATTCTTCACTCAAACACGCAGCGCAACAGACTATATACTTCTATAAGTTTGCAGCCTTTGATTTTACATACATATATACATACATATTTCAGTTTTATTTTTATTAATTGTCCAGCCCTATTTATTTATTTTAATGTTACATTGTTCAAGAGGAGCAGAATTAACTTGTCTTACACCGTGGTTAGGGCATAACGGACAACAAAAGACCTGAACAAAGTGCTGATCTGCAAACTTCGAGCCAGATTTACGAAACAGCACAAAGTAGCACAAGACCGTAAATCCATAAAAGCACAGATGGGCGTGGAAAGTTAGAAAGTTCTGCAGGTTCTAATGCGCAAATTAAAGAACAGACGCAGCAGCTCATTTCCATTATGACAAACCCAATCTTCTGAGGGTAGCAAGCAATACCATCTTCCTCAAACATTCTAAATAAATTAACACGAATGGAGACAATTCTCTTCTGCTCTCTGTTCTCTGTGGTTCCTCCTCCAATAGCAGCATGTCAAGTGCAAAATGTGTTAACATATGCCTTTTTTGGGTGTTAAATAATGCCACAAATACCAGTTAATTGATTACCGCAAATCTCCTCTCATAAAAGTTGTGTCTGAAAGGGAAACTCATACGATTGCATAACCCTGTCCACACTTTTGTATCTACATTGTTTCATTGCATGTCTTTAATAAATCCTGACAGTACGTTTTAATGTCAAAACGAGTAAAGTTAGTAAATCTGGTTTTATAGTCGTATAGATGCAAAACAGGCTGCAGACACAACATAATTCGGTAACACTTTACAATACGTGTGCACTAATAAGCATTAATTCATGCTTAACTAATGCACAGATAATACTGAATTAATGTGTAACTAATGATTATTTAAGCCATTCATTAATGATTAATATTGTTAATTAATATGTTAATTGCCAGAATGAGCCAAAGCCTTGTATTTCAACTTCCAGATAATATGACAGGTACACCAATATGCATTAATACATTATTAATTACTTCATTGTTACTGCAAATTCATGTGCTAATTACTACAATTACTAAATGAATAGTTAATAATGATGTGCCCCAACAAGTAAAGTCATAACATAATGATACCTTAGTAAATCATTAGCTAATGATTAATTAAAGCAGACAATTGGAAGTTGAAGTGCATAGCTTTGACTAATTGTGGTAATTAACACATTAATTTACACTTTTAGTTCATAAAATATGTTATTAAGGAATTAATACACAATGACACATTGAATTAATAGCAATTCATGTATTACTTAATCATATAGACTCTTTATTAGCTGCTGATGCAGTAATCATTAATTAATGGTTTAGTTCTTCATTAGTTATACATTAACTCATGATTATTTGTGCATTAGTTAAGCATGAATTAATATATATTAGTGCACCCGTATTGTAAAGTGTTACCCACAATTCTAACTCAACATCACGTCTACGGGAAAGACAGTTTCATGGGGAATAATGGGAGTTTGGTGGGGCCGGTAGGGTGGACCTGCTGTAGCCTTTGTGGACTTACTCAAGCCTTTGTCGTCACTCAGGTCCTGTGGAGCAGTCGGCAGAGAGCAAGGAACAGGAGAAAACCACAAAAATAACAATGATTACTGGAACAACATATCTGGTCTTACCGAAGAACTTCGCACCTGCCTTGCAACAAACCCAGATACGGAGACTTCGGTGGTCTTCAACGGACATTCTGTCCTTACATCATCTCATATTGATGCAGAAGGGATCAATCAAATTTCCTGTCATGTTTAGGGTTGTTGCAAAAGCAGGAGTTTCGTTCAGAGGTTCTGGTGCCACTACCCTGTCTTGCGTGCTTTTCTGTACCCACGGCTAATGTACTTACGGTCCACATCGCTCGTTTCCTGTTCGCTGGGGTCCTTGTTCTTGTAGAAATGGAATTTTCGCGAAAAGAGGTTCTTTTTACGCTTGTCATTGAATGACTGCTGAGAAGGAGAGGGAGGGATGGAGGGAGGGAGAACAAAAAGGGAAGAACAGATGGAATGGTGTTGGGTGTCTAGTGCAAGTATGAACAAATGCCCAACTTAACAGATGCCCATGTTACTGGCTCTGTGGCCACCGCCATCCAATAAAATGATGCTGGAATGACAAAAATCACTAATGCTAGAACTTATAAATAGACATGAAACATGATATTGATTTGGAGATGGCAACAGATACCGTTGAGTTTATGAGGGATTACTGAATATCAGATCAACTTAAAGGGTAGTTACCACAACCATGGTCAGCAAAGTGGGACAAACTCAAGGACATGCAACCCACGAAATTTGTTAGTGGATTAAAGTTAGTGATTAACACTAATCAAAAAGTTTGGATGGGAAAAAAGCTACAATATGCACAAAAGACAAAAATAGATGGACAGCGAAGTAATTTGCAGGAGGAGAAAGTGAAGAGCAGTTTGACATCAATGGCAAGCGTATTTATCTTTTTTTTCTCTGAAACGTTCATGCACTCATGCTGCATTAGTGAATGCAGTTGAAAAGGCTAAGACATTTAAGAGTGGATGATGAGTTTATCTGGTGCAGGAGATGTTTGCTAAACACAATACTGCTGCAACATTAACATCACCAGGGCTGGGCAATATTGAATATCGACAACAAATTTTGTGGTGATCTAAAATGAATCAAATTTGTGAATTTCGCAATGATTTAAAAGGTGCTTTTTATTCGGCCATTACATTTTCTATAGATGACATCATTATGTTGTCAGGATGTACAGGTCTTTCTTGTCTCTGTATATATTCAACTTTATTAGCAATCTGTGTTAGAGTAAGATGGTAAGTTTTATTTAAATCTGTGAATCAGATTTCAATTAGTGTATTCATAAATTGCAATGTATTATGTTATAGTAGTGCAAACACACTGGGGAAATAATACTCCGTTTTACTTGCATTAATCAGGTTTTTTTGTTCAGTTGAAATGATAGTTCTTTTGAACAGAATTTATTAAATCAGAGCAATTACTCAAATGTCATAAAAATGCTGAAAAATATTGAGATCTATGTACTCTACACAATGTCTACAAAAGTGTAGGGGTTAAAAAAATAATTTAATTTCATAACAATCTATTTTAATATATTATGAAAGAAGTAATTTAATCATGTAATGGCAAAAACATGAAATGGCAAAGCCATTAATCCAATCTTCAGTTGCATATTACCTTCCAGAAATCATTGCAAAATGCTGATTTGGTTTCTTTTATTGGAATTTATTATTATTATTATTATTATTATTATTATTATTGTTATTATTATTATCAATGTTGAAAACAGTTGTGCTGCTTAATATTTTGTGGAAACAGTGATACATTTTTTTTCAGAATTCTTTAAAGGACTAGAAATTTCAAAAGAACTGCATTTATTTATGAAAGATTTTTTTTTTAAATCCCATGTAACGGTCACTTTTTATCAATTCATGCATCATTGATGAACAAAATGTATTATATATAATTTTTTTTTTTTGCAATATCGCCCAGCCCTAATAGTCACATGCTGTTAAGAATACTCACATAGGAGAGAATTGTGAACAAACATACAGGATTAGTACACTACATTCAGTAAAAATAAGTTGCAATCTATTTTACAAATGAAAATGACAAACAAGCATCTCATTCATGAAGAATGATTCATAAAGAATGATTCATTACTTATATATAGTACATCACTACTTTGTTAGAGTTTACACTTGCCAGCTGTTAGTCGTCCTATGTGAGAACAATTTTGACTTTTGAAATGTCACACAAGGAAGGTGGAACAAAATGTTTCTAATGCTGAACATCTTATTAGCACTTTCATCTAAAAATATCTTAAAAACAAGTTTAAAAATAGGCTACAAGGCGTGTTCATGATGTTTTCTGAATTCTGTCAAATAAGGTTAGGTTATGTTGGCATGATTATGTTGTGGTTATGTTGGCATGATTCCAGGTAAACCAAATACTATATATATATATTTCACAAAAGGCCTATTTATAATGTATTAGTCTATAAACTGCTGCTGTTTAAAAGCATTAAAAGCATGTTTGTGTCATGCCAGATATGGTAAATATTCGAGCAGCAAACACTTACCGCTTTATCTCGAGACTTGGAGTTGAATTTGACCGTCTTTAACCTGGCTCTTTCTTTTCTCTCCACCCTGAAGAGAAAGGAGACAGAGGATGTACAGTAGGGTATTTTCACTGTTAATACACAAAACTGTCATGTGGTCATTAGTGTATAAAATAAAATATTTTTTTGAAAAACATGAAGCCAAAAACTTTTCTTTTGCATATATATATTAATATTTACATTTATTCATTTAGCAGACGCTTTTATCCAAAGCGGCTTACAAATGAGAACAACATAAGCAGTTAAACTAACAGTAGGGCAACAATATGCAAGTGCGATGACCCCTCTCAGTTTAATCTAACGCAGTCCATGTAAGCTTGTTATAGAATACAATAGAAGAGAAAGTGTTAGTATAAACTGGATCAAGTGCTGCCGAAAAAGATGTTTCTTCAGCAGTTACTTGAAAGTTTCTACTATGTGGACAAAAGTATTGGGACACCTGATCATTACATCAACATGGACTATAATGACATTGCATTCTAAATACATATGGCACAGTCATGATGGAATGGAAAAGGGCTTTCTACAAACTGTTCCCACATTGTCCAACATGCCTCGGTGTGCTGAAGCATTAAGTTTTCCCTGCACTGGAAGTAAGGGGCTTAGCCCAACCCCATAAAAACAGCCCCACAACAGAATCCCCCCTTCCACTAAACTTTAAAGGTTGATTTTATACATTGGTCTAATTGATACAACCGAATTGATTAATTAAGAGGTGTGTCCCAATACTTTTGTAAAAAAAAAACAAAAACAAAAAAAAAACAAACATTAAAGAAAAAAAATATATATATATCAGTGAGATGGCCAAAAATTTGACACCTGACAGTAAATGATTGTTGAAGGTGGTGTATTTGTTACAAAAACTATGCTTTGATGGAACTAGAGGACCTCTAACCTCCAAAATCCAAATCTGAAGTACCAGGAAATAGGATGTAGATCACATAATTAGTTTAAAATATATAGGATAATTTACAGAAACTTTCTCAAAGAGAAATCCCAACTTGTTTCTTGCTGGGTGCGCCCTGAGATCAGTTAGGAGACGTGAGAGGCACATTTTTAGAATGAGGTGAGAAGTCAATTATCAACTTTCAATCAGCATATAGCTGGAGAGGAAGAGAGGGAAACTCACGGCATCACACATCAGCGCTGAAGTTCAACACTCTAATTAAGACTTTGTAATATCAGGTGACAGTAAACCCATGACTTTGATCAAAATAGAGCAGACTTTGTCCTAAAGCTAATTCCATGGCTAGCATCCTTTGTATCCTAAATACGATTTAATTATATTGTCACGTTCTGTATAATTCAGTTTTGATAAAACTTTATTGGTGTCAATATTGTTGTTTGTCGTAGATATGACACCACGACGGTGAGTCAATCAATCAATATCGAAAGTGTTTATGATTATTTGGCAATTTGTTTGAAGTATGGGTCTGCGACAAGGGTAAATCGAATTCTATACATGAAAAGCATTACAAGTAGCAAAACAATAACACAAAAACAGAATTTAACAGGATCTTAGGATAACAAAAGAGAACAAAATCTTTTAGTTTTAATAAAAATTAAAACCTCTGGGGCATAAAAATGCTCATGATTGAAGAAATGCCCACATAGTTTTCAATCTCTAGCTGCTGAATCAAGTAAAAACCCTCATCACAGAGAGATACTTTTACTTCAGCTGTCGGTTAAGTATATTTAGTCTCAAATGTGATAAGTCTGGGATGCCATTGTGCAGATATGCACTTACCTAAAGGATTATACAATGTTTGACCCCTTTTCGCCTTCAGAAGTGCCTTAATTCTACGTGGCATTGATTCAACAAGGTGCTGAACGCATTCTTTAGAAATGTTGGACCATATTGATAGGATAGCATCTTGCAGTTGATGAAGATTTGTGGGATGCACATCCAGGACATGAAGCTCCCGTTCCACCATATCCCAAACATGCTCTATTGGATTGAGATCTGGAGACTGTGGCGGCCATTTTAGTACAGTGAACACTTTGTCATGGTCAAGAAACGAGCTTTGAGACATGGTGCATTATCCTGCTGGAAGTAGCCATCAGAGGATGGGTACATGGTGGCCATAAAGGGATTGGCACTAAGGGACCTAAAGTGTGCCTAGAAAACATCCCCCACACCATTACACCACCACCACCAGCCTGCACAGTGGTAACAAGGCATCATGTTCTCATTCTGTTTACGCCAAATTCTGACTCTTCCATCTGAATGTCTCAACAGAAATCGAGACTCATCAGACCAGGCAACATTTTTCCAGTCTTCAACTGTCCAATTTTGGTTAGCTCTTGCTAATTGTAGCCTCTTTTCCTATTTGTAGTGGAGATGAGTGGTACCCGGTGGGGTCTTCTGCTGTTGTAGCCAGTGCTTGAAGTGGGGGAAAAAAGGCGCCGGTACTCTCTTGCATTGGCAAATCATGACATTTGAAATTTTTACACGGAAAAACAAAACTTGGAAATATTGCTGGTACAACAACAATTTATTGTTATTTATTAACAACAACATAAATGTATTTAAACAAGTCGTGTGTGCGCGCGCATTTCTTTATAAAGAAACAATCTCTTTTTGGAAGTTGGTCATTAATAAACTTGGGATGGATGGGAAGTATACAACGATTGCATG
Organism: Cyprinella venusta; assembly: GCA_038021265.1. Lineage (NCBI taxonomy): Eukaryota > Metazoa > Chordata > Actinopteri > Cypriniformes > Leuciscidae > Cyprinella > Cyprinella venusta. The sequence continues at coordinate 22,023,615 of CM075868.1, read as the reverse complement.
TAAATGGTAAACAACAGAAACAACCAAGAAAACAGCTCTGATATCGTCTTTTCAGTCATACTTCGATATCTTTACAAGACAGCAAACATAAAAAAGTAGGCCTACACTAGGTTTGATTTGGACATGTCCTAGCTACCCGTCTGTGTAGGCTATTACATAAACTAAAAGAAAAGCTTATATTCTGACTAGCTTGCTCGTTTTATTTATTTATAAAACATAGTTTTACCCAAACTGAATAATTAAGACAAGTTTAAATGGCTAAATCTTGTATAAATATGTTTGAGTCTTTTTCTTTTCTGACGTAGCCTACTCCAGTTCTTGTTAAAACACACTAGACATGCAAATTCTGTGCATTTCGGTCACTTTTTGTGTGAAATCATATTTATTTTCTCCATCAAAAGTGTGCTTTCACCTTAAATGAGCGTGACCACAACAAAAATAGACTCTCACTGCTGCTTACGCGACGCTCCTCCTCCCGGTGTCGTGTGACTGCACTCACTGATTAACATGCAAGCCGAAAAAGATACGCTACTCACGCTTGCGGTGACTGCGAATCCCGCGATCAGCTCCGGTTGCCGTTTCACAGCCGTAACGTGCCGCAAATGTGTATTAAATAAGGTGTTAAACGGCACGTCACGCTTTTTCTGTCAGTGGTATAGAGTACCGGCTACATTCGAGAAGTAGCGGTACGCAACAAAAAGTGCAGGAGTAAAATGTAGAAGTGCCGGTACTGCGTACCGCCCCACTTCGAGCACTGGTTGTAGCCCATCCGTCTCAAGGTTGTGCGTGTTGTGGCTACACAAATGCTTTACTGCATACCTCGGTTGTAACGAGTGATTATTTCAGTCAAAGTTGCTTTTCTATCAGCTTCAATCAGTCGGCCCATTCTCCTCTGACCTCTAGCATCAACAAGGCATTTTCACCCACAGGACTGCCGCATACTGGATGTTTTTTCCCTATTCACACCATTCTCTGTAAACCCTAGAAATGGTTGTGCGTGAAAATCCCAGTAACTGAGCAGATTGTGAAATACTCAGACCGGCCCGTCTGGCACCAACAACCATGCCACGCTCAAAATTGCTTAAATCACCTTTCTTTCCCAATCTGACATTTAGTTTGGAGTTCAGGAAATTGTCTTGACCAGGACCACACCCCTAATGCATTGAAGCAACTGCCATGTGATTGGTTGATTAGATAATTGTATTAATGAGAAATTGAACAGGTGTTCCTAATAATCCTTTAGGTGAGTGTACATGTGTGCTCATTCCTAATTATTAACAATTACTATACATAATGAGTTATAACTAAACCAAAATGAAAAATGGCAGTGAATTGTGAAAGAACCACTAGAGTAAATAGTATGAGCTGTGGGTAATGTGGCATTAAATGCACAAATTGTGTTAATCATGGTAAAGAGACAATCACGGTAACTGACCTAACTTTCTACAGTACATTATGTTCTGGAATGCACGGGAGCATAGCCTACCTCTTCTTGCTGGGAATGACGCCCATCTCCTCCATCTCGCCATCTGGAGTCACATGGCGCGCCTGCCACCACTCCTCGTCCGAGGCATTCAGGACGTGTAGGATGTCGCCGAAGCGGAAGTTCAGCCCCTGACTGGGCAGGCCTGAGTCTTTCGTTATGTCATAATCAAACAGGGCTCTAGAGGAGGAAGAATGAAGATTTTATTTTTTTAATGGAGCATAAGAGAAAAAAAATTATATATATATATATATATATATATATATATATACACACATACATAAATATATACATACATTATATATATATATATATATATATATATATATATATGTATAAAGTGTCTTGTCACAAACATGACATTTCAACCAGAATGCCCTAATAATTTTTATAAATTCTGTGCCATATTCAAAACATCTTTTCAATTTCTGTTTGTCTAAATTTTTGATTCTCAAACACTCCCCTCCATTTTTTGAAAATTCTCCTTTTGTGGTCCATAAAAGACACAAGAGCATACGGCATTAGAACAAGACCAGGGTGAAAAAAATATTACTTAATTTTCATTCTAGGGTGAACTATCCCTTTAAGAGTTATCTTTAGGCATAGTTTGCACTTGTCTCTGAATATTACACTGGAATAGGAAAATGTTTTTTTAACATAAAAAAACAGCTTTAGAGATGCAGTAGCAGCCTTTAACTTTAAAGGTCAGAGAGGAGGATAAAAATGGGGCATGCCAAACAAAATTATGATTTTTGGAATTAAACCCTTTCTAACATTAAAAGTGGCCTTGCATGAGAAAACAAATGCAACAAACTACACGGGTGTAGAATAAACAGCAAAAAAAGCCTCTAGACTCTGAACACACAAGCATCTATGAATTTTAAAGGTTCCGTTCTTCGCGATTCCATTTTTCAAACTTTAGTTAGTGTGTAATGTTGCTGTTAGAGCATAAACAATATCTGTAAAATTATAAAGCTCAAAGTTCAATGCCTAGCGAGATATTTTATTTAAAGGGATACTCCACTTTTTTTGGAAATAGGCTCATTTTACCACTCCCCCAGAGTTAAACAGTTGGGTTTTACCGTTTTCAGATGTATTCAGCCGATTTTCTGATATTTAGAAGAATATCAGTAAACAGACTGCTACTGGTCTCATTGACTTCCATAGTATATTTTTTTCCTACTATGGAAGTCAATGAGACCAGAAACTGTCTGGTTACTGACATTCTTCTAAATATCAGAAAATCGGCTGAATGGATTTGAAAACGGTAAAACTCAAATGTATAACTCTGGGGGAGTTGTAAAATGAGCCTATTTCCAAAAAAAAAAAAGTGGAGTATCCCTTTAACAGAAGACCCCTTTCAAAGCATACAGCGAACGCCAGGTTTGGACATCCCTCTTCTTCCTTTTTTAATGACGCAACTAGAAATACACAAAAACAGGGGGCGTAGTCTTGTTGCGCTCCCACGGAGAAGAAGCACTTCAGCTGCGCATGCATCTCCAATTTACGGTAAGAGTTGTGACGTTTCGGGGCAACGTGCAATAAGCTGCTGTCGAATCACAACACAGCGGTTCGCTAGCACAATCAGAACTCGTTACGTATTTCTGAAGGAAGGACTTCACAGAACAAGGAAGTCATCCGGCTGTTTTTTGGACAGTGAAAACAGCAGTATACAGTAAATTGTGTGAAAAATACAGTGTTTTTTTTACACGCGAAACATTATATTGCACACTGTAAACACAATCAAAGCTTCAAAAAACATGAAGAATGGGACTTTTAAGCAACCATAAAGACATGAAAACCATTCTATAATTCCAAGCCAGCCTTCCTTACTATTTTGCCTACAGACAGATTTCCTGAGATGTTACTGTAAGTAGGCCAGCTGTTCCTAGCATGTGTGCATGTGCATTTAAGAGAACTGGAGCTGAAGTAACTAGCCATCCAAAGCTCTTGACTAGCTTATCCGTTTCCTCATCAATAATGAAGCACTTCCAGGAGGAAGCAAGGGCATCTGAGAAGCTTATGGGCTTTTAATCAGACACCAAAGCCCTCTTTAACCTTCAAAACATGTAAATAACACCTATTTAACTCTTCACCAAATGATGCAGATAAATTCTGTGCAGTCTTAATCTGCTTAGAGGAATAATAGGTAACATTTGTATCCTTGTACAGTTGAAGCAGAGACCTTAAATCATTATAGTAAAATGCCTGTGGAATGCAGATTAAAGGCTCAATCCGTATAGATATACGGGTTTAATGGAATATTAGATCATAAATATGGCGTGTGTATGCGTGTGACTTGCCTTAGTTGGACGCCTCCACGCAAAGCCTCTGACATTCCTTTCAGAAAGGTCAAAATGATATATGTACTATGACATTCAGTGGAACCATTACACATTTTTTAAATGTGTTTACTAGTATAAGCTAGTAGTAGAAACTATCACTTATGATATAAAGCCCTATATATAGTTTCTAAGCACACACACAAACTGGTGTCCAAGTGAACCTCGACTTTGTGTCACAGAAATGCTGTGGTTTGCAGACATGCTGCATGGAGCCAAATCCAAAGATGACTGCAGTTCTACCGGCATCCTTGCGTGATATTAAACATCTATCAAAGCAAGTTTAGTTGACAGCCACGACAGTGTGTGTTAGTACAAGTCTTTTAGAAACAACCACAAACTACATCCTAAAATGCAAAAGTTGAGCAAACGGCCTCACTCCAACATGCACTTCAGAGGAAGTTTACAGAAGCCCTTCTGCGCTACACACGACATAGTGACACAACAAATATAATCTTCATTTCCATTTGTTCCATTAATCATTCATTATATCCATTTACAATGTTCTGTAGTATGTCCTCCTTTTCCTGCCAGTTAAAATAATGTTGCTTTTCTTAGGATGACCAATTTGTGTGTACTATTTTCCAAAGAAAAAAAAGCACACATACATATACTGTATGCAGGGACGACATGCACATATTATGGGTTGAGCTCAATGTGACACAGCTGAGAAATCACATCCGATAATAAATCAGTGAATCCTGCATCCTGTGTAGAGAATCCAGAGCCCGGGGGCTTTCGAATCCTCAAAATGTCAAAGCTATTCTCATTAAAACATAAGAATAGCAACCTGAGAGCTCAGAAATATGTTAAACAAAAACCACTTAAGAGCAAAAAATTCAGCAGTAGTTTCACATTACAATCCTGATCATCTATATCTTTATATCTAACTGTTACCAGCCTGCTAGGCTAGGAGCGATGAGAGGAAGGTGAAATGATTGACAATGGCTCCAAAAACATGGCAAGCTCAGTCGATACAGAGCCCTTCATGTGTCTGCCTGAAAATATGTGATGCATTCTACTGTGTAAGCACTGGCCTGAATGTTCTGAGAGCAGAAAAAAAGCAAAACAAAAAAACAGGCACACTTCAGACAATGACATGTTCACATAAGGGGCGCCTATGACGCAATCAGTGGAAGACAGAACAATGTACATGAAAAAATAGGCTGGTCAAATATTAATGAAAGCCATAACAAGATACATTTTTATTTTTGCATGTGTTGTGAAATATGTGAATTGTGAATATATTATAATGCATTAACCCCATTGTGTATAAACATATACACAATGGGGTCCAAATGTCTGAGACCACAAGTGAAAAAAAGAATTTAAAAAAACAGATCTACACACTATATGAAGTTGTTTTTGCAGAAGTGCCAGAGTCTTGCGTTCATCTCTTTAAAGGGTTAGTTCACCCAAAAATGAAAATTCTGTCAGTATTTACTCACCCTCATGTTGTTCCAACCCCGAAAGACCTTCATTCATCTTTGAAACACAAATTAAGATATTTAAGATATTAAGATCACTCCTGCATACTAGTTCATAGGCTTCTTGAGGGAATGACACTTGCTGTCCTCGAAAAGTCATTAAAGACATCGTTAAAATAGTCCAAGTGACTACAGGGGCTCAATTTTAACTTTATCAAACGACGAGAATACTTTTTGTGTGCAAAAAACAACAAAAATAAGGACTTTATTTCAACTATTCGTTTATTTTTCTCTCTGCCTCGAGTCAGGTTACTAGCTTATTAGCGTAAGCTTCTGTTATTGTACGTCACACGCATCACACACATGACCAGCGTCGGCCAATAGTGAGCCTACGTGTGACGTAGCTCTACGCAATCACACTATGTTAACTGACTACAGGCCCATAGAGAAGGAAATGAATAGTTCAAATAAAGTTGTTATTTTTGTTTGTTTTTGCGCACAAAAAGTGTTCTCGTCGTTTGATAAAGTTAAAATTGAGCCACTGTAGTCACTTGGACCATTTTAACGATGTCTTTAATGACTTTTCGATGCCAGCAAGTGTCATTCCCTCAAGAAGCCTATGGACTAGTATGGAGGAGTGATCTTAATATCTTAAATATCTTAATTTGTGTTCCGAAGATGAACGAAGGTCTTACGGGGTTGGAACAACATGAGGGTGAGTAAATACTGACAGAATTTTCATTTTTGGGTGAACTAACCCATTAAGGATCTATGCATGTTTTGAAGATCAAATGTAACTAGTGGTGACGAGAGGGAGCTCACCTGACATACAAGGTCCTCTTCTGACTAGTCCGCAAGGAGCCAGAGCCTGAACTAATACTGCTGTTCATCATCTGCTCCCGTAGATCATGGATTTTGGCTTCAAATCGACTGTACTCTGTTGGAAACACAGAGAAGTACATTACACATGCTATCCTGCTGAGAAGAGATAAGCAACAAGGAAAAAACACCTGGGACACCTACAGCTTCAGGGTGGATGGCTAATATTGATGGAGAAGGGGAAGAAAAGTCAGACGGAAAGATGTGTGTTGAGAGCAAAAGGAGAAAGTAGAAGATCTCTGTTTGAGGTTAGTCAAGAGTGAGCGTTACAAACGCATGAAAACCAAAGAGCAGACAGATGCATCAACATATGCAAGCAATAGTGGTAGAGAGGATGGGTATAATCTGATATGTTCGAGAAATCTTATTTAATAAGATAGATCTCCTGAATTTATGATCCATTCCCAGGACTCAAAGTGCGTGAGGAGGGTTTGCTCACGCTAGACTGAAACGGTGAAAATGTTCATGAATTATTCAGTGGTTTAACTCTCATAACGCTCCCGCTCTTTCCCTATGCTTGACCTCAGAGGTATTAAGAAATACATTCAAGCTATAGGACACGAGCGATATGTTGACATTAGAATTTGCACGGACAAAAGTGTCCTGATAAAGAGCTCATGACAGGTTTCAATAAAAAATAAATAAATAAATAAATAAAAAAGCCAGTCAATGAAATATGAGGCAACTCAAGAAGAAAAAAAATGATATGCTTTTAACCAAGTAAAAACTCTACTTAAAAAAATAAATAAAAATAAAATAATGCATATATATATATATGAAGAGTTCAGATGCAAAAGCCTCTAAGTGCCATTTGAAATTTTCTTCTAGAATGATCATTTTTATCAAGCTTGTATATTTAAGTTCAGTAATTTCACTTAAATTGCAATGAGGATTACCTATTAATTGTCATTTAAGTGAAATTACTGAACTTGAATATATAAGCTTGATAAAAATGATCATTTTAGAAGAAAATTTCCAATGGCACTTACAGGCTTTTGCATCTGAACTCTTCATATATATATATATATACACACACACACTCATATACATATATCCATTTAAACACCCATTCAACAATCAAATACACAAGAAAACACTTTAATTCTCCTTCCACTGAATAACTTAACACCATCTCGCAACAAATTAGTGTTCAGATAAGTTGAAAGTAAATCAGCATACTTACAGACTCTTTTCTCAGAGTCGTTCAGGAGTCTAGAGAGAGTGAAAGAGTTTGCCGAACGGTTTTCTCCGTGTCTGTCTCTACACCTCCATGTGAGTTCAATTGTGTTGTGGTGCTGAAGGACAGCTCCCAAATCACACACAGCTGCTCTCCCAGTGTGTTTGAGCGTGTGAGCGTGTGCATGCGTGTGTGACTTGCCTTAGTTGGACGCTTCCACGCAAAGCCTCTCTGAGCACCTACAGCACAGCGACATAACAGATGCTAATGGACTAAACAGTGCTTGTATTGCTCACTCACCCCTCCCTCCCTCTCTTTCTTTCTCTCTCGCTCGCTCGCTCGCTCTTTCTGTTGAAGTCACAGCCAAAACCCATGTTGGCTTGTTTAGCACAAGACAACACCTTTATTTCACCAAGCAAAGCAAAGAAAGAGAACAGAAGAAATAGAAGAGCACTGAAGCTTGTGATGATATTTGTCAGCAATGGAGGTTTGGTGCAAGTATGCGGGTTCTGAGGATCTGCTGGGTTACAGCAAATTTAGCCAGACTGCACAGTACACGTGGCTGAACATGTTGCTAATCCACAGAATTCAATTGGGAAAAGGATTTAGGCAGGTCAAAAAACACAAAAAATACACATGGGCATTCCTGTTATGCAGTAACTTTTGCTAAATAAATACAGAAATAAAACGACGATGTTGTATTTGAGTAGTTCTAAGCATGATCTGGTGAAAAGTTAGGGTTCACCCCAAAATTAAAATTCCGTCCTCATGTACTCGCCATCACGTCGTTCCAAACCTGTATTACTTTCCTCTGTGGAGAATAAAATAAGATAGTTTGAAGAAACCAAACCATTTTGATTACCACTGACTTCCATTGTGTCAACAAAAAAACACTGAGAAATTTCTAAAAATATCTTCTTTTTTGTTTTACAGAAGAATAAATGTCATACAGTTTTGGAATGACATGAGGGTGAGTAAAAGACTTTTCTTATTTACTTTTCTTATTTTTCCTATTTATTTCTTTTCTTAACTTATTTACATAACAGCAAGAAAATTAGCAAGGAGGATTTGGTAATAAAAAGCTATATAGTCAATGTTCACTGAGAATCACTGCACTGTAAAAAATAATTTCAAGATTTGTTATCACAACATTTTTTCTTTTGTCAAATTAACTTAAATAATTTATTTCGTTGAGATGACTTATTATTTTGAGTTTCTGATGATTAAATTGATCTCCTTCATTGTATTAACTCACTTTTTCCAGTTCAATCAACTTAAAATTTTAAGGCAACCAGGTTACTTACTTTTTTAAGTTAAACCAACAATATTTTTTTTACAATGCAAATGTAAACACACTGTAAAAAATATTGTTGGTTTAACTTAAAGTAAGTAACCTTGTTGCCTTAAAATTTTAAGTTGATTGAACTGGGAAAAGTGAGTTAATACAATGAAGGAGATTAATTTAATCATCAGAAACTCAAAATAATAAGTTATCTCAATTAAACAAATTATTTAACTTGATTTGACAAAAGAAAAAATGTGATAACAAACCTTGAAAATATTTTTTTTTACAGTGTGGTGTCAAATTTAAGTTCTTTATTTACGCTCTTTTCATTAAATACATTACTGTTATTACAATTTGTTTCTCATCAAAATTGATGTCCCTTCCTGAAGGATGATGTCATTGAGGAACTGCTATTTTTATAAGAATGCTACAAAATACTAACAGGATGTAAAGTGATATTGAGGAGAGAGGAAAAAATATTCAAAAAATATGTTTTCTGTGAAATATTGAGAAGAAATAAGACGAAATGTTTCATGAGAAATTGTATTTCAGTTTACAACCACATATCCTTGGGTACATGAAAAAAAAGAAGTTCAAACCAAAGGAGTGAAATTTTAAATTAATCCTTAAGTTCATGTAATTGTGATAAAATAATAGTAAAAATAGTCTTATAATCTAAACTCATGAGTATCTCACTCACACGAATAATGTAAAAGTAAGTAAAATACAATAAATAACCTCTGCCTGATATGCATGTGTGCGTGCTACTGTGTTGTTGGAGATGTTGCCTTTTTAGAACTGTATCTGACGAGACAATAAGGACATTTCATAAATACTATACAACATTAAATTATCTTCAATAAATCATATCTCTGTCATGTATTCTCTCAGCATGCACATCTTCCCTTGGTATATAAACATAGAACAATTAGATTTAATGGATGTGTGCAAGACTCTGTTGATGAACAAAAGCTTATAATTAGAGAAGTATTACAAAGTCCTTCATAATGAAGACTGGAGAACTTTCACGACTGCTCACAGAGTCCACGCAGATGAAACCACAGGAACAATGCTATTTCTCCCAGGATTACACCGGTTTTGAATGATTAGTTTAATGGGAGTAATGATGCATGTGCTGCCATAGAACACTGAAAGGCCTTCGTGTTATCAAGAATTCAGAATGTTATCGTCACCAATTCCGTGTCAAACAAAACAATTAAGGGGCTTTCAGAAAGCTTGAAAAGGAGGGAAGCAGAGAGAGGAAATAATATGTTTTGAGTCACGTTTCAAAAGAATGAAAGTTGGATGAATAATCATTAGATTTTATATTTAGAAATGGCATTATAGCACAATAGTCAAAGCTAAATTAATGCACTATTTGAGTTCCAATTCATGTCCATTGGACAAATAGTACAGGACAAGTTAGCTACAAAGTTTAATACTTCCTGAGAATGAGCAATTGTAATAGTGATGCCGATATGCCAGTATTTTTTTTTTTCATGTTAAGCCTAAAAATCAATAAATGGACTGAAACTTAAACCATTAAAAATCATTTTTCAGTTTAACGTTTAAAAGGATATTCATTTGAAGAATTCCAAAAGATTACATTTAACAGTTATTCAATTATTAGTATTTATAAGATTAACTTTTAAGTGAGTGTTAGATAATGGCAAAGATAATGTGAATGTAAAAAAGGGGAAAATGAACATATAGAAATAAATATCGAACACCTGCTGGTAACCAATAAGTATACAGTATTTTGCCTCCTTAATGAGTTTAGAAACTTCAACAAATCACTTCAATATAACTTTGTAGACCAAAAAACAGTCACCAAACACAAAGTCACAAAATTTCCACGTCATCAAATCTAAGTTAGACAGCTGTGATCTCATGAATATATGAATTTTAAAAAGATGCGAGAGAGGATTTCTTCGTTAATCTGACTGAGTGTATCGTTGTAGTCTGTGCGTGGCGCTAATGTATGTGGCTAAAGCACTCTCAGTTTATACATAACATTGACTAATACTTTAGTCATCTCCTTAAGGCATTAAAAGAAGCTTAACTCATTTTTGACATGAGCACAGTAAAACCTCAGCGCTGCTACTATACATGCCATCTAAGTATTACAGTGTTGCCAGATCTTGCAAGAAAAGCAAGCAACCTGGTCTGACAAAACAAGCTGAAAATATGCTTAAATAAGCAACTCTAGGATTTTCCGTTGTCTGGGGGAAACATATTTACAGTATTGCAGCATAAACTTGTAAAACATTGATTAAGCAATTCAATAAATATGTTTTTTGTGAAATTATTGAAATGTATTTGTTACATATAAAATCAGCTGTTAATATATAACCTATCTATATGAAAAATTACACAATAATAATAAGCATTTCATAATTATTAAACATTTAATTATATCATTTATTACTATAATTTATTCATAATTTTACATTAAATTGTGTAAGCTCAAGAATCGATTCATCGATTTGTTACATGATTCATAAATCATGTAACAGTTCATGTTCATGAGCGCAGTATCGGCCCGATACCGATACTGGTAGCATCCCTGTGTAATTTATTTATTTAAAAAAGTGCACATTTCCATATAAATGAGGCAGAGGGAGTGTCTTACAAAGGCAGAATCCTGGAAATAAACTATAGCGATTATTAATGGCATACTGTACAAAGTGCGGCTAAAACTGTAGGTGGCGATATTTGACGGCTGTTATCGGTGGTTGGTCACATTTTGCTTTGCAATGGGTCATAATAAGAAGTCATGCAGACACTGAAGCATTACTCTATCGCACCTTCTTATACTGTATATACGATCGGAAAAATCATAGTCAAGCACTGTTTTCATTGAGTGCGTGGTCCAATTAAAAGTACAAAGCATTTGATTCAGTTGAGGTAAGTGAAATGGGCAGATTTCTCTTAAAGTCTGTAAATAACTGTAGGGCATGTCACTGAAGCACGACTTGTGCTTAGCACAGCTGTGTGTGTGTCAGACACTGATGTCTTTAAGCTCCAGCACAGATCCTCAGAGCCGTTAAATCCCTCTGATCAAAGCGGTCTAGCCCTGAAGGGTTTCATTTCCTATCCAAACACCACCATCCGAGTACGTTTAATGACATTTGTTTCCCATGTCACAAGATGGAGGCTCTGGAATGACTCATCTCAGTTAAAGCATTACACACCAACATCTGTTCTTTGGTTTGATCTATAAAGCATCCTCTGGTTATCGCACTTAATGCAAAACAACACGCAGCACGGACAAATTCACTATGGGAAGCCCTGGAGAGTTTACAAGGTCCTCCCTCAGTAGCTCTTCAGCTGCCATTGGTCAAAGAGAATGCTGCGTCTGTGCTTTCCGATGCTTTTATTATGCATGCTGTCGCACACTGCATATGGAGAGCAGAGGGAGTTGGATCTAATCTCAGCTCATTCTCCCCACAGGGAGCTGCCTGAACCCTGGTCGCACCTGTGGCCGCCTCATTTTGGCATGACCGATCTCCAGCTTGCTGATTGAATACTGGGCAGAAGAGCATGTTGATGAGATGTCTTGCTTGGATAACAAACAGATTCACGTGGAGGTCGCTCATTTCTCTGTCACAGCTATAAACATGTAACATTCAATGCAGTATCTGCACTGCAGTGCAGTGGCTGGTCACGAATGCCCCAAAAATGGGTTGCAAATTTGTTTCGTAAAATCAATTATGATACAATGTGGATTGTTATTACAGTGTATCAACATTACACTGCATTATTCAAACCATCCACATCTATATTTAACCTGAAAGTAGCATTGAGAACCAAAGCCTTGCAAACCGACACCCGTGTTGTAACACAAGATGACAGTAGGTGTGCAGATTTTGTATGGAAAGCAACAATGAAGGGGAGATGATTACCCTAGACTACCCTATTGAAAAGTCTCACAAAATCTGTGAAAATGGTAAATATTTGGTAATAAAACATATCTAAAACATGTTGCTAACATGTTTTAATATGCTGTTAACATGTTTCTAGCAGTTTAGTATATTACTAGCATCTTTCTAGCATGTTTTAGCATGTTTTAATATGCTGTTAACATGTTTCTAACAGTTTAGTATATTACTAGCATGTTTTAGCACATCTTTTAACATGTTACTGGCATCTTTATAACTTATTTAATGTGTTTCTAGCAAGTTTAACAATTATATCATCACATTGTAACATGTTGCTAACGTGTTTTAGCACTTGCTAATGTTTTAGCATGTTACTAGCTTGTTTGTACCCCGTTTCAGCTCACTGTCAAGCCAACATATTTACTGCAATGCAAAAAAAAATAAATATTAATTCAAATGTAAAGTTTGTTAAATGAATGTAAACCATTTGGGTGAGTCAAACAAAATGTGTAAAAATGTCCAGGAAATATTTCAAATTAATAAAAACAAAAGTAAGGAATAAGAAATTATAAAGAATATATTAGGGCTGTCAAACGATTAATCGCATTCAAAATAAAAGTTTGTGTTTACGTAATATATGTGAGCGTAGTGTGTATAATTATTTTGTATATATAAATACACACACATGCATGTATATATTTATGAAAAATCTGAAAGTATATAGTTTATATATATTTATACATAATTAATATTATGTATAAATATAAATATTTGATGTATTAAGAACACATTTTTTCTTAAATATATACATGCATGTGTGTCTATTTATATATACAAAATAATTATACACACTACGCCCACATATATTATGTAAACACAAACTTTTATTTTGGATGCGATTAATCGCGATTAATCGTTTGACAGCCCTAGAATATATACATTTTTGGTTATAAAACGTGTTTCTAACATGCTGTAGCATATTGCTAACTTTAAAATGCTAACTTTAAAAGCATATTTTAAAATGCTGTTAACATGTTCCTAGCATTTTAATATGTTACAAGAAGCATCTTTCTAGCATGTTTTAACTTCTTGTAACTATTACAGATTGAAACGTTGTGAAAGCCAATCTGAAGGGCAGATATGCTCTGTGGTGGCCATGAACGGAGGAGCGTGACGGGGACAGGAAGCCAGGCACAGGAGCCACGCTAAGACAACAGCTTTCACCGAACAGAGAAAATGCTACATAGACTCACTAGGGGTGTGAAAGAAACTCGGATCACACATACACGAACAGACCTGTTCAGAATCTTAATTTAGACCCTCTCAAACTATCTCCGGCCAAAGCACTGAGGGTCATCAACACCCCATTGGTATTTTAATAAACAATGCAGCCAGGCCTGCCGAGCCGAAAGAAAGGACGGGCAGGCTGGAGTCTGAACCTCAGGACGAACAAGCCAAGCTGCTCTGAGTCACGACCACAACACCATACAGCGAACTGGGCACATGATCACTTAGTGATAGTGTGCATGCTGACAATTTAAAGTCAACATGAAATTACAGAAATTACTGAATTACAGACTTTTTCTTCATCAAAGAAATGTTTCTTGAGCACCAAATCAGCATATTAGAATGATTTCTGAAGGATCATGAAACCCTGAAGTCACAAATTAAACACACACTTTGCCATTAGTATAGAAAAAAATAAAATGTAGAATGGATTAAAATGGAAAAATGGTACTTTAAATAGTTATAAAATTTCACAATATTACTGTTTATACTGTATTTTGAGCATTATTTTGGTAATGCTTTTGTGTTCTCTCGCAAAATGTTTGCATTCTGCTGAGACACTTTTTGCGAGCCAGGTCAAAAAAAGTTTCTCGGAGGAACGCAAAACATTTGAGTGAGAACTCAAAAGCATTAACAAATAATTTTCTCTCACATCATATATTTTCATTCACCATGTCCATTTTAGGTGCACCATATGGGCAGTGGTGTATTTTTGGTATTATTATTACAAATAAAATAAAGAACATTTTCACCATCTAATACATTTATGATGGATAAAATCAAGTCCTGTCATTTTTTTCTTGTTCAATAACCCGTTTCACTTTGAAACATTTCAATTAAAGTTAATGAGTAAAATAAAAGTAATGGGTTGTGAATGGCATTTCATGTTCATTTCACTATACAGCTGGATTTAAAGAACAACAATTAAGTTGAGAATTCAGTGGACACCAGTATTCACAATTCGACAGATTTCGACAGGTTATCAAGAACATCCTCCGCACAACACAAATGAGAAGTTTTCTATCAAATCCACAGTGTCACTGCCACTTAACTTTCTTCCCATTATCACAGTCCACCATGCATGAAATAGTTTTCTTCTGTGCCCAGGTGTGAACAAATAAGCATTTGTAGTATTCAGGCCATGCTGCATCCAATCAAGTTTTTCAGCTAAAAGCTCAGCAATTTAGAGTTTTGATTTTAAAATTTGTATGGAAATAGGAGGGGAGATTTGGGTAAACACCAATCTGAGGCCAAGGTTTAGGCTTGAATTAAGGGCACATTTAGTGGTAGTGTAATGAAACAACGGACACTTATTATCAGTTGATATAAACAAAAGGATTGAAGTTGTAATATTAGTGAAGGCCAGGTAGTCCAGTTCTGAGTGAAATCAAGCCACATGGAAAGCATAAGAACGCTACTGTAAGCATTGAAATATTAGGGCTGGGACAATATATCGATACATTGCGATTAATTGATCAATTCCAATTTTTTCCGAGTGCATCGCAAATCGATTCTGAGCTTAGTTTTTTAACAACAGATGGCGCGCTTGTTTTTAACCGCACGCTCATCAGTGCCATCCAAATACTCCATTTGTCCATTATTTATTTCTAAAGAAACACGACAATGTATAAAAGGCTTCATTACTTTGAATCTTACATTACAGCCGTTTTTGTAAACATAGGCTAACTATTGCTCATAACCACGCAACTTTCTGTCACACAACACAGGCAATCTTTTACTGTCTATGGTGCAATCGGGGGGACATGGAGGCATAAAGTCAAGGGAGAAGCCCATAGATAGCGAGTCCATAAAAGCAACGGGACAAAATATTTCAACAGCGTTTTTGAGGAATTAGATTTGTCTTGGCACAGCTACTAGAAGATTTACAACTGTCAGACTGTCGTCAAGCTCAGTTTGAGCCTGCACAGTCGCTCAGACATCAGACAGGAAGTGCAATCATCAGGATTCAGTCTTCTCTGTTGAAATCAATGGGGTCGCTGTGTCCATTTCTTTTACTGTCTATGGTACGGCTGAGTCTGAGAATGTACTTGCATCTCAGAATGCTTTTATGACTCGAGATTAATGTAAACAGCCCACTGCAAACACCCTTGTAATTCGCTTCAAACTTTTAATTCGAACTTAATGAATGATTATTTTCTAGAAGGTTCAAGTGTTCTGTGTAGGAAGCCAGCAGATTATGGCTGTTTCTAGAGCACGCAGTGCCATCTGCTGTTAAAAACTAAGCTCAGAACCGATCAAAATTATTTCTCGATTCATGATGCTTCAATTTATTGTCCCAGCCTTATGAAATATGCTGGTCTGTCTGAAACTATGTCGTCTGAAATATTGGGAGAGGAAGTGCCGACCTACCTTCAGGTCTGTACTGAGCTACGATGGTGACAGTCTGTCCAGCATTCTTCAGTGCTGCAGCCGCCTGTTCATGCGTTGCACTGCGGAGGTCCACCCCATTAACCTGCAACAGGTAATAATAATAATAACTACTGATACCAAACACAGCCAGTGGGGTCCAATAGCCTGAAAATGCTAATTTAGAATTTAAAATCTACTGTAAACCTGGAAAACTATTACTGTAAAGTTTTTGGAGCTTGGGTGCTGCTAGGATTTTAAAAAAGGAATATACCAAAGACATTCTGCAATTCACTTTTTTTTTTTTTCAAATCAAATTTTCACTGAAATGGTAAATAAATAAAAATAAAATTGTAATAATGAGCAACAAATGCTGGTAATGTGATGTTCTTCTTACAGAAATGATACGGTCTCCTTTCCTCAATTCTCCACACAGGTCTGCAGGCCCTCCTGCTAATATGAAGGAGATGAAGATTCCCTCTCCATCTTCTCCTCCTACAATGTTGAAGCCCAGTCCTGTGGTGCCCCTATGCAGGACTATTTTCCTAGGCTCCCTAAAAAACAAAACCAGCATTTATTAGTTGATCCGAGTGACCGGTTCAGGAAAGCATGCTTAAATATATATTACAATGCTTACAAAACTGACACACATACACATGCACATGCACATACACATTCGCAAACGAGAGAAAATAATCTATTAAAAAAATTCTGTAATTGAAATAAATCTGAAATAAAATAAACAATTATTTATAAACACGTTTAAATATACTTAACAGCAACATCTTACATTAATTATTTGCCATCCCAGAAAAATTAAAAAAAAAACAGATGACCAGATACCCCTCTAGTGTACAAAATATGAATTACACAAGAGAGATGCAAGCTCTTATAATTTGCAAAGGTGCATCACATTTTTTACCTTTATCTGCAGTTCAAATTGCACGTAAATGTGAATGTGTGCTATTATTTATTTATATTTATAACTATAATTACACCATTTGTATGAGGATTTCCTGAAAAGTGTGAACACTGTGGTGCTTTCAAAATATTTGATCATCCAGAACAGCCGAACAGGGAGCCTGACGTAAGTGTTCAGCAGTATTTTTAGTGCCAGTGCTGAAGAAATTAGTTAAAGGGATACTCCACTGTTTTTTTGGAAATAGGCTCATTTTACAACTCCCTCAGAATTAAACAGTTGAGGTTTACCGTTTTCAAATCCATTCAGCCGATTTTTTTTTACCAGACAGTAACCAGACAGTTTCTGGTCTCATTGACTTCCATAGTAGGAAAAAATATACTATGGAAGTCAATGAGACCAGAAACTGTCTGGTTACTGATATTCTTCTAAATACCAAAAAATCTGCTGAATACATTTGAAAACGCTAAAACCCAACTGTTTAACTCTGGGGGAGATGTAAAATGAGCCTATTTCCAAAAAAAGTGGAGTATCCCTTTAAATATTAGTTTGCCAAGGACAGTATATTTGTGAAGCATGCATCTAGTAGTCAGTAGATGGCAGCACAGCCTCAAATCACTGGCTTGGTAGCATTCAAACGTTTTCAAAACAAACCCTCACTCAACATGGCTACAGACGTGTCTGTTAACCCTTAAAACTCTAAGAACAACGGTTCAGTAGAGTAACTGAGTGACATTGACAAATCTCAGTTATAAAACAGTGTATTTTTATACCCATCCTGTAGAATTAGGTCTTAATTCAAAGCTTATCAGATTTGCCAAAGTTGACTTCACAGATTGGTTGGTCATATCATGACGCCAGCTTATGACGTAAAAGGCTGTTTGTTTTTAACATCAATATGACGTATTTGGCGAATTCTTCCAATGGGAAATAAATCCCCATGATTAAAAGGGGATTAAAAATGGTGAAGCACACCAGTCAGTATGTGTGTGTGTCCTTGATAAGTGTCTACTGCTGGATAAAATATATGGTGGTCTGGCCAAGATCATCTGCACAGTCTCTCTCTCTCGTAATACCACTCGCGAGTCACTACTGACAACAACTCTTACGAAATGAGCAAACACATCAGGTGAATGAGAAAGAACAGGACACAGCAAAGAGGCTTTATCCTAAATTAAGTGATATCTTCAACAGCTCTCAAGAGGACATTTAAAACTGAGTGATCTGCGATATGTCCCCATACATGTGTCCTTGTGAATGCCCTACATCAGTGCTTCTCAACAGGACTTAAAATGGTTGAAGATAAGAGAAACTGAATTAAAATAAGTTAAAAACAAATTACAAAATTAAAATATATTTCTTATTTTACTTCACCTTAACCACTGTTTTGTTTTTCTTTCTTTACTTTGAACACTGTCCTGAAATATTTGGTAATCTACGTTTAAAAAATGTGATTTCTAGACCTGCAAAATGAATAAAATTGTATTACTCTATGGCTATTTTTATAATGGACATACATATTATGGGAATTACGTATATAGTCTGTTTTATAGGATATAAAGCCATGAACCATTATGCAGAGATAAATATGTACTAAAAATGCCATTAACCTTAGGCGGCTTATCTTATGTGTAGAGAAAAG
This sequence comes from Cyprinella venusta, assembly GCA_038021265.1. Taxonomy (NCBI): domain Eukaryota; kingdom Metazoa; phylum Chordata; class Actinopteri; order Cypriniformes; family Leuciscidae; genus Cyprinella; species Cyprinella venusta. Next base: position 22,004,926 of record CM075868.1, on the reverse strand, counting down.
CTATTCTCATACAGTATCTATACCAGAATTATGGAGCTGTCTTTACACCAAGGTACATGTAATGAAACTTATACATCATTATCTTCCAAATTTCAGGAGGCTGATACAGAGAAAAGAAGCATCAGAAAGCAAAACAGTCCAAGATGTGATGAGAGAGAGAGAGAGAGAAAAATAGAGCGAGTGAAATCAAAGGATGAGACTATATAGAAATAGTTTAAGAGCAACTCATGATCTGTATACTTGAAATAAACCATCAAGGAATCATAATACACAGAGGACCTCTAAACCCAAAGCCATCAAATGTTTCAATACAGCAAAAGTCAAGATTAGGAAGACAAAGAAATTGGGAGGGCAAAGGCTCACCTTGTGATCTCATCATCTCCCAGCATGCCTTTTGAGATGGGAGAGTACCGAGATGGGGTGGCGGGGGTTAATGGCTGACTTAGATAGCTTTGGGTGCTGATATGGTTCTCCATGTGCTGGGAATAGGCTGAAAATCCAAAACACAAAGATATTATGTTATTGACGTAATGATGAAAACTTATTTGACAATGTTCTACGAGGTTTTATGTATTATGTGAAATTGCTGAAAACATTTGGTGTCTAAAATTACTCCTAGCAGCAAGGATGTTCAAATCTTATTTCATCACTTTAAGCACAAACTAATACATCTTTCCTAGTACATTACCTCTCTTACAAACACTGTTGGTCACAAGTTTAGAGTCAATTCTTTTTAATGTTTAAAAAAAGTCTCAAATGCTTACCAGGGCTGCATTTATGTGAACAAAACTACAGTACAAACAGTACTATTGTGAAATAAAATGTATATATGTATTTTAAAATGTACTTAATTCATGTGATGGAAATGGGAACTGTCTTCAGTGTCACATGATCCTTCAGAAATTATTCTAATGTGTTGATTTGGTGTTCAAAAAACTTTTAGTATTATTGTCAATGTTGAAAAATCTTTTTCAGGATTCTCTGATGAATAAGCTCCAAAAAAGACCAAAAGAACCCATAAAAGCAGTCCATGTTACTAGTGAGCTGTATAGACCATTTTGCAAGATGTAAACAACACTGGTCCAGAAGCACTTCCTGTTTCAGTTTTTTAACACTACATAAAAGCTGGGATAAAATACAGCCAACAGAACATATAAAACTGAATCAAAACGTTAAACAAACATCTTTAAGATGTTTTCTTTACATGTGAAATAAAGAAAACAGTTACAAACTGACACAGGAAGTGTTTCTGGACCAGTGTTGTTTACATCTTGCAAAATGGTCTGTTCAAACTTTTGAAAACATACTGTACAATAGCTTTGTACAGTACAATAAGTAAATTTGTTAACTCTAATTCTCCATTTTACATATTCTGGTAGGCCATTTGGTTATGACACGATACCATTTGGCATACATGTTAATACACCTTGAGAAAATGCACCAACACGTTGATTTTTTCAAAGAGAGCATTGAATATTTAACAAAATTTCAGGCTGATCCACAAACAAAGCTATTGTTTAGCTTTATATATATATTTATTTACAACCTGTTACATGTTACATTTAGTTACTACAGTAATAACTATAAATCCTGCATAATTACATGGAACTAACCCTACAACAAACATAATCCTAACCCTAAACCTGTATAAGTAAACATAATGAATTAATATTACTCTGTACTTAAATGTATAATTACCCTGTAACAAGCGCACCTTAAAATATAGTGTAACCAACTGTTCTTGTATGAAAAAGCAAAGATTCTTCAAAAATCCCTTGTTCGTTTCTTTTCACATAAAAATAACAGTAAAACTTTTTTATTTGTATGCCCTTATTACAGTATGCTACATGTATTCACTGCAGTATACACAGCTACAAGCAACTGACACTAAACCAAACCCTATGTAATATTACTCATTACTTACAGTAGTTGTGTAATTAAACTGTAAGGAGGACGCATTAAAATAAAATGATCGAAATAACAACATGGCCACTTTAGTGGCTTAAATATCGGACTGACTACAGAATGCTGCTAGCAAGGTCTTAAGTTTGATTTCCAATGAATCCATAAACCGATAGATGTCTATCTTAGTGCAATTATATCGGAAAGAAGCATAAATGTAAATGAAATGACATGAGGGGGCCGAAATTTCATTTTGTGCAAACAAAATCATTTTAAGTCTCCATAATTGATGTCCCTACTATAAAAGATGTGTCCTTATTTCACTGTGTCAGATGTAAAGTGTAATAAAGTCAAGGGTACTCACTGGGCAATTACTGACTGCAGACATCGACAACCCATTTATTTAATTCTCATCAAACAGTTCCTCACATGTCAAAGCCCTACGCAATGCTTGACTGGATGACAGATATAATGAAATGAGATCACTAATGAAATTGTTCTGTTTACGCCTTCCGAGGAAAAAAAAAAAAAACTATATCACATCGTGAGCACTCGCATGACTCGTATGTTGACATGTGCAGCTATCCTTACATGGCTTCAAAACTCCCTCTGCACATACACACACACACGCACTGATTTCTACATACTGATGCTGGATTTGCCGGATAGGGGAGCTGGCCACGTGATGCACTTCATGATTAAATGTGCTTTTGTCCTTCATGCCTTTAAGCCCTAATGACAGCTTCCTTTCTCAGGATCTAATGCTGGGGGATCTGGCCTGCCACTGGAACATCACCAAGGTGCTACATTATCGACTGTCATCACTCAGCACTTTGCACAGTCAATTTTAGTGGCCGTCCTCATGAGTTGCTGCCCCGTCAGTAGAAAGTGCTGTCTATAGCGGCTTTGAGGTGGGATTTAAGCCATTAGTGAGCATGGGACACCAATAAAAGACCACAGAACTGAGGCAAGTTTGTTCACTCTCTGAACATACTGATAACATCCCCATGCATTTACTGCACTTGTCATCCTATGTAGGTATTAGACTCTGTCTAAAAAAAAGCAACAAGAATACATTATATTTCAGGATAAGCTTACTTACAGCTGGTGACATCGGGAGGAACGTAACTATCATTCATAAAGACACTAGTAGGTTTCGCCACTTTTAAATAGACGACATCAGGGGTGTTTTTCAAGGCAGTCACGGCATCTTCATGAGTGACGTCTTCAAGGCAAGCAGCATTCACCTGTAAAAGATGAATGTATCAGATGCAACACACGCGCTATACATGTGTGGGGTCAGTAAGATGTTTTAATGTCTTTGAAATTGGTCTTGTATGCTCATCAAGGCTGTATTTATGTGATCAAATATACAGTAAAAACTGTAGTTTGTGAAATATTGTTACAAATATAATGGCGGTTTTCTGTTTCCTGTGATGGCAAAGCTGAATTTTCAGCACCATAACTCATAAATCCAGTTTTCAGTGTCACATGATCCTTCAGAAATCATTCTATGTTGTCACAAATGTAAGCTGTGATTCATTAACAGTGATTAGTTTGTCAGATGCAATTGTTCCTCTAAGGCTAATTTGCTAAACAAACAAAATGTAATGGAATATTTAGGACTGAAAGTCAATTGCTGGAGCGCTAAATTAATAGGTTGTGCATCTCATTAAATAGAGTGAAAAATGTATTTAAAAAAATTAAATAAATAAATACTCGTCCAATGTCATTAAACAAATTCAGTAAATAGAGAAGTTTTTACTTACAGCCAGAAGTTTATCCCCAATCTGCAGCCTTCCATCTTTGTGGGCAGCACCTCCCTCAATAATTTTGGTGATATAAATACTGTTGTCCCCAGGAATATGTTGGTTCCCAACTCCTCCAGCTATACTGAAACCTAGACCTGTCAACAAAGGACGGAGTAAACCATTTGCTGAACAATTTCCTAACGTGAATTATAACCATCACATAAAGACATAGCAGGCTTTTATTTTGTAATAGTTATGGGCATATCGATATGAAGTATCGATACATCGATACTCAAAAATGGTATTTTTTTTTACGAGTTATTTTTTTATTTGACAAGAAATTGAATGCGTACAATATGCATTGAATTGGATGAATAACAAATGTTAGTGAATAATTGTGTAGTAGAACTAGTTTCCTGCTCATCGGAACACACACAAATGGAGCAAGACAGAACTAATCAAATCACAGAGTGTTCACACACTGCCGGCATTCAAACATGTCTGCATTTCCCAAAAATACAATCAGAAACCATTTATGCTTTTGGGAAACGCAGCCCAGAACAATGGTTAACAGAAGACAGAAAAACATATGTTTGAGTTATTTCACAATAAACAAATTGAAATTGTAGCCTATATTTTCTGTGCAATCACATTGTTTTAAATTGAATGTTAAAAAGTTCTATTCTGTAAATAATTTTAATATAAAACACACTGTCAGAATAAAAAAAGCTTAAAAAAAAGTCCTAGGCCTATAATATTTTGTAGATTTCCGTGGTTACCACTACAAGTAAACATTTTAACCATGTGTAAACAAAAAAATATATTGTTATAAGTTGTAATTAAGGCACATTGAATGTTAAAATACCTTTCAAATATAAATATTAAGTGGGTATCACTACCCATTTTACTCTTAGTAGTTCAATAATTTAAGACATTTTTTAATTTAAAAGTTCAGTTTTGAGGTATCGTATCAGTATCGGCGAGACTGGCCTTGAAAGTATCAGTATCGCCCATCCCTATTTTGTAATCTTTAGATGAGAAATGGCTTTACCTTTAGGACCTTTTACCAGCTTTACATCCATAATTTTTTCTGAGACGGCTTTTCTTCTTCTTACGTACAGTCTGACAATGCAGCCTGCCTCCTTCAGAGCCTCCACAGCATTGCTGTGAGTTACGTCTCTCACGTCTACATCATTTACTCGCAGTATAGAGTCATTAACTCTGTACAGAGAAAAAAGAGGGAGAACACTGACTAAAGAGTGAAAAGAAACCGCTATAAATCACAGTGATTAAGTGCCATTTGAAGTACTTATACGCAATCAAAACACAAAATTGTTGTGTACACAAAATGATCTATCATTGTTTTACACCCCTGAAAAAAGCTGCATGTAAGAGAAGCATCAGCACAACTGCGTTCTGGTTTCACATTAACAGGGATGCAGTTCTAAACAGAAAATAACGTAAAAAGACAACTATTACAAACTTTTTCAGTAAATAACACAAGCAAGAGGAGGACCAGATTTTAATGGCAACACTTTGCAAAAAGGTCTCATTTGTCAACAATAATTAAGGCATTAACTAACAATGAACAATAATTATTCATTTTAATGTTAACTAATGTTAACAAGTGAAACCATATCGTAAAGTGTTACCATTTCAATTAACATGAGGAGGGGAATCATAATTTAGGTCCATGTGGTTATTTATTTTATTAAAACCCAAAGCCCAGAGTTAGGGAAGACTATAGGTGTGTTTCACTGTTCACACTTCAGTCCAGACCAAAAATAAAGTTTTGTATTGTGAACCTACAGTATAGAGATACTGAACCCAAAGGGATAGGGATGCATTCACAACCTGATTGGACGGCTTTTATGACGTTTATTTCGAGACAGAATTTTCAATGCTGTGTGTTGGGATACATGCGCTCGTTGTACATGTATGTGCCTACATATGTGTGTCTTTTGTATGTGTTGTGTTCATATTTCATTCAAACCACACCAGAGTTGGTTTGGAAGTGGGCCGAGACTCGTCTTGTCAGCGGCAAAAGATGGGTTCGGGTGGCAGCGTTCACAGCTATTCACATGAAGAGAGCAATCGCACCTGGGTTCATTTTAATCGAACCAAACATGCCAAGGGAGAATACCATATGAAACAACTTAATCTGGATTAAATCAGATTTACTGTCTAGTAGATTTATTGTTCTGACATTTTTTCTCAGAATTGTGATTTTAACTCAATTGCGAGTTAGAAAAGTCAGAACTGGGATATAATCTTGCTATTGCAAGAAAGGAAACAAATCAGAATCAAAATGTTATAGGTTTAGATATCATTTCATGCTGTAAATGTAGAACTAAAACATTAAGGACTGCATATATGAATACTAGGCAGATCGATTGCTTACAACAAATTCATGCTTTAATAGTACAATCATATTTGCATGTTTCAATCCAGTGGGTCCGTTTTTTGGCTTGCAACCCTAAACGTCTGCGTTTAGCTTCAAGTGGCATCTTCTACGAAAGAATTCTTAAAAAATGAAATCGTTTTTTGCACTTCACTTCTGACATCGAAAAGGCACAAGACAGCATTTCCCCCCATTATTCTGTGGATCTTTCCAATTTCCACAAAAGGTTTCCGCAAAAATATAAAGCAGCACAACTGTTTTCAGTGTTGATAGTAATAAGAAATGTTCCATGAGCATCAAATCAGCATATCAGGATTTCTGTAGGATCAAGTGATGTTGAAGACTGGAGTAATGACTGCTGAATGTATTATACTTAAACAGTTAACAGTTAAATTTTCACTCAAGAGCAGAAGTATAAGTGCAGAACTGTATTTCTGTATTGAAAAAAGTGAGTGTGAGTGTTAAGGTGTTTGAATTTGAGCTTGTACGACCCTCTGACAGAACCACTAGGCACTGCCTGAGGGAATGTGCTCTGGTATGCTAGCATCCTGTGTGCTTAAAAGATTGCAAAAGATTTTGATGATACATTTTATTGCATTTTCAATGTTTTCTGCTGAATTCAGCACTCTACGTGTGGCAGGTTTAACAGTCAAAAGTAACTACCGCTTACTGCTACTTCAGCTACACATAAATGTGCAACTTATGCTACTTGTAACCTGTTCATACGAGCTCAGAAATAAATATGCACTGCTTATATGTGCGATGTGAAACAGGTCTAAGGAGACATTTTTATGAACTTGTCCTTTGAGGGTAATAACATATTCTCTGACCTGAGTCTGCCATCCTGTGCAGCAGCTCCACCTGGGATGATCTTGGTGATAAAGATGCTTGGGTCCTCGCCGATGTGGGGGTTATCGGTACCGCCTGCAATACTGAAACCCAGGCCCGAGTTCCCCTGTAAGGGCATGTCAGAAAAAAAGGAGAAAAAGAAAAAAAAAAAATAGACCTTTATGCATAATGACATTATTAAATGACAAAATGACATTAGTAAATACAAAGCGAAATCAGAGGAGAAATATATGTGTATGCAAATGTTACAGCCAGTTTGATCTGTTAATTTGTATATATACTGTATATATATATATATATATATATATATATATTCAATATAGTACAGTATGAGAAACAATTACATTACAGTTAATGCATTGGGTTCATGAATAAATTAATAGGTTTTTCAGAACTTATTTATGTTTATTTATTTATAAATGTAGTATTATAAATGTTCATTGTTAGTTCATGTTAGTTAACATATACTGTGCAACTTTCAAATGTTAAAAAAGCCCAAGTAGAAATTAAATTGAATGAATTCTGTATTGTCCTAACAATGTAATTCAAGCTTTATTTTCTGTCAACATCTGAGTGGCAATTTAAAACCCTGAGCATGAAAACACTGTACAATCATTATGCAGTTTATTCAGAGCCTCCATAACAATGACATCTACCTTTAAATGTTAAATTGCAAGTCCTACTGACATTGTAAGCAATTCCTGACTTTTATTTTTCATTGCCATCGCAATCTTACCCGTTCAAGTGTAATTTCTTCATATTCATAATCAGCTTCTGTTCCATTCACCTGAAAGTTAACCAAAACACTTTTGTCAATATACAATGTCAAAATATATATCAACATGAGCATATGACCTCCTCTATTAGTGTCATTCCAAAACATTTTATTAGTTCTGAAAGTTTTTATACTTCAGAAGGAGTTTTGTGATAACTAGATTTTGTGTTTTTAAAAATAGATGTGTCATGAACAGTTCAAGTTATTATAAGACTGATTGCAGGCTTTTCACAAAGATAGTGAAAAATCTTTTACACACCTTTTGGAGGAAATGTTTTAAATGTATTTTTGTCTGTCGATTTTCTCATCATTTGGCAATAGAATTGCATTTTTTCTTATGAAGTGTTAAGGAACCAGAATCAAAAAGAGAAATCAGAACCAAATTAGCTTTTCCCCCCAACAATTCGCACCACTAGTAGTCTATTATTGAAATGTACAAATGTAATACTGTAGATTATTATGTCACAGACATATAATTACCAATATTATACCATAGAAAACAACAGTAATAAGAGATCAGAGGACTGTTCATTCTGATCTCTTTTATCCAGAAAGAAAATGCAAAAAAGCCGTCCTTCCCAGTAAAACCCTTGTACCTTATTTCCCCCTCAAGAGTGCATATTAGTACCTTAAAATTTAGTATTACATTAATGTGTATTTTAGTACCCAAATGAAAGGGTTACCGACCAGTAACCTTGTTTTCTAAGAGTGTAATTGCTGATGTTTTGTTGTTCACCAGCAGGAATATTCATTTAATAATTTAACTCACTGGTTATGTTATGTTTTCAACAACCAATAAGTACTCTCCATGCCATATATAGTAAATCCACTCTGCAGAATTCCTGATTTTTTTTTTGCAAAAATAGGCATAAATTGTGTAAAACAAAATGTCTGCAGATTGCATCTGGGACTGATTATGGGCTAAAATAATCTTATATAATAAAAAGTTGTTGCTAGGAAAGTGCTCTAATTATGTAAGAACAAACTGTTTGGAAAAGTCTCAGTGTTCTCTTTCCACTTCTTCAATTTCACCTCAACTGGTTCTACAGTTATTGGCGCTACAATACTCAGGCAGCATTACATCTCTTGCCAATTACTGGCTATTTCAGCCAGAGAGGCCACAGAAACCAAATCTATGAAGCACACAGACACTAGCTGTCGGCTCAACACGCACTAGTCCACTCGTTTTCAATGTTCTGGGTTCAGCACGAGTTAAGCTGTATCAACAAGCATTTGGGTCATAATGTTGATTACCACAGTAAATAATTCAGACTTGTCCCTTAATAAACGTCACAGTAAGACACTTACAATGAAATTACACCAGGGAATAAAACTTTAAAACACACTGTTGTAAAAGTAACCGCAACTTAGAGGGATACTCCTCTTTTTTTTGGAAATAGGCTCATTTTACAACTCCCCCAGAGTTAAACTGTTGAGTTTTACCATTTTTGAATCCATTCAGCCTTTTTTATATATATATATTTAGAAGAATATCAGTAAACAAACAGTTTCTGGTCTCATTGACTTCCATAGTAGGAAAAAATATATACTATGGAAGTCAATAAGACCAGAAACTGTATGGTTACTGATATTCTTCTAAATATTAGAAAATCGTCTGAATGGATTCGAAAATGGTAAAACTCAACAGTTTAACTCTGGGGGAGTTGTAAAATTAGCCTATTTCCAAAAAAAGTGGAGTATCCCTTTAAAACAACTACTGAGCTTGAATGTGTAAAACTATATCCAATCTTTCAACTTCTACAAAGTCATGACCATGTAACACCCAGTAAAGCCCAGTAAATTTCACATGGTATTGACAAAGATGCCAGAGAGAGAGTGTGTACATGGAGCAAACATCACTCAGGACAAGTTGAACATGAGGTTTCATTTAAATGAGGCTGGATAACCATCCTAGGTAGAGAAAACTGTTGAGAAAACTAAATGCTTGAGATCAATGAAAATAGGCCAAAAATCGGCATTAACACGCGTGTGTGGTTCTGGGGGGCTCTGCTTTAAGCTTCTAAATGACATTTTAAGACCTTAAATACTAAACATTTTGCTCTCTTTCTGTAACTGCTGCTGAAAACATCTGTTTGTGACATCAGTGGTGTTGAGGGTGAGGTTTAAAGCAGAGCGAGAGATGTACGTCAATACTGACACTGCCCAATACAGCATTACACTCGAATCATGCCACCAGCTCTCAGCATGATACTACAATACCATCCATGCAATTACTTAAATGCTTTTCTTTTTCTATCAGTTTTAAAAGGATATAAAACATCCAAAAAGGCCTTTTCGGTTTTGCATAACAACATATATTTAACAGATTCACAGTTATGCAGTTAATTCCATTGACAATAACCTTCAATTGTTTTTCTTTGGGAACCATTTAGAGGTTTACCAGCACTGCTAAACTATGACGCTGATAACATGCTGCATATATGGCCATAAACAAGCCGCCACATGGATAAGAGCCAATACAGGCATTTACACGATCAATATCAGACTATTACTACAGTATATCTACGTAATATAACGAACAATCAAAACAGGAATAGACATACAGTACATGCACAGGGAGTTGTTCAACATCAACATTGGCCTTTATACTGTATTGCTTTAAAAAAAACCCTATTCTAAAAGCATTTATTTGTTAAAAGACCATTTGGATTTTGTATACCACAAGCCAGATAACTATAAATCCACCAGCTGGACTGCTGACAGACTCAGTATCAAAAATATGTTATCTCTGGGTAATACAATGCAGAAAAATCTTTCTGTTGTTTTCCAGATAACATCAAAACACACAGAAAAAATGTACAAAATTTGTAACAACAACCCTTCAAATTCCTCATTTTACCTAGTTTTCACCTCAGTTACAGTATGTATTGTGTTTATTTTTACAGTCAAAGTTTTTTGTTGTTTACTGTTGGTGAGTGCCGACTATACATCTAAAAGTAAAGGTAGGCATTTTTTTCTTTTATAAACACTTTGTTATACTTGTTGAAATTCTCTTCACATCCTGATAGCAACCAATAATAGAAGTGGTGACTTCTGTGGAAGTCTCAGGACCAAAAACTGTTCGTCCAATCATTGCATTCAGGCTGACGATGTCATACTTGCCTGTCAACATACTGTATGTATTTCCATACTTCCACGCACCCTGCTCGCGCGGACATCACACACGTCATCAGCATATTCTGTAAGGCTATGCAGACAAACACCAGCCACCTTATATAGTTCCTCCTGAACCAAAACAATGGGCTTATGCTGCATTCACAGCATGTCGTTACAGCGATTACAGTACAAGACGGCAACCAGTGAAGTTCTACCCAGAGCTGTTAGCATCCTCAGACTCGTTAACACTATCAACGCCGTAATGAATCTGCAGCAGTCAGGTGGTACAAGTCAGAGCTCTGTATGTAGTAGGCTATATGTTCATTATCATTGTAATGTTATGTGCTTTGAAACAAGGTAATTTAACGCCGTCTCTCGTCTTGTGGCGCATAGCAGTGTCTGCTGTGTATGTTCATGTGTTTTAGTGTTTAGGCGTGGCTTTGAAGGGAGGGTGGGATCTCATGCTTTCAAAGCTAGCTTGCTATTGCTAGCCTCTCCGAAATTGCCTAGTATGCCTACCAAACCGTTAATATTGGGTGCATCTGTCTTTTGGGTGTCATACAATGTTTTTGTTACAGTTTGTTACATTCAAGTGCAGATCTACCTTCTTTAACATTTACAACTAATGAAACTCAATCCACTCATAAAAATATTTACAGACAACCGACAGCTTTAGAAACATGCTATGTTAAGCCACATGTCAACAGAGTAAAGCTCCAGCACTAATAATGTGGAGTATTTAAGGAGATCAGTCAAGAGTTCCTCATGGTCATTCCTTTATAGACTTTAGCTCTATCTCATTCAGATAACTCTAGTGTTTAGAGTGAGTCTTTGATGAAGTATGACAGAATTTAGCTCAGCAGGCTTTCTGGCTCTGGATGTATATTATGAGATGCTGCTGAGACTAAGAGGATAAGGTGATTTCATTTCTTTTGTTTTTAAGTCATTATACCCGTCAACATTTTCTAACCGATTTGTAGACTATAGTTTGGTATTCAACTGAAAAAAAAAAAAAAACCAATAAGAATAATGCACAGCTCTAATTTGCTTATTTTATGGCCTATGATTAATACAATCCACATATTCATTGTCATTACACAGGACACCATCTTATTTTTGTGGGTTTTTGAACATCATATTGGAGCTAAAAAAAACATCCTCACAGTATTATAAGTTTGGGGTCAGTAAGAGTTTTTTTATTATTATTATTTATTTATCATGGGACAAATTAAATTGATTTAAAGTGACAGTAAATACATTTTAATTTAAGTAAATGTATGTTGTTTTTATTTATAAAAATATACAGGAAATTAGGGTTTCTACAAAAAAATAAGCAAGACAACCATTTTCAACCTTGATAATAAGAAATTCTTCTTGAGCACAAAATCAGCATATTAGAATGATTTCTGATATTACACTAAAGACTGAAGTAATAGCTGATAAAAAATTCAGCTCTGCCATCATAGGAACAAATTACTTTTTAACAGAAAACTGTTTTTTTTATTGTAATGCAGAGATTACATTCAAAAACAAAATTGTATTAAATAAATGATATACAATATAATATTTATCTTTTTTGTAGTGACAGTTAGAAGGACCTTAAAATGACTTTCTTTAAAGTCAGTTAATATTCTACAAACTTAACAACATAATGCAATAATCTAACTCTTCACAAAGTTCAGTGCATGAAGAGATACATCACATACATATGGACTTACATAGGGTGAGGTGTCAAGGCTTTCTGTGTTCACCACCACCGGTGCTGGGCTTGCCTGCAAAAGAAACATACATTAATACATGGGCTGATACGAAACAAGACCCATAACACAGTGTGCACATTGCTTATTGTACCAAACCAACTGAGAATTAAATTTTTAACTATTAAAAAAAGATAAGAAACAGACCCAATAAAAAAAGCATTACTTACTCTTGGCATGCTGATACAATATTACTCTGGCATTTGCAAGAGATTAACAGCACAGCCTGTATCCATACACAGCATAACATACTGCAGAATATGCAATACAGTGGCATAACAAACCAGCGCAGACCTAATCCTTCAGCAAACATGTATCACACACTTCACTTGCACAATTGCTTTTGAGGTACAAGTGCGCATCAGCAATATAACATTGCATTCTCTCTGTAATCTCTCAAAGTAAAGAGGACCATCGTTGAGTGGGTGGAGTGAAAACATGAGGAAAAAAAAGACCTGTGACGTGGGTGCTGGAATGGCAGTGGTCTCGGCTGGGACGGGTGGGATAGGGATCACAGGGATTATGGGAGCAGAGGGAGGAATGACATCTGCCTGCTAAACAATGACAGTTGAGGTCAAAGGTCAGACCAGATGACACACAGCAGTACTGATTTTCAAGAATTCTCTAATTAAAAAGAAAAACTAATTAAAACCGATATTGAACAGAATTCTGAAAAGAGAGGGAAAAGATGAGGTAATGGAAACAATACAGTAAAAAATGATCATATGACTGTTTTAGCTTGTAAAATTAGACTGTAATTTCTTTTTATTAGCTAAAGTCTCTGCAAGCATTCAATTTACATTTTTCACAGCATAAAAGAGATTAATAAAATAGATAATTAAAAGAAATGTAATAATGAAAAGATCTCATAAATAAGCTTTGTACTAAATAAAAAAATTAAAACTACATAAATACTTAAAATACTCTACCAGTATTTACTCCAATGTTACTTCAATTCTACTGTTTTTGTTTTTTTTTTTTTCCAGTGAAACACAAAAGGACAATTTTGAAGGATAGTGGATAATGATTACTTTCATTCTAAAAAAATCTGGCCTCTATGAAATGTTTAAAAACCACTTGAAGAACCATCATATTCTCCTTTTGTTTTCCACAGACAAAAATAAATAAATCAGTAACAGCAAACAGTTTTGAAATGAAACACTCAATCCAATTATATTTATTGTACTCGGCAGTATTAGCAAAGGAGCTTTAAAGGTGTAAATTGTGATAGAATCCCCATCAATGTAAAGTATTTTTGATGCTATTTTGCGACTCGCTAGAAGGACAACCCTTTCTTTAGACATAACCATTAAGGTGAAGAAAAATGCACAACGTGTTTCAAGACTCAAGAGGGCTAAAAATAAATCTCCAGTCCAGCAATCAGCATCCTGTTGTGCAGGGCCAAGGAATTGCTTTTCCATTTAAATATGACAATAGCCACAGTCATTTTTATTTCTGCAGGATGAAAATGTGTGTCAGCTAGAGAAACTTCAGACTACATCACACCTGAACTAAACAGTCAACATTTATTTACATCCATTCATTTCTGAAGAGCATGTGACCAATTCCTATTAAAACCAACAATTCCTTTAAAGGGATAGTTCACCCAAAAATCTATATACTCACGCTCAGCCCATCCAATATGTACGTCTTTTTATTCTGTAGAAATGTACAGAAGATTTTTAACTGAAAACTTGAAACTTGGTCCTTGATGATTCATATAATGTCAATGGCTACCATGACTTGTTAAAAAAAAACATCCAAAGTGAAAGCAAAATGAATACCCGTAGTTCCTGACGATACATTAAGGTCTAATGACCGAAACTGAAAATTATTTATAACATGATTAGCTGTAATTCACAACCTCTGCAAAAGGTCCTGAATGCCTTCATGGTAGTCTGGAGCGCGAGTTCTCTTACGAGAAGTTCTCTCGTATTGCGTAAGCTAGCTTAAATTATCCTTAATTTTGTGTCCATTGTCAATGCAGTGCAGCAGCTGCAGACCTAGAGCGGGCAATCTAGCGAGCTCATAGGTTGCTCTGCAGCAACTGCAGCAGCCTATCAGTAAACCTGGCGCCCGCGCCCTCATCGCGTCACAGCCCACCAGAATACGCCTTATTCACGGCAGCGCCATCTTTGATTTTTAATGAGAATGAAAGCGAGGCTGTGAGGGATAGTCATGCATCTCTTCAATGGGCTGTACTGTTATTTAATGTGTTTTCGGATTGTTCTGCTCATGAAACACTGGAAAAATATCTTTCCAAGAAATTTCAGTTGACAAAAAACTCCCGACAATGTAAACTGAGGAAATTTGTAAGTAATCTAGCCGCTTTATTCAGCTTTTTACAGCAGATGCCATTGGAAACACGGTAAGTCTATCCCTCACACCCTCACTGTCATACCTGTCATGGCGCTGCTCTGAATAAGGTCTATGGGCGTGGCTTTAAGCCCGGAACACACCAAGAAGACGCCAACGAACTAGCGCTGATGAAAGCCAACTGTGTTGTCGCCTCTCGTCCCCTCTCGTCGAGGTAAAAAGCTGCACTTGAACACACCGAGAGAACTACAGGCGACCGTCAGCTAAAATGTGCGTTCTGCGCCTGCGTTTAATGAGCCAACTGTCTATTTCTGCAGATATATTAGTCTATATTAGTCATTCAAAAAGGAAAACCGACGCTGCGGCTGCAGATACACATAATGTAAACAAAGAAGCGCGTGCTTACCTTTTTGAATATCAATCCTGCTAAACACTTTCTTTATTCCACTCCACTCATGTTAATATTGAAATATTCGCCAAGGAACACTCAGGTAAGAAGACGTTACATAAGAACAGCCTTCTATCTTTACCGTTTTGACTTCTTTGCTTACTGTTTTACTTTTATTCTCGTGCACTGACTCTTTCACTAAGCTGAACAGCCAATCAGAGTTCTCTCTTTCCCCAACGGCCCGACGCCGATTCAACATGTTGAATCGGGCGAAATAAAGCCGACGAGGACTATTTTTAGCCAACGGCACGGAACCGTGCGTATCACACCGAGGAAACTTAGTTGGCCGACGCACAAAATCTGCCAGACGGCCGACCGTCGGCTTGGTGTGTTCCGGGCTTTAGTGTATATAAGTGAGGTTCATGCAGAGCCCCGCTCAGCGCAGGAGATCGCCATTTGAACTGCGCTCTCTGCCTGGGCCAAGAACACACTGCCCTCCCTTTCGCTGACGGCGGATGCGACCTCTGCGAAGAGCTTCCAATATCGACCCTGCAGGCTCGACTTGAAGTGTTCAACACCGATGCCACCGCGCCGCCTTTCGTCGCACCGCGCAGAAAGAAGTGGCATTCACAAAGGCCGCAGGAACCGGCGATTGAACTTCGCCTTTGCCATCCCCCCCCCCCCCCGGACACGCAGTTGCCGCCGAGTGGTGGCAACATCTGATGAAGAGGCGGAGGATAACGTCACTCGTGACTGCAGTTCTCTTCTGGTTCGGACAGCAAGGAGTGGTCAGGCTCTCACTCTGCCTCAAATCCTACGGGGTCGACACCCAACAGGTTCGACTGTTGCTTCCTTCAAAGCCACACGGAACTTTCTAAATCGTGGAGCGCACCTCTTTTGGCCAGGATCCAGTCCCATGTCTCCACTTCGCTCTGTGGACGGTGCCACCGAGAAGGGCTTTTCGTCGAAAAGGCCTGCAATGCCCATTGGGTGTCAGGGCTCACTCCACTAGAGGCATGGCCTCATCGTGGACGTGGTCAAGTGGGATTTCAATGACAGGTGTGGTGGCAGGCTGGGCTTCCCCATCCACCTTTGTCAGATCTTACAATCTACACGTTCCCTCTCTGCCAGCAAAACTTCTGCCGGTATAGTGTAAACAAGACAAACAGCTCTCCTGGTGAGCTGCATTAATGGTTTGCTAATTGCTAGCTTACGCAATACGAGAGAACCTCTCGTAAGAGAACCTAAACCTCGGTTCTCTCTAGAAGAGGGAATGAGTATTGTGTAACCGGCCATGTTCGCGCCACGATTTTCATCGCTTCAGTCGATGAAAACCAGGGAAGCAGCCTCTGAACCTCGCTTACATACACTAAAGCCACGCCCATTCTGGCGGGCTGTGACGCCACGAGGGCGGGTGTGCCTCTCATTGGTAGGGGTGTAATGATATTCGAACCGAACCGAAAAACCGTGACACAGATTCGAATCGCGATACTCTCATTTTAAAAAAAAAATGAATAAAAAAATAATTATGAACATCCATCCAGCTTTACAATCATACAGAACATTTAGATTTTTTTCCCCACAGTTTTCATTCCAGAAGTACAGAGCCAAGCACATTAAAAGATATTGTAGCCATGATTTAAGAATTAGTTCCCATTACTTTTTTTTACTGTATTTATGGCCACGTTATTAATTTGTTCCCTCGTTTTAGTTAAACGTTTGCCGCGCTGTACTAATTAGTTGACTCGTTGGCCACAATTTAACCAAATCAAAATTAATAAATGATACAATAAAAGCCATTACATTATAAAACTAAACGTTAAATGAATTTAAATAGAAGACAAAATAGAAGACAAAAGTTAATAGTTAAAAGTTTATGTTGGGAAGATTTTGTGTATAAAAACAGCTAGCCAGCAAGTTAGCTATCATTACACATCGTTTTCAAAAGCCTTTTGTCTCAAATCTTCCGTGATACTTCCATGGTCAAAGTGATTTTGATTGACAGATCTCATTTCAGAATTGAGGCTATATTTATGAACTCAGAAATGAAAAAGAAATACAATGTAGCCTACATGAAGTGGACCGTGCACTGTTGTGAGAGAGGATCTGACGCAAGCAGATATCTATGGGAGTTCAGCAGATTCCAGCTCTACATGAGCAAAAGTGTGTGTTGCCATGCTGTCAGTGAGGAGACATCCGCTGAAACTGGCCCCTCAACACAGCCCGTCTGTGTCAGCGTTCCCAAACAAAAGCGATCTGATCCACAGCCGCTTGTCCAAGCACCAACAACACAGCCAGAGGAGACGGATATTCAGTTACAACAGTCCAGTTCACCCAGTCAAAAACAAACACATCACTGCAACTACTAATTAGAAAGGGTTTCTGTTTCACTAACCCTCACACTCAGGGTTATGGCAGAGACTTGAGACTAAGGCATGTACTATGCTACTATGTTTGAGTGACAACAGCACACAAGACATCACTAATTCAGTCACAACGTTTTACATGAGCGCATGCTGTCCTGCCTAAATTGACCAGAGTAACTTATATAAGAATCTATTTACACTGCATGCTATTATGGCGGTTGTACAGTAGTCATGGCCTGTGATTTCAGAGTTAAAATTAGAATCAATCATTAGCATTGATCAGAGAGACTGGTTTAGAGTTCAGTCTAAAGCTCCCACCAATGGCTCAAATGAATAATAAATCCCAAACATACCCCACTTTAATACCTGCATAATACAATAAAAATCGAATATATTTTATTTTTTATAAATCATTTACTTATAAAAGATATTCATATTATGATGATTTTATCCCAAAAATCTTTTTCAAAAAGCATTATAGTGTAAAAAGTGTATAAAAGATTTAAAATATGTTCACTGCTTACAAAATGTGTCAATATGATGACCAAAACATCTCGTCTTTTGACACAGATTCCTAAACAAAAATCAATTTGCCGATTAGGATCCAACAATTAAAAAAAATACATAATAAATAAATAAATAAATAAAAAAACATACACATTACAGTTCAAAAGTTTGTTAAGGGTCGGTTTTTAAAGTTTTTAAAATTAAAAAAATTAAAAATGTTATTAAAAATACAACAAAAACTGTAAATTGTGAAATACTGTAGCATTACAGTTTAAAATATAATGTAATGTATTCCTGTGATGGCAAAGCTGAATTATAAGCATCATTACTCTAATCTTCAGTGTCACGTGATCCTTCAGAAATCCTTCTAATGCTGATTTGCTGCTCAAGAAACATTTCTATTCTAGTATTATCAATGTTGAAATATAGTTACTGACCCGGAAATTTTGAATGGTAGTCTCTGAACATTTTTTCTCTTCTCTCATGTCTGTCAATTAATTTCAATACATGACACGAACTTGGATCTTTACATTATATCACTTATATCATCCAAAACCATGTTTGCAAGGCCCAATACATCTTAAGAAACCATATAATCATCAACACAATATAAAAGTCATTTCAGATTAACAAAGTAGCATTCTCAGAAATTCAAATCCACATGGCTCAACCTTCTCCCCCTCATCTCTCAGTAAGACTCCCACATACCTTATCCAATGAAAACGTGCCCCAAGAATTGGCAAGCCACAAGGCACTGGAAGAAGCTCTGACTTTAGCTGTGCTTTTGGTGGGGCTCTTTTTCACACTGTCCCTCAGGTTGGTGAACTTCCCTCTGCTCTTGGTGGAGGCTGGAAGGGTGCAGGAGCTGTACTGTGGAACCCTGTGGGACTCCAGGTGAGTCTGCTGGAAGTTGAGCAGGGTGGGTTGAGACAGATGAGGCTTCTGCTGCTGATACTGATGCTGATGATGGTTCTGCTCATGCAGATGGTGGTGGAAATGATGATGGAATTGCGGTTGTCGCACCAATTGGGGTTGTCGCACCAATTGCCTCGGTGTTTGGGTCAGCGTACCGTGCACGTGTCCGACCCTCTGTTGCATTCTGGGATGGTTGCAGCTGGCCACCTCCGTCACCCCGGTCCGACAGTCCACGTAAGCTCCACAGCAGTATTCATGGTTGTTGTTATAGGTGGTCATCGTTTTCCAAGCAAAGAGGGCACCACAGCAAACTGGTGGACGCCAGGTGAAATGATGGAGAACGCAGCCTGAAGAGTGATGAGAGCGGGAAGAAGAGAGGACACACCGTGGTTGTAAATCTGGTCCTTTTCCCCTGGATCCACTCTTCTGCCAACCTCTCTCACGTCTATCTCTCTTTCAGCCTCACTCGCTCTCATCCCCCTGCACTTGCTCACCAATTAATGAGCTCCAATGGGCACTGCACATGACAGCACACAGTCTCTTCTGCAGGCATGAATAATCAATGCTCCATTCTTGATTTCAGCATTGGCGTCCGGACGGTCTGCGCGTCGCGCTTTGGACAACAGCAGATTTGCATCCAACGTTCGAGATTCACAAGGCTTTTGTAGTATGATTCGCTTTTCAAAGCATTAACACGGGTCACAAAGTGAGAGGTCACAGAGGATAAACGCAATCTCTATTAGATGCTTAGCGAATGGGCCGGTGCGGTGTGTCGGGGCATATGATGGTGGAGCAGAGCCTCGCTATGACCTTATTTTACAACTATTATTCAAAACTAATCTCAATTTGTACCTGCGCTGTAAGATCTTTTGCACAGTTTTGTGTTATTTCATTTGAGCCAACAGTGCTGACAGCTGGATAGTGGTCATTCATTTAAGCTCATTGGGTTTTGATGGAACATCTCATTAAACTTGATCTACGATATATATATGTGGTTTATATAAAAGGGTAATCTCTGAATTGCTTAAAAATCAGAGTAAAAACATTCTTTAGATAGAGTTTATTTAACTAGTTTCTTATAGAATATGAATGAAGATAATCATCCTTTATCCTACTATCATTAGTGCAGTGATCCTACATGTCGTTTTCACAGTGTCCAATTAAATAAACGGATGCTTCAGGGCCTGAACAGTGGGGACAGCGATGAGAGACTACTTCTGCATTAGGATTGGACAGTTGAAAATGTACCGTTTCCTGTTGACTGCACCTTTTAATGTACCCTGTCCTGTTTCTTATGGGGCTGTGGGAGAGGAGGAGGAAAAGAGAGAGAAAAAGAAAAGCTTGTGCCTTTGGCTATTGAAAGTATGCCACCAAAGAATGGACACTAAAAGAATGTGTATATCTCATGAACTAAAAAATAAAAACCAGTGAGCACTATATATATATCCATTTATATATGCATTTATTTAAACATTTTGTGCAGATGACGCTCGGATAGTATGTGCTACTTCTTTTGCATCTTCTGCTTTTCACTCATTATCAATTGTTGTTCATTGTGTTGGTAACACTTTACTTAAAATTGGTGAAGGGGTATCTAAGCCTTAATAATGGGGCTGTAGAGGGTCAAAAAAATGTTAAATGAAAAATGATTTAATAGGCTACACTTATAAATTAATATGGCCACTATCCAAAAATTATGTTTCATATTCATATGAAATACACAGACACACCGTCTGATGTACAGCAGATGGCTCCATACACACAGACATGCTCAGGTTGGAGGAAAGCAAACAAGGCCACACACTGCACACATCAACCATCTACATCAATGTGAAAATATTCACTCCTCAGTGTGGCGCCATACAGTGTGGCACCATACGCCATACATATTCACTCCTCAGTATTGCATTCTCAGAGGTCCAGTAATACATTTGACAATTTAAATCAAGTTAAAAACAATAATAAAACTCTCAATAGCAATAAGACTATAATCATGTTCCATTTTATGACACGTTAAAAGTTTAAATTATTAAAAGTTTATTATAAGTCTACGTAGACAACTTCATTTGCATACTTTCTCTATACAAAGCCATGTTGGGTAAATTGCTGGCATTATGTTATCTCCTTAAAAAGAATTCCAGCAGTTTTCATCTCCGTTCCACCAGATGGCTCTCTTACCAGGTTCCAAGGGTTTTCCAAGGGAAAAAAGCCTTCTCTTATTTTGCACCATGGTCCTGGAGTAATTTGCAAAATTTGCTACATCTAAATGATCTAGTCCCATTAAATGAATTTAAGGCCATGTTAAAATGCCATAAACTGTAACTCAAAAATGTCATGTGTGAAAAAAAAACTATATGTGACCTGTTCTTTTCTTTTATGTGTGATGCTTGCTTGTTTATTTTTGACTATGTTGAATTTGTATTTAAATATACTAACTGGTGTGCAGTCTTGGCCAGGTCACCCTCGGGGGCTAAATAAAGGTTAAATAATATATATATATATATATATATATATATATATATATATATATATATATATATATATATATATAGGCATCAATCTAGGCATCACAACATGATGTGCTATATGAAAAAAAATTGAGATTTACTAAGGATTATATTTAACCGTGTTATTAAAATATACATATTTTTAAATATTAAAGGGATGCTCCATTCTTTTTGGAAATAGGCTCATTTTACCACTCCCCCAGAGTTAAACAGTTGAGTTTTACCGTTTTCAAATGTATTCAGCTGATTTTTCGATATTTAGAAGAATATCACCAGACAGTTTCTGGTCTCATTGACTTCCATAATATTTTTTTTCCTACTATGGAAGTCAATGAGACCAGAAACTGTCTGGTTACTGATATTCTTCTAAATTTCTGAAAATCGGCTGAATGGATTTGAAAACAGCAAAACTCTACTGTTTAACTCTGGGGGAGTTGTAAAATGAGCCTATTTCCAAAAAAAAGTGGAGTATCCCTTTAACATTAATAATCTAAATGCTAAAATGGGAAATGAGTATACACAATTACTGTAAATATCCAATACTGACAGATACTTACTAATTACGGTATGGATACACAAATTGTGTTTCCACTTTTCAGAAATTAACCAACAATTGACTTGTGTAACTAGAATAGAAAATAAAACTTTTACAAAATAATTATAAATAATACTTTTTTTCTCCCCAATGTAAAAAAAAACATTTAAAAGACTTCTTAACAGAGATTAAAATGTACAACTGGAAACAGTGAGTGCGTTAAAAACGGTACAGAAACATGTCTAAGTCAGTCAAGATCACAATAATTGGATGCGAATGCAATGTAGAACAATGAAGCATTGATCTCTTTGATTGATTGATTTCCTAAGATGATTTCCAATAAGAGTTTGCAGACTTTCTCACAGATCTATAGGTCAATGTAAATAAAGCAATAATTGTTGTAGATTTTAATAAACACGTAGACAATACAAATTATGCGTTAGGGGGCTGCATTTACAGATGTATTAAACTCCCTTGGGGTCAAGCAAAACGCCAGTGGTCCCACTCATCGTCTAAATCATACACTAGATTTAATTATATCATATGGAACCAATCCAACCGATATAGATATTATACCACAAAGTGATGATGTCATTAATCTACGTACTGCTGAAATTTGTCATGTTGCGCCATGTTATCGACCAGGCAGAACAATCCTTCCAACCACTATAGATAGATTCTCAAAGCTTACCTGATCTATTGCAGCTGCTCAGTGAACCCAAACAAACAGATGAACTAGAAGAAATGACTAGTTTGGGCACCATTTTCTCTAGTACATTAGAAAGTGTTGCACCAATTAGATTACAAAAGGTTAGAGAGAAAACTAAAGCACCATGGTACAACAACAGAGAAACTCGTAACTTGGAGAGTAAATGGAAACTAATTTAGAGATCTTTAGAATCATGTCGAAAATATGTCATGTTATAAAAAGGCTCTAAAAGCAGCCAGGGCTGAGCATCTCCGCAAACTAACAGAAAATAACCAAAATAAACCAAGGTTTTTATTTAACACCATGGCAAGACTAACAAACAAACAGACAGACATCACCTGAGCAAAATATTCCATTATAGTGTAGAAGTAATAATCTTCTGAATTTTTTCACTGAGAAAATAGAAAGCATCAGAATAACAATTGTAAATGTACAATCTTTTATGGTGTCTTATGATTCAGCCTCAATTATGGCGCCTCAAGAATAACTACACTGCTTTACAAATACACTTTCTATAAAGCTGCTTTGAAACAATATGTATTGTGAAAAGCGCTATACAAATAAATTTGAATTGAATTGAATCTCTAACATACACAACAAGCCTGAAGTGCATCCTTGAGCTTGAAAACCCAGGTCAACACAGTTTAGCCAAAGGCTAGACCAACATCTTATACTATAAGCTTTTATGGCAACTCAATAGAAGCCATTAAGAGGCATTCACTTCTGAGATCAATCTTTTTATAATATGATGTAAAGCCGAAGATATACATACATAAATACATCCCAACTTAAAGACACTATATTCTCACTTTATTTGCACACCATCTTAACCACAACTGAAGAGACTACCAATAATTGTAATAACTACTCGTTAAACTTTGTCTAAAAAAAAAAAAAAATCTTGATCAGCTTGATAAAAAAAACTGGGATGGGACTATCTGTTAAAATCCGTCACCATATTTGGTGATGGTGCAGTGGATAAGACGCATGCCTTTGGTGTGAGAAACCTGGGTTCGAATCCACTATGAGACACCAATGTGTCACTGAGCAAGACACTTAACCCCTAGTAAGTTGCTCCAGAGGCGTGCGACCTCTGAAATACATAGCAATTGTAAGTCGCTTTGGATAAAAGCGTCTGCTAAATGAGTAAATGTAAATGTAAATTTTGCATTTCCTCCTTCAAAGACGAAGTGTGTAAATTGAAATTCTATCTTTCATTATACTGAAAGGCAGCATTAACTGTCAATATATTGAGTTTGAAAAGATCACGAAAATATTTCGAGCTTCCTAAACATCTCACAACATTATGACTAGAACTATGGCATGACTTTATGACGGGTCAATCTGTTGGACTGACCAATGGCAGTCAAGGGAGGGTAATAGAACACATTGTAAGGTCAGGATTGAGGGTTGCTCAGGGTTGAGCAAAAAAATATATTATCATTGATGGAGAAGATGAAGAATTAGAAAATTAATCGTAAAAACAATATTATTATTTTTATTATTAATTTATATTTATAATAATTAATAATAGGAAAAGGAAGAAAGTGTTTATACATAATTAGAACATGGATAATTATAAGTATAAGTATTGTTATTATTGATATTTATAACAATAATAATAGTTCACATTATGAAAAAGAAGAAAAAGTGTTTATAAATAGGTATCAATAGTTATCAATAATAATAATAAATATTAAGTATTATTATTATTATGATTTATTCATATTTCTAATAATAACAATAATACTTATTATTATTATTATGCAAAATTAATTTTTATTATTGTTTATTTATATTTATAAATAATAATAATAATAATAACAACTATTATTAATAATAATCATAAATAGAAATTGGTTTATAAATGATTAGAACATCAATAATACTAATTATACGTATTGTTATTATTATTGATTTATATTTATGATAATCATTATTATTTTATATTATTAAGAAAAGGAAAAAAAGAATATTTCTGTTTTATTGATTCACATTTATAATAAAATAATAAAAATGATGATCATAAACTATGGCATGGTTGTAATTGCTGTTGTTATTAATTGATATTTATAAATAAATGACACAATACTTAATAAAAAAAAAAAACTTAAATACCCACTTTTTCCTAAAGGTAAGCTTGACTGTATTTTCCATCATGAGTGGCTTCTCTGACACTTTATTCTATGTGAATGGTGGTGGCCCTGCACTCAAGAGCCAGTAACCGCAGAGTCACTATTATACACTTGTACAACAAACTTAACAGTTCACACCAAACCGGTCAAGAGGTGCTGCCACTGCAAATGATCTACAACCCATTGTTTGGATCTAAGCAGGCAAATTACCAATTAATGAACACTCAAATCACTTTGCCCTCTGCAAAACACCTCTAATGCGTCCTATTGTACAAACTGTAGCCAGAGGATCCGTCAAAACAGTATCATCAGTATAGTCTAAAACAGAGAAGCAAAATGTTCATTCCTGTTGCCATGATTCACTGTGGAGAATGTCTCCTACACACACACAGCCCACAGATCTCTCTCCTCCACCTCCCCCGGCCAGCACACACAGGAGCGAGCCGGAGAAATACTCCTCTGCCAGAAGAAGAAGAAGTCGTCGCCGTCATTTTCATCTACTACAACCTTGCTGAAACCATAAATAACACCAGGAAGGAGGGTCCCCCTTTGGTCTCAGCTCAACTAATAGGGTTAATGGGTAGGGTCACAGAGGTGACTGGATGGCTATTACGATGGTGATTGATGAAGCGACGGCAGACTCATCTGCTGTTTACCCAAGAGCAAGAGTTCCACCCGCACATTGCCCCTGATGAAAGAAACTCAGGTCATACAAAGCTCTATGTTCAACAGATATGAGAAATAAATAAACAAGTGCTGCCACATGATGAAATGTCCTTGCTTGACGATCGCTATGGCAACACCATGGCAACAGCTGAAGCTGCAGTGAGACCTGCGAGGCTATGCATGCTCTCAGGAAGACTGCAGCTCTACGGATCTTAAACTGGCTGTCTTGAATTAACATCAAGTCATTTCGTAAGCCATGCGGGGATGTTTAGCTTTATATTGTTATGATTTGTCTAATAACATTGCATTGAAACCTCACATATATTCATGCATGCCAGCTCCTACAGTTTATTTAACGAGAGTTCAGCTATGATCTTAAAAATACATGTTCTATAAGGAGGTTTCCGCAGCAATCCCACAGACCATTTTTGGTTCACCAAATACTGTAACAGTGAACAGTTTTTTTCTTAGCGTGAAGAACATTTTAAAAATCAAGAACCTTTCTCTGTTATACAGAACCATGCGTGTAATGGAAAGGTTAAGCTGGATGTTAAAGGTTCGTCAATAAAGAACCTTTATTTTTAAGAATGTAATAAAACAAGACCCACTGTATATATGGAAATGTATATTGCATGAGGTAGTTGACACCTATTAGATATCAACAACATGGCAATGCTAATAGTTTCCATAAGTGGTTACACAAATGCTAATGTAACATCAGTCATTTGGCTCCTAATTTCACATTACACAAACACTGAGGTGCAGTGGTAAATGAAGGGGGGGGGGGGGGGTGAGCTTGAGATCTTGGTTGTGGATGATAGAAGCCTGGTGTATCATCGTGATGCCTTTATAAGATTTCCATGTTCTACCAGCTTCTGTTGATCTATTTCTGGTACAGACGTGACACACAAAGAGTACACACATATACAGTACAGACATATGTGCATGCCACACAGAAGTATGTGTCTATACTGAAAATATGTCATTGAAAATATCCTTTAGGGCTAGAAATAAATAGAAAATGTTAAGATTTTTGGCATGACGTTTTACACAAACTTGGAGATTATGTACTTGATTCATACATTTTCATTTTTTTCATTATAATATGGGTTTATTAGGATCACCAATTTCTCATTAATGCAATTATCTAATGCATTTAGGGGTGTGGTCCTGGTCAAGACAATCTCCTGAAATCCAAACTGAATGTCAGAATGGGAAAGAAAGCTGAATTAAGAAATTTTGAGTGTGGCATGGTTGTTGGTGCCAGACGGGACGGTATGAGTATTTCACAGTCTGCTCAGTTACTGGGATTTTCACCCACAACCATACCTAGGGTTTATAAAAAATGGTGTGAAAAGGGAAAACATCCAGAATGTGCAGTCCTATGGGCGAAAATGCCTTGTTGATGCTAGAGGTCAGAGGAGAATGGGACGACTGATTCAAGCTGATAGAAGAGCAAGTCTGACTGAAATAACCACTCGTTACAACCGAGGTATGCAGCGAAGCATTTGTTAAGCCATAAAACATACAACCTTGAGGCGGATGGGCTACAACAGCAGAAGACCTCACTGGGTACCACTCATCTCCACTACAAATAGAAAAAAGAGGCTACAATTTGCAAGAGCTCACCAAAATTGGACAGTTGAAGACTGGAAAAATGTTGCTTGGTCTGATGAGTATCGATTTCTGTTCAGACATTCAGATGGTAGAGTCAGAATTTGGCGTAAAAAGAATGAGAACATGAATCCATCATGACTTGTTACCACTGTGCAGGCTGGTGGTGGTGGTGTAATGGTGTGGGGGATGTTTTCTTGGCACACTTTAGGCCAAGAAAACATTTATTTAAATGCCGCATCCTACCTGAGCATTGTTTCTGACCATGTCCATCCCTTTATGGCCACCATGTACCCATCCTCTGATGGCAAATTCCAGCAGGATAATGCACCATATGATATCATAAAGCTCGAATCATTTCAAATTGGTTTCTTGAACATGACAATGAGTTCACTGTACTAAAATGGCCCCCACAGTCACCAGATCTCAACCCAATAGAGCATCTTTGGGATGTGGTGGAATGGGAGCTTCGTACCCTGAAAGATGCTATCCTATCAATATGGGCCAACAAAAGAATGCTTTCAGCACCTTGTTGAATCAATGCCACGTAGAATTAAGGCAGTTTTGAAGGCGATAGGAAGTCAAACAAAGTATAGTATGGTATAATATTTATATATATTTATATGTGTATGAATGTATTTATTTATATGTGTATGTAAGTATGTATGTATGCTAAAGTAAATGCTTTTGTCTTTGGATGCCAAGCTTTTTCGGACTCTCAAAGCTTTTGGGGAAAAACTGATCACATACTTTACATTGCATTTGCAATTTTTCCAGTTAAATAATTTCCCTCCTCCAGCATAAGAAGAATTTCATGCTCATAAATTACGTTTGATTCAAAGCACAGATCTTCATGTATTTCGCTTTCTCATTAAGTGGATCCATGCCTTCAAATGGTCCATAAATCTAACAGCCAACGGCTTCACGTTACCTTGGAGTCTTAGCAATAACTTTCCCACTTTTGTGAGATCAAGGTGAAGCCAAATTTTACATGGTATGCGTCATTTGATACATTCAGCTTAGACATTTAAATATGGTTGATTGAAGATGCCATATATCATCCAAATAGCAAGTAAAAAAAAAATGTTCCGCCAAGTTGGATTTATACTTTTAGGCTACAAAACAGACATAACATAATGCAGCACTTCTAGCATGAGCATTCTCTGCAATACAGTATAATGCAAGGTGAAGCAAATAAAAATCCAGCAACCAAAATATCCGATAGATCACTGTAGACACTCAGCTAAGGGTTTAAAAGAATAATTCACCCAATATTAAAATTTTAGATATCCAAATTATATATTCTATCTGACCCCCCGGTGTGAGATTTTTTTATTTTAGGACATTTTAATTCCATGCCGATGCGTCATGCAGCCACTGTATGACATATGTATTGCTTTTCTTTAGCTTTTTTTTTTCTTTTTTATTCAAAACATTCACAAATTTGTTAATAATATAATGACAATCTTGATATTTTCCGATTGTCAAATATGTGGATGTGTTTTGTCTTTATAATTATCATGTTACTAGATTAATAGCGGACAATGTTAGTTTGCACCCCAATTATAGCACCTGTCGGATTTACATCACGTAAGTTCATCCATTTCTCCCAAAATAAATAAAAGTAAGTGGCCAGTGAACAGAGAGAAGACTTACACACTTTATAGTTTATCTGTTCTCTGTAACCTAAAATACCTCTGAAACCTAAAATAAGCATTATGTGGTTAAAAACACTGAATAGTTGTAATATGAAAAGCACTGAGTGCATCTATCTCTGGCTTAGTGCCAACCAAAAAAGAAAAAAGCATTATAATCGCACCGCTGTGATTGTACATGTCAAAGGGTTAAATCAATCACATTTCCGGGGTGGAGGGGGGACGAATTGAAACTGAGGGGGCACAAATCAGATCTGAGGGGGCAATGCCCCATTTTGCCTCTTCTGACACCAGCCCTACCAATGACTCATGCACTAATTGCATCCACTCACTGGTTCAAGGATCTGGTCACAGCATTGTCGGATAGACAGAACAAAATGAAAGTCATTATTAATTGATACTCTTCCCCTCCAGTGAGCTCTTAATTGCTATCATATGGCTCCAGAAAACTTGAAAGATGGAATTATGGCAGTAGTCCCCATTCATTTGGCTACTGTAACATTACACAAAATTACACCATCACCTGGTGGTGATAAAACAACCATAGCAGGAATAGTACATTCCTAAAAAGTTTTCAGTGTTCATAATGTCTGTCCAACTCAGCAATGGTCTAGTGAGTTGCATTGCATTGGGTTGCATCACAAATCCATGGTCTCGCATATATTGCTTGCTTTGCTCTTATATCACTTCATATCAAATGTTTGCAGTGTACCAGACTCAGTATGGCGATAATTATATGCACTTATATTCAAATATTAACATTTGATTATCCTCAGATGAACCAAATCAAGAGTAGTGTTAGTTCTGGCAGGTCAAGTCAGTCAAGCTGGCATCAGCTGACTCTCAAAAGATCCAGGTCTACCTATAAGAATACAATGCCTATCTATCACAGCTCTCTACCTACCCTATATTACAGTAAGTAAGAACTGTTATGTAGGCATCATTCGGAATAATGGCTGGATTGGCCCTTTTGAAAACATTCATGAAAGAAATGTTTGTAACAAGTGTGGTAACAAAGTTTATGGCAGGAATAAAAGAACTGAGAGTAAAGCCCTTTGTTGCAGCTTCTAATTATATTGCTTTCATTCTATGGCATGACCCCCCATGACACAATGAGTGACTGTTTGTTCTTGGGATCAGAACCAGCCTGACAGACTACTTTTTTTTTGGTCCGCTCCCTCAGGTCACTTCTTGACAGAAAAGAGGAGCAGAACTACTTCGACTTAACCGCTTTATATGATTATATTCAAGAGGACTATCATTCACCAACTGAGTGCTTTCCTCTACCTATGGGAAGCAGATACTTCAACTGTCCAGCATGATTATATATTGTAACTCTCAATTAAATGGGCTTTCACTGAATCGCTCAGCCAATTTCATCAGGAGAACCAAATATAATTCATTGAATACATAAATGGCTTTTTTACCTGCACTTTCTTATAAGCAAAGTAACTATCAGGGCTAAGCATTTTTCTGCTCATAATAATGTTAATAATATGAGATGTTGTTAACCTAAAGTTATTGTCATTGCAAACAAGAAAGGACTAATTGAAAGATGTGCGTCACTCCAGACAAGAAAACTCCAACAAAACCAAATCTTTTCTACTGAAAGGATAACTTACTGGCATTATTCCTTACTAGCAAAAGTCACACAAAAAGGTAGATGTACCAAAGCTATGCGTCCAGTCAACATCCCTGATGTTCATAGTAATACAGTTACAATATGCTATTGTCTTTGCAAACAGTGAAAGGACAAACTAAGCAAATAAATGACACATATTACTCTTAATTAGGAGGTGTTGAAAGACATGGACGTTTCACTCTAGTCAAAAACCCCAACAAAACCATACCCTGAATGGCTCAGCTAGTATACAGTGGTGTTTCCCCACACTTTGCAAGTACACGTGCATCTCATGCAGCAGGTGTGCAATGACGAAGAGTTACCTGGCTTGCTCCTGCAGTGATGCAGTCGCTGAAGGCACCGCGTCGCGTGAAGAAGGCCAGCAGCTGCTGCCAGCGAGAGGAAGACGAAGGCAGTTCTTCGCTGGAGCTCCGTTTGGCCCACTGCCTCTGTTTGGACCCTGGGGCGGCATGACCGGATGCGGTGTTGGCCCGACCGCCTCGCGGGTACAGCGTGTTGTTCCCAAAGATGTAGTTCATCACAGCCCTTGGGGCCAGGACAGATCCGCAACAGCTGTCAAGCGCCGAGGCAGTTCGGAAAGTGGCAACGTGGTAAAAGAGGGAGGGTGCACCTGGATAAGGTTACAGCATCCTCTCACGGATCTGACGACGGAACAATGCAAGCGTAAAGTCCATCCACGCCCAACTCACAACCTTCCTGTCCTCACCAGCCGGGAGATCAAGTGTGCAGCAGTCTCATGCTGGAAGGTGGAGTGGGCAGCAAGAAGGGAGGAGGTGATCGTGCTGCCCACGAATGGTGCACGCTACTCTGGGATGTGACTCCAGCTCCAGACTCGCTGAGACCTGAGAGAGGATCAATGAAGGACCGGGGAGCTCTCTGTGCATGGGGGAGAACCTAAGAGCCTGAAGAAGCAGGAAATGGGTTCAATTAACTGGCAAGTGTTGCAGTCGAAAGCCCACAGTTCTCCAGGGATTCTTAATCTAAATGGACTGGGGCTACAAGATCGTCCACGAGCAGGTATCAATCACATCGCTTTCTTAAAAGCAAAAGAAAGCCTTCCACTGCGCATTAAATATAGATGCTGGCATTCAGGGTGGTACCCTGATGAAAAAGAAACGAATGGTGGTGTTGTTGTAGTAGTCCTTTTTTTCTTAGGCATGGCCACACTCGGAGGACTCCAGTTCTCCGGCTGATCATTAGAGACAGCCGAGCCACAAAAACTATTTCAGCAAAGCTATTGATTTTTCCCTCCTCCTTGCACTTTAGACTAAAAGCTTCATTGTCGGAAAAGATACGATTACCTAATGATTATAAAACTTTGCGAAAGCAAACATACGGCTCCGAACGGGAGAGAGAGGCATAGATCCAGTGAGATCCAGGGGTAAAGGTAGATCCAGAAAGCGAGCGTGCGCTACGCGTACAGAAGATGACGATTCCATGCTGTCTGGATGCTCCTTCTGACACAGATCAGCTTCCACACGCTGCAGTCTCTTTCCACACACACGATTCAGTGAGGGGGAGACAAAAGCCTGTGCCTTCACAGTCAGAAAAAAAAAAGAGAGAGAAAGCGATTGCAAAAATAACCTCGTCTATGTTAATAAGACTAGAATTCCTGCAGATCTCCACCACGGCAACGCTCCCAGTCAAACCTACTACTCTCTGCCGGTAAAAACTATCCAAGGTGTGCCACAGGTGTCAAATGAGGTAACAGACATTGTCACAGCTTGTGCCTCTATTCCCCCAGGACCAAAACCATGGCAACAGCTTCCACATCAAAAAAAGCAAGCAACTCCACAGAGCCTGAGCCCTGCCTTCTACACCTAAATAGATTATATGCACAGGGCTTTAGTAGAAATTAAAGAACTACCAGCGATGGGCCTTTTAGAGCACACCATCTGATCGGAGATACTGGCAACCGTCTTCAGTGATACCGGCAATTTTCAAATTAGCACAAGGAAGGGCAAAAACAAACAAACAAACAATCTATGACGTCCTTTTGTGGTTAAGGGAAATAATGCACTAAAGCTGCTTTTAATAAACACAGTAATCTCATACAGTATTTGCATTTACTAAATAAACAATAAAAGGGATGCAAATAAATTAATTATTTAACCTTGTTTCTTTAAAAAAATATTTGATTTTATATTTCACAAAGTCATCGCAAGCCAACAATGACATAAATCGCTGCCTTGAGACAATGCCCCAGGACATGCTTTCTAGCATTCTCATTTAAATTTGACCTTCTAAATGTTGGTGTGTATTAATAATTCATCAGCAATTAAATAAAAACACTGTGCATTTATTTTTAATGAGTGTTGCTGTAGACCCCTCACCATGGCATACCGTCTTCATGGACACCTCGAGAATCCAGACCCCCCAACATCACAGCAGCTCAAGACTGTTAAAACTCGTACAGAGATTCATGCTACTGTATAAATCGCAATGATGACACTAGATCCAGATCTAGATCTCAGATCCAATTAGGTGTCCTAAATCAACAGCTGGACTTGACAACTACATAATAGTGTGAAGGTTTACAAAACTTATCCAAAACTCCCTAAATTGGGTCACGTGTGCAGGGCAAAACAAAATATGTAATCATATGAGGATATCAATATTCAGTAGATGAGGTTAATGTTTAAGAGGGAGGGCGGAAAAAACATTCCCTGTTGAAATCAATGTGCACATCCAATCAAAAACTATTTTAGTATTTTAGACTCCAATAAACTTGGTAGAAGTATGCAAACTCCGACATGGACACTCTAATTCTTGAAATTAATAAACAAAACCACAATAACTACAACCAAGACAACAATAAATTTAAAGGGGTCATGAACTGACTTTTTAACTTTTGTTATACTGTTGTCTGATGTCATCTTATGACATTTCCTTGGCTTTTACATTCAAAAACATCAAAATGAATAAGTAATAGGCTATTTTTTACCCTAGTTTTGAGCCTAGCTCAAAAACGCTCGGTTTTTATGGGCATTTCACGTTGTAGACTTGGAAGTAAACGCCCACTGCTGTGAGTGGATAACAGTTTTGCATATTATAATAAGTTTCACTCACTTGTCGATGTACGTGGGGGAAATTGTTCTGAAAACGTCCAATGTTGTAAAATGGCAACAGGAATGATTCGCCCATACAACAATGATTCGACCCAGAGTCCGTGTGTTGCACAATTCCTGTCAGATCCAATATAGATGGCACAGCACCGTTTTTTAATCTTAATTGGTCTGCAAATCCAGTATTGTTTACAAAACAATCCTCAGTGAAATGAAGCGAACAGACGGACAACATTTTACCTTCATCAGCTGGAACGTCATTAAAATAAAGTTTAAACATGCCTTCCTATTGGAATCCAGAGGAAGCTTATGCAGCGACTATCTTCTTCCACAACTAGGCACTGCACAATATTTTGTATCGCTCGGTAGCTCGATCCGGTTCGTCATCAACGAGTAGGCCTATGTTAATAATTAGCTATGTGTGTAATGCGCGAATCGGTGGGCGGAGCTAAATCGGCCGCGTTGATCTTCTTCTGCGGTTTTAGCCTCTTTGTCGTCATCACTCTGAAAAACGAGTTGTTTGCTGAGCCTGGTGTCAATATAAGCTTTTATTGGACTAACAAGGACGTTATCAGTTCTGAAACTTACAGGATATTCTTACAATATGATGACCTCTTAGATGTCAAAAGATCAAGGAAAATTTGATTTCTCAGTTCATCACCTGTTTAATTTAACAATAAATAAACATGGTTTGTGCTGACTATAAACTGTGTGTGTTGAATTATTGGCTGGAGGGAGTAAAAATTCCCATATTCTGTGCATGTCAAGTAAATAAGTTAACATATATTGTTGGCTTAATGGAGTTAATGGTGATATAAATAAAATTACTAACATTCAAGCAACATTCAAGCAAGATTAAACACTTAGGTTTTATTAATAACACTATCTAGGGACTTTTTCTTTTTACTTTTGTATTTTAAACTATTTTGCTACTGGATTGAGTCGCCACTTAATGTCTAATGTAAAATCTGTGTACCGAAGCAAAACTGCTCTGGGCTTTATTGCATTGCTGATGAAGCAAAGTGCTGTAGAATGGCAAATCATACTTTACAGGTAAGACAAGCTCTTTGTCACATTAATAGACACGGGATTGATATTGCACTTCTGTGACTGTCAGAGCAGAACGCCATTGTTCCAAAACAAAATTTCCAGTTCAGCCTATGACATGTAAGAGAGAGGCGTGATCATTTAATTACTGCACAGCTCATTTATTTCCCCATAGAGCAAAAGACTACAAAGCAAGCAGACTGTATTATGAGAAAACAAAAAACATCCATGCTTATGGTTGCTAGGTTGCTTGAGTCAATTGATCTCATACCCAGACCTATATAATAATCAAGTCTTTAAACTGGGTCGTGTTTTGTTTTTCTTTTTTCACCAGTCAAAATTAATTCAACTAACTGCTTTGAATATTAATGAATGAACATTAATATTAATTTGTTCTATTATCAAACAATTATGCCTAGGCAAAAACCATTAATTAAAAACAGAGATTGGTGTTCATGCAATGGGGTCCAACACCAGGGACCACTACTGAGAATACAGATTTTTCAGATTTGACATCATCATCCTAAAAACTACAGTGAAAAGCAGAACGAACAAAGATCATGTCAGTATTTCGGTAACGCTTCCTTTCACAGTCCAGTTTCCCATGTAAATACTATGTACTTATTTTAGTAACTACAATTACTGGGTAATAACTAGTACTAACCCTGAACCTACCCCTGAACCTACCCCTGTTCCATGTACTTACCTTATATTAGCCATTACTTTCTAGTTAAGTACACTGTAAGTACCCTGTAAGTACTGTACTGTAAAAGGAAGCGTTACCAGTGTTTCTTAGTATTTGAAAGTTCAATCTGATGATCATGTCCTCTTTGCCATAACATTTCTTCATACTAAATGTTTTGATTCAGTTTTGATTTGATTTTCAATGGTGACTTGACACCCATTAATAAAATTAAAATGTAATGTTATATTACATTAAAAGGTTAGTTCACCCAAAAATGAAAATTCTGTCAGTATTTACTCACCCTCATATTGTTCCAAACCTCTGTGTGTTTATTTGTTCTGCTGAACACAAAGGAAGATATTTGGAAGAATGTTTTAATCAAACAGATCTCATTCCCCATTGACTACCATAGTAGGAAATAATACATACTATGGTAGTCAATGGGGAATGAGATCTGTTTGATTAAAACATTCTTCCAAATATCTTCCTTTGTGTTCAGCAGAACAAATAAACACATAGAGGTTTGGAACAACATGAGGGTGAGTAAATACTGACAGAATTTTCATTTTTGGGTGAACTAACCCTTTAAATTCTAATTAATTGTAATAAAAATTCAACTACATATACAAAAAGCTTCTGTAGCTCTTTAATCTTGACAACACTAAGTAAAACATAGTACATACATTTTGGACAAGACTTTTTACTTTTTTTTTTTCACAAACTAGAACCAGTTTTCTACTGCTATTATACACTCAATCACAAAAGCGTGCCCTCACAAACAGACGTGTTTGTTGAAATACGTCGACTCATTTTAAAGATGCCTCTCCATTCTAATAAGCAGCTGTCTCTTTTGTTTATCACCTCACAGTCTGAGCCATTCCTCCTTGTCCCCAACCACCAGCAGCATTATGGGCAATCAATCGATAGCACAATACAAGGACAAAAGCCTTCGGAGCGTCCCTTGCCTCTTCCCCAAGCTCTCAGTCTCAAGGCCATATGAATTTCAGCAGTAAACACGCAAAGAGATGAGCAGTTATTTCAGAGATGGGGTGACAATAAAAATGGCATGTGGTGCTACTCTACATGTTAATGTGTATATCTTCTGTCAGCAGACACCGCATGATTGTTCCATTATCATATTCGCAGTACATTTTCCTTTCATGCTCAGACACACAATTACATTAAAGGTATAAAAATGCAGAACCACCGAGAGACCTTTGAAATGCAGCATATCTTGTGATAAGAAAAACGCATGGGGATGAGCTCATGTGATGAGCTTTAGTTATCCATCCATTTATACTGCTTCTAACAAAAAATATTGCATAAAATGTTATATATATACACACACACACACAATTATATATAATTTTACATCTTTTTTTCTTCTTCTGTGAAACACAAAAGGAGGTGCATGGCAGCAGTGGCGTACTGCGAAGATTTGATTTTGAAATTGCTGAGGACGGGGACAACAATATATAAATATATTTTAAGTTTTGATATATCAGTGTCACCGGATATTGGTAAGGACACGAACCTAGCGTCCCAACTAAATTCTACACCCCTGCATGGCAGAATGTCAGACCAGCTCTCGTCCAAATAATGCCAAACGCAAAAAAAGCATCATAAAGAATCATAAATTGTATACCTCATTTGCTATATTCCAAGTCTTCTGAAGCCATTCAATAGGTTTATGGGAGGAAAGACGAGCACACAATCACATGGACTACTTTAAAGGATACTTTCATGGAGCTTTTTTGGTCACTTTGAAGCTTGCCATTATAAATAAACATCTACTTTTGTTGTATGAAAAAAGAAAGCTGCACTGTCTTTCAGCGAAACAACACATTTTGCATTCTCTGGAAGCAAGAAAAGAATTGCAACTGTCACTTTAAGGCCCAGTTTCACAGACAGGGCTTAGATTAAGCCATGATTATGCATTAGTTCAATTAGGACATTACTGAACATTACTGGAACATTACATACAAAACATTACTGGCGTGCATCTTGAGAAAAACACTGACATATTTTAAGATATGTCAGTGCAAGTTGCTTTCAGTTAAAACAGCTGAAACGTGCATTTTAGTCTGGGACTAGTTCAAGCCTTGTCTGTGAAACCAGGGTTAC
Organism: Cyprinella venusta; assembly: GCA_038021265.1. NCBI lineage: Eukaryota > Metazoa > Chordata > Actinopteri > Cypriniformes > Leuciscidae > Cyprinella > Cyprinella venusta. Next base: position 21,967,498 of record CM075868.1, on the reverse strand, counting down.
ATGTTTTAAAGAAGTTTATCATCATGCTAATAGAGTAAAAAAAAAAAAAAAAAAAAAAATGCAATCACAGCATTTTTTTTTCTTTTCTTTTCAACAAAAGAACATTGTGCTTCAATACATAAAAAAACCTTTTACCACTAAATGAAACTAAACCAAAACCAACTGAAAACAAACCAAACAAAACAAAACCAATTGCAAACCAAAACAAAAAACCCTAAAGGGACAAGGTGATGAGGAAAAAATTTGATGGGAGAAAATATTATATTTCAATGTTTTTCCATTCTCTCACAACACTATTGTGTTCCCCTGAAAAACTTTGTGAGTGAAATAATGAGGCGGGGAAACGTAATACTTCCAAGAGAAAATGCAAAAACAATACAAGTGATTCCTCCCCTCTCATATTTTTGTCCACCCCCATGTCCCCTCAGGGGCTCTGTGTAAAAAACAAACAAACAATTTCAACACACACACGCAACAAAAATTAGACAACTTTAAAAAAAGAAACAAGATGTGCTGTCACTTTGCAGTTAAACTGGACAGTCCAAATCTGTGCATACTTCAGTATGAAAGTACACAGAAAATACGCTTCTAACAAAAACTAAATGATAAACTTACACCTTTAAAACCACGTCCGTAAAGCGTTGAATTTAAAAAGAAAGGAGGATGTTACAGCGGAGGCAATCTTTTCCTCCGCTTATCTGTCTTGTAATTTACATGCACAGCTCAAAGTCATTCTGTCTGGAGCGAACACGTTCTGTCGGCATGCATTCCACAAACCAGCCTGCTTCACGTATATAATACTAACCAGCAACTGCAGCTGCAATCTCTTGGTCCTCCTAATGCTACTGATCAGACGTCGTCCCATCTTTTTGGCGTACCAAATGGAGGCCAGCATGTCACTTGCTAGTCCTGAGGTGAAACCCGGCACAGCGTGACATCCAGGGTTTGACAGACCGCCCGCTACAGCAAGGTACTCCTCAGCTCTGATCCGAACTCCCCACCCACCACCAGAAGCTGCGTCAAGGTGATCCCATGATGCAGCGCACGCAGGATAGGACAGTGAGAAAGGGGGCTAGGAGCTTGTCCCCGCCTGAGCCCGCCAAAGAGCTTCACGGGTGAACACGTGGACCTGCATGCCGGCCGTGAGGCGACGACTGGTGATACAGGACTAAACCGTGGTCTGTTAGATTCTCCAAGAATGACACAGCTCATTTTTCAGTAATGCTGTCTCTCTCAGCTACAGCTACAGCAGATGTTCCAAATATTCACTGCAGCTTTTATGAGGTCACATCCTTCAACTCTCAGGCAAAACGCCCAATCTCTGATTAGACCACAATGACATGGCCAAAGAGGTTATTCGGACGCCAGTTCTGCAGCAGTAAAAAAAAAATAAAAGTACCAAGTAATGTTGATGGATCAAAGTGATCCTCACTAAATGAGGATCACCCAAAAGTTAAAATCGCATCATTTACTCACCCTCAAGATATTCCAAACCTGTAAGACTGACTTACTTCTTACACAAAAGTATATATTTTGAAGAATGTTGAGTTACAAAGTTACAATTGTGAGATATAAAGTTATAAGACTGTGAGATAATAATTCATATTGCTAGATATTTGTAGCAAATAAAGTTGCAATTACAATCAATAAAAAAAATATAAACGAATCACTAAAATTCACAAGGACTGAGACAAAATCTTTATAGCTCAGCAGTAAAAGCTTCCTCCTCCATTCAAAAAAGACCATTTATTGACACTAGACAGCTTGCTCTGACATCCTAAAAGTTGTCACCATTAAGAAATGAACACAAAACCAGCCTCACTTAAACAGCAGAGATGTATATTCAAAAAGAATTGTAAAAAAAAATGACAATTTAACACACAAGGAACATACCAAGTGGATTCTGAGCTTACTGGCAGCCATTTGGACTCCTTGTGATCGGCGGTCATGCGTTACTTTATTTAGTAACACATGGGATTTGAAGTCTTCATGCTCACAGTACACTTAGTGCCCCATCACAGATCCACTTGTCCCCACAGAGGCTACAGGCTAAAACAAATTACTGATTGTACCTGAGTCAGAAAAGCACCTTATTAGAATTCAAGGCAGAAACGCTTCCACCTCCAGCTCCCATTACTTTATATGGCTGGACAAAACTAATGCACTTACTGCCCTGCAGCTCCAGCCACATTACTGCATAACTCTCCACTGCTGATGACAAGCACTAGACATGAACACAATACAAACATGGAAAAGCCCAAGACCAGAGAATATGAAAAGATTGGCTCACCCAAAAATAAAAACGCAGTCATCGTCTCCTTAACCATGAGGTCTTGCCAAACATACCTATGCTACAGTATTGCGTCACATGGCTCTTTACATACAATGGCAGGATCACTGAGTGTAACAGTATTGGTGTAATCAACACGCATGATGAGGTTACACATTTAACAGCCTTTAATAAACAAATAGGAAGACCACCTGGTTGTTGCTCTGTTGCAGGACAGTAGATGTGATTTTGCAGGACACGTGTGAAGGGATAAATTTACTACAACTATACTGTGTAAATATTGATCTACATCTGGACAGCCCATGTGCCATTACATTGGATTGGTTTTAAATAACCAATAAGCTTTGCTTATCGTGATCAGCTCTCAATTTCTCAAAGTTCGAGAGATCACGTGTTATTTACTCTAAAGGACCCATTCAGTCTGCTGAATATAATGACGTAACAAGCTTAAAGAAACGAACAAAAAACATTTTATACCAAAATACATTTTAAGTAGCGAATAGTTTATTCCACTCTAAGCAACCAATAAATGTGTTTTACCAGATATATTACATCTTGAACTAGTGCATCATTCCAGTAGTCAACATTAGAGGAAAAATCCCTCTCTATGACTTGGTTGGTTGGTTATTTTCTCGGCCTAGAACATGATGGCAGGGCAAATGGATTTTATATGACATTTTTAGTGTTGTGTTTCTTATTATTGTATTGTAATTTCAGAGAAGGGGGACAAATTAGTATACAGATCTAAATGAAATGCAGGATAAATAAACACACTCAAAGTAAAAAAGAGAACCAACAACTAGGACTGAGAACTAAAAACTCTATATAAACGGGGAACAAATGATGAGGCTCAACAAGACATGTTCAAATCACAATTAACCATGGAATCAAACACGAACAGAAACCAAGGAAACCTAAACTAAACAGAGCAGGGAAAGAGGAACTAAAGGACCAACAAACAGAACTGTTACACTGAGGTGAATGAAAAATATAAATTTTGGGCTGAGCTAATCCTTTAAGAACAAATGGATTAGTTTCCAACATCAATGATAATAATAATAATAATAATAATAATAATAATAATAATAATAATAATAATAATGAGGAATGATTCTTGAGCATCAAATCAGCATTTTAATAGGATTTCAGAAGGATCATGTGACAAAGACTGGTGTAATGGCCGCTGAAAATTCAGTTAATTGCTATTACAGGAATAAAATTACATTATAAAATGTATTAAAATAGAACACGGTTCTATAAAATTCTTATATTTCACAATATAATGGTTCTTACTGTATTTTGATCAAATAAATGAACCTTGATGAACATAAGGATTTAATTGAGAATCATCAATAAAAATATATATAATATATATATATGTATTTTATCTTACCATCCCCAAACTTGTGAATATCAAAATAATACCCCAAAAGACCAAGTAAAAAAATGATGAAAATTTTAAAATAGACTATATATATATATATATATATATATATATATATATATATTTTTTTTTTTTTTTTTTAAAGAGAGAAAAATAGTAATCTTCTATTCTTAATGTGTAAAGTCATGGAAAGTCCAAAACAAGAACTGTCAGGCAAATGTGCATACACATAATTTTAAATGTAACAAATGTCAAATTTTAGAAAAGCATCATTTTTTAAATGAAATAACTTCGATATTAACTAACTGTAATTGAGATACAGACCCTCAGTACCATCTGTGTGCATAGAAGTCTGCAGGCCTGTTAATATAAAGACGATGCGTGTCCTGTTTCACAACCTCCCCCAGAAAAACATTTGTTGCCACAAACCTTATAACGACCAAATGCCCACTTTAAAAAGGCGTTCTGACATTCTGTTCAGTGAACAAGAAACAACTCTCTGAATGCATCAACAGAGAGAGGCTAGAGTTACACATCACTTCTTGAAAAGACAACAAATGCATACACACAGAAGACAATCTAGCAAAGCTTTCTACAAAATACATACTGATTTCATTAGCTGAATGATAACAGTATCTCTTAAGCTTCATATCATATTTGGACACCCCAAAGAGACCAAATGGTTTGACCAACTGATGAACATGGTTTGTTAGAGTACTGTAGCTGTGCAATAACTTAAATTAAACATTTATTCTTGAATCCTCTTTGACCCAAACACTGGCAAATGCCAATTTTATCTGAGAAAATTACCCTTTCAAAAGCGCCAACAACAAACAGATATGCTAATTTCTTTCCGAATAACATAAAGGGTTACCCTGGAAACAAACATTTCACGCTGATATAAAATTTGTAAAAAGAGTTCATCTTCAAAACTCTTTTTAGCTGAACTTGTTTTTACCCCAAATATCTCAAAATTATTACTAATATTAGTTACTAATGATTAAAATAAATTAATCAAATCAAAACATATTTTCCAAAACAAACAACAAAAACAAGAAATTCAGAGTTTTAAAGAAATTAAAGATTTCATAAGAATTGAATCCACATGACACTTTTGATATTAAAGTCAATGTGAATTGGTGTTCCCTGTTCACAACACCTTTAATTTGGTAATGTGACGCATTTTTAATAAGTAAAAATGTAATAGATGCTGGCTGTTACATAACAGCATGAAGTCAGACCTAAAACAAATTCTTAAAAACCTTAAAACAAACCTATAAAAAAAATCCTTAAAATTGGTTAAAACAATTCAGTAGCCTATAGCGTAACTGACGTCAGAGGAAAATTTTGATTATATTTTATTAAAACTTAAAAAGACAATTTTTTTCCTTTAAAATAATATTAGAACTAATTACTATTATAATATACTATTACTAGTATACTAATAATACTATAATAATAATAATAATATATGAAATAACAGGAAACTAAGTAAATATGGAATAGACAGCCTTTTGACTAACTATTTATTGTATTTTATACAGTAAATATGCAAATTATATCATTCAAACTACATTTCCAATATACATCCATGACATCTTACACTGTGACATGTCTGCCACCTTGTGTTTACAAAGCAAACTGCAACAGCTTTCTCTTAATTATAAGCTAGTGCCATCCGTTTCATCATTGTGCATGGAGAGTTGTACTTTGAATAATATGAATAATGTGAATAATAATGGAAAACGTGTGAATGAAGACAATAAAAATCGCACCGGGTTACCTGCATCAGTGTGTCACTTTGCGAGTATAGTGTGGCAAAGGCGGGGGCTGGAACCTCCTCACCCCCTAATGTTGACGACCCATCAAAAACGCACTCCAGAGACTCAACCTGAAGAAGGGCACGCAGTTTCTCAGGTGATAAATACGACTACCAAACACACGCTGCACACGCACACATACATATATACACATACATACATATTTATTTAATCAAACAATGTCCCCACAAGCAGCTTTAGAAATGACAGGGAAGTGTGTAAAAGCATTGTGCCCTTCATTGAAACCCATGCAGCTACTGACACAACACAACTTCACTAAGCAACAAACAGCTGGCAAATGCAAAAAACAAGTGAGGAATAAAACAATGTGCGTATGAGGCGAGTTCATGACTGAACCCTAATCACCCATAATGTCATGATGATGATCGCTCATAACGCAGCACGCATAGCACTTTTCTTAAAACATGGATCATCATGATGAACCGCAGACACTCATACAACGCACACACTTGAAGTTGTGTGGCAGAAGACAGTGAGAAAATGATGTCATCTCCATAACATGGAGCCATTGTGAGAATGATTAGACAGATGAGTCACAATGTAATCAGCTGTGTATCATTCTCGATAAGTCATGAAATAAGTAATGTGTTTGTGTGTGTGCACATATATTATATGTATAAATAAATAGATCGATAGATATAGAGATATAGATATATATATGAGACTTGGGTCTCAATGAGACTTGGTTCTGACGTTAGCCAGGCTAACAAAAATCGATAACGTGACCCACTTCTCTTATAGTGCTGGATGTTAACAAACAAACTATTTTTTCATTCGGACAAAAATATCACCGAGGAGCTTTGCTGTGCTTCAGCACAGATATCGTTGTAGGCCTCACAAGTACGCAGGCCAGTCACAGGACGCTACAACTGTGGGACATGGAGAGCCACAAGATGTCATCCCCATCTGTGCCGACAGTTCCAGCCAAGCATGCAGGGAATCGTAACACAATCCCATAATCAGGCAAAAAGCTAAAATCTCAAACATCTACGACTAGAAGTCAGTATGGCGTTAAACAAGTGCATCTGCTTTAAGAGGCAAACTCGGGCTGTGTGCCACTGAAGCAAAGGTTAAACAATCGGATATTCTGGATGGGAGCATCCATGTATCTTCTTGACTGCCAGAAGAGCGGTCTGTAAATAGAAACCTGACCAGGGGCATGTGGTTCATGTGTCGTGTGCTGCAGAGAGCATGCAGTCACGTCATCATCAGGGCAGAGAGTGCGTGAAGCAAGATCTGATTCATGGGAAATATGATCAACACTGAAATTTACAAAAATTACTCAATATACTCTGTTAAAGCAGAGGCAAAGAAATGACACTGCTTAAACACAATTTACATTTAAAAGTCCTAAAGAGACACTAACACAGCTAAAAATGTGACAATGCTGTTTTAAATGGGATCCAGAAACAAGTACTATGATATACTTTATATATATATATATATATATATATATATATATATATGGAAACAATGTACTGGACTACACAACACCACCAAAACAGAATAACAAAAATGTGTAGGCTATCTTTATCTTTTTATAGAAGTATGAAATAATTGTAAGCGGTTTCTTTAATGCTTCTTATAACTCCCTATATCTGGCTGTGCATATTAAGATGGAATAGAATACAGTATATTAACATTGAAATAACACAATGATCCTTACATTACATATAACAGCCAGAAGGTGGCGTAAGATTACTGCAGTCACTAATAGGGCCAGAAATTGAAAGATTATCACATTACCAGCCTAATTCCAAGGAAATTGTTTTGAATCCTCATCTTAAAATCACAACCAGAACTGCCATTGTACTATCAAACGCTGTTGCGGTCAGCGAGGCGGCAACATGATTCATTCTGAAAAGGAAAACAAACAAATTGCATAGGTGCATATTTGTAGCACGATGCACGCGTTCTCAGAGCTCATATTGTTGTGAGGGAGAGTTAAGAGAGTGCGCGCATCAGCTGGGCCAGCAGCCAGAAAGCACCATCAGCCTAGAGCACATGGACTGATTTAGGAGGAATGCAGGCTCATAGTGATGACAGAGCGAGTGTGTTTTTGTGTGTGTGCGGGGACTGCGCAGCTGAGGCTGATAGGAGGTGACAGGCAGGGCTTGTCAGGCGCTGCTCTGTCGGCATGCAGGAGCTCCACTGATCTGAGCCCAGCACAGCTCCTCCTCGAACATCAGCACTGCTCAGTGTGCGGGGAATTGTGAGTTTTCAAACTGCCACATTCATTTTGAATGTCTGCACCGCATGGTTAAATGATGGAGAATAATAATAGTTCATTGGGAGAACCGTTCAAGACGTCAGTGAGTGAGAACACTAGGTCGTTTATAGGTTGAAAGCTCCATTAAAACAAAATTTCTGTCGTTAATAACTAAAACAGTGTCCTTAGCCCGACGTGAAGAGACAAGCGACAAGTAATTTGTCTGTCCAGACAAGGGGGAAGTAGCTTAGCTGGTCTTAGCTGATTTAAAAGAAATGTTTCACTCTACTAAAGCACAAAATATCATAATATGTTTGCATATATTGAGGAGACATGCTAAGTTTGCATACTCGTTCTCTGAAAAACACTTCTACAGCCTGTTATTTTACTTTGAAATGTGCATTTCCAGGCTGGAATGTTTGTTATTGTTTTGGTCTGTGAAACTGCAGGTTGCCCATATTCATTGTCTATTGCGCTCGTTCCTGTTTCGTGTGCCCAAACTGGCAACCCTTGTGAGCACCATGCAGTCTGAGGAGCAGGTGGCGGGAAAAACAACGATCTCCAATATTTTGAATTTGAACACTTGGTTTCATTACTGCACATTTAAGCGGGTCAAGCTAGTGATTTAACTGATCTGCAGTTGGTTTCCCAGCTAGCCCAAAACCCATTAAAACCAAAAGACCAGACCAGTTGAAACCAGCAATCTAGCTTAGGCTAAAAACTAAATTTGGTAAAGAAAGAAATAGGGGAGAGCGGGGCACAACGTAACGCTTTTTGACTTTGCCAATTTGTGTAAATCTACTTAGGGTATAGAGTATAGTATTTTTCCCCCCACATTAATTTCCCACATGTCTAGTACAATTATGTGGTTTTGTTTTATTAATACAGAGTATACTTTTTTTCTTTATTTATCCCGAAAGAATGGAAGTGAAATGTGACAACATGCCCCATAAATGGGGTACATTGTAACGTGAGGGGCACATTGTAACATAACCATAATGCTATCTGATCTAATAAAAAAAATATACAAGTCAAACAATTAATCTAAGAAATAAGACAACAGATGCCTTGATTATCAAAATAATTCTTAGTTGCAGTCCTAGTGTCTGATTTAGTGTGTGAATGTTATTTATTTGGTGTTTGTTTGACTGTAAACATGAAACTGATGGAGATTCTATCACAAGCAACACTGAAGCATGTTTACAGAGTGCACAGAGACAGAGAATAGATGCCATGCAGCACAGAAATGTGTCATGGAGCCATTGGAATTCTGGGAGATTTTACCTTCATAGGAGAGATGTGTGAATGAGAAACATAGCCGTGTACATTCTCAATCTGGGAAATATTCTTCTCCGACACCTGGACCAGCTCAGGAGGACGCACGTCCCCTGGTAGGTGCGGAGAGTTGTGTTCTGGAGGAGACGTGGTATCCTCATCCTGATATCTATATTTCTAAGAAAGAGAAAAAAAGAGAGAGAGAATGTGTACAGTTATACCAGCGTAATGTATTAAATTAATTTACTCTAGCTACACTGACCCAAACATGAACTTTATACGTGATTTGATGTTCAACCAATGGGAGGTAAAGATTAATGTTCAAACCACAGTTAATGAGAAACTGTTGAATAAAGGATTGTTGCGCGTTGTTACCTCCTAAGTTTCATTCGTCTAATAAACTGACCTGTGTAAGTAATAATTCAGCACATGTAGGTAGTTTGATAGAATAAAATGTCCTTATTCCTTTATATCAGCGGGACTCAAGTGTGGCGCTGATATCTGTCTCTCATTAGCAATCATGTCCTACTTTATCCCACAGTCATGTTAAAAACATCAATGTCTTCCTCAACCATAAACATTATTAGATTCATCAGCTTGACAAGGTCCATGATTCCGCTGGAATATTGAGTCATCAACCTACGCCTTTATTATTGTAAGAGGTTAGTGAAAAAAACTACATATTGTAACTTTAACATTGGTTAAATGAGACTTGGACATTCAAATTCAAACTGCAGAGTAACATACTTGATCTGAAGAAAAAAAAACAAACAGGTTCACAGTTCTGTACCAGTGCAGTATTTAAGATCCATGTCTATTTCAACTCTATTTCTCTCTAGACCTCACTCCTGAGATGGGAAACATTTTTTTAAATAAGCCAGGCACCCCCAGATCCTACCCACCACACAGTCATCTCAGTCGACCCCAATCTGCCATGACTACATGTGAAACACTGTTCTGATACTTTCTTAACGGGAATCGCAAATTATTCAGCAGTGCCTTTTATCCATAGACATCCATCTTGTCCTGATACATACCCGCCTCTATGGCATTATTGGAATGTGGGTTAGGAAATGCAAACACAAGTCTAGAGGGAAGAAAAAGAGGGCAGTTTTTTTAAGAGAAGTAGATGCCCAAAAAGTGGGACAAGCTCCAAGTTGGGGTCTTATGCTGGTTGCTTATAGTAACATCACTGCCTCCGAGCAGCATGGGGGAAGACTGAGTGGATTTGCCCATATGGAGATATTCAAGGTGGAATCCCTTGCCCTATTTTAACACTGAAAAATGGTCCTGAAAAACTTAACTAAAATTAGACCACTGTAAAAAAAAATTGCCAGCTGCTTTTGATGCAATGGTCTATTTAGTGCTTGGACCAATGAAAAACTACTATTGTCTCAACCAGGGGTTGCATTTCCCAAACAACAATGTAACTCGCTACTTCACTACTGTATGATGCGTCTTTGAAGAAATCAACTAGCTAATCACTGTTTGCCAAAACCATATTGTTGCAAATTGGTCGTTCAACCACTTTGCTTAATAATGTCAAGCAGGTGATGGAGTATTAACTAATTTTAATGAATCTGTTTAAGATTGAATGGGCTCTATGCACGGCGGTTTTTCCGGTGAAGGTGTAAGGATGCTCGATAACTTCCGCCGATCGTAGAATCCAATGCAATACCAAGAATTTATATTGAATTTTATACTCCATGGTTATAGTAAAGAAACGTTAGTCACAAAAACAGACAAAACAGACACCCCTCGTTGTGTTTATGCTTCTTTTAAAAAATATAAAATATGGACAAACCCAGCCAATTGGGTTAAAAATATAATTTAAAAATGTAACCCAATGGCTGGGTTTGTCCATATTTTACCCAAAATTGGGTTAAAACAACCCAGCATTTTTTAGAGAGTATATTAAATAAACATAGCTATATATAAAATTACATCTAAACGTATGAAAGTTTCGGTTCAAAGACGGGAGGACAGTAAATTTTGAAGACTCTGCCATAATCCTGTTTTCCTCGGTTTTCCACCGCTTTAATCTCCCCAACCGGAAACTGACGAGCATCCTTGCGTCAAATGCGGAACTTATGCGTGCATATAGCCCATAAATGCTAGATGTTTTGCTAAAAAATACAGAACTGGCATGGCATCTGAGGACTATTAATAATTTTTTCAGATAATTTGCTTTATTTACACATTCAATCAAAGGCTCTTTCTTACTAGAGCATGTTCCAACAATAATGCTTTAAATCTCTTTTATGTATTCTAAATAAAAATTGTACTGAATGTCAGCTTGCTTATTTGGCTCAAAATAAGGATTTTTTTGAGTCAAATGCCACGCTTCTAACCACGGGTCGAGAGCTGTAGTTCCAAACAAACAACTTTGCGATGCTGCTTGCGAATGTTTGTTGGAACGATGTTTTCGGGAAACCCCCGATTCATTGAACTACGCTAAAAACGACAGAACTTTCGACCATAGTTGGCTAACGATGCTTTTGTGAAACGCACCCCAGCCTAGCAAAAAATAAAAATGTATGGTTGAGCCCTGGCGTATATTAGACAGAAGAGAAGTGTGCTACTACTACTGACACTTTGGTTAAGGCGACCACAGAAACCCTGTGCAATTCTTTGCCTTGTTCCGAACAACTCAAAGTTCAAACTCAACTCTCAGCGGCCCACAAAGCCAGTGAAATTGAAAGGTGAGTTTGAACTCAGAGCCACTGCTGGGAGAGAAAGGGACAGACGGGGAGTAGTTCTTGAGATGTCATTACACCGCTGAGTGCTTCAGTGACTCTGCTTCAGGCTCACTGTGGGGCCAGCTTGCCTGGATAATGAGCTGCTCGACTGGCTCAACGCTCTCTCACTCTGCGCCGGTCCGTCCGAGCCGAGCTAACGTCAGTAAAACCGAATAAATGCAGTGAGATCACTCACAAAGCTATTCAACCAAGGAGGACAGCTCTCGGAAAACTTGACAGCAGCGAAAACGAATGCTAGACAGGCTTTACACAGACGACGTCCTCTGCAATACAATGTCACTGCCTAGAGCAGGGTGAACCTTGAGAGGTGCGCGGCTGTTAGAAATGCAGTTTGATGGATGTTGTGTAGGATCTCAAGGAGTGGAAGAGCCCCGCGCCTGCTCCTCATGCCCCTTCTGTCTCGGGTCTAGCCGTGCCGCTGTAAAGCTGTCAGCTCTTGTCTGTTTATCGGGCAGAAAACAGAGGCCCAGAGCTCAGCAAACACAGCACTTTATTATAGACACTTCACCTTGAATACCTTCGGGAGAGCTCTGTAACACGGCTGCACATCCCGGAGCTGCCAAAACAACTGCGTTCACTTCACAATACTAAGCATTATTTGCATGATAAATGCGTAATCAGCATAATTTGGGATTATGAAGTCTGGCACATTCACCTCGGCTGAACCGCACAGAGCAGGTGTTTACTGAAAGCCCAAATGTGTGGCCCTTCAAACAAAAGACAAACATTCTATTGGCCAATAAAAGTCTGAACATTAATTAAACGAATTCTATGATTTTACCACCCCAAAACAAGTTTTATTTAATAATAAAACAAAAAAAAAGCCGCTATATTTGCCAAGAAACATGGACCCATTTGAGAGCCTTTGACCTAATTATACTACCAATAAGGATTTGCATTGTAGGGACCAGCTTTACAGGCCAGATGAGCATTTTTGTAAAAAACAAAATTAGAGATGTACCGGTCAACGGCCAAAAGTCAGAACAGGACATTTTTCGCACCAAACACACTTTTACATTTTGCCAATCTCAACTTGCCCACAACTTGCATTGCAATAGTTTCCCAAAATGTAATTTGTGTGAAAATATTACAAACTCTGTAAACAGGATGCTAACACAAGCCAGAGATGAGACGCGCTGAAGACGGGCGCAAAGAAAACAACAGACACACCAGCAGAGCAAAGACTGAATATTGAATTGATGGTGGGGGTTTATATGAATGCATCTCTTCAGAAGTTTCAAAGGCACTTTTTCCCCTTACCTCCGTATAAAGTAGTGTTTATTACAGCGCTGCTTACCGCGGTACCCAAAGAAATTGCTGATGTTCCATAAGCGCCACCTACTGTCAGAGAGCGAATTTGCATTTTCATTCAGTCCATCTGCTGTTTTTGTTTTATGCAGGTGCCTTATGTAGCACAATTTCCCAAATCTTAAATCAGACCTTTCGGTTTTTGCTTCAAATCTTCAAGTTCATCAATTAAATTGTCAAATTTAAACAATGATGGACAGATGATCAACAGTAACGTAATCATCCACGTCACCAAAGAGTGCTTGGGTTGAATTCATTTACAACAATTGTTGAGTTCTAATCCTAAACGGAGAACTTGTTCGTATGCATTCACCTTTACTCTTTCTCTCAAAAATGATGATCGTGTTAGTAAGTACTCAGGCCCTGTTTACACGAGAACGCTCGCGGGTGAAAACGTAAAAATATTTTATCGGATGTGCCTTTCATTTACACGGCGATGGCGTTTTTGGGGCTTAAAAACGCAAAAAAAAGTCAAACCACCCTCCAGAGTGGAAATCTTTAAAACTCTACACCGCCGCGTTCCCGTGTAAACGGTAAAAACGCAAAGGTCTGCTTGACAGTGAAGGTTGTACGCAGGCGTGCTGGCTTGGTGTTGCTGTAGTATGTACTCTTAGCCGCCTGGAGTGCATATTACAGTGAATTTCATAGACTTTTGCGTCACCATCTGCACGCAGATTTCACACCCAAAATGCTTGTCTAACTGCAGAATAAAAAGTGATAACGCAACGCCACTTTTGCGTTTTCTCTTCAGAATCGTTTCCATGTAAACATAGCCTCAGTGTATCCTTAATTTTTTTTTTAAAGAACAACAAAGATCATTTACACTCATCTTCTTCATCTACTATTTCCAGTGTGCGTGCTGTTGAGTTCTGTTGAAAACTATGCGTTGCTCAACATACATCACCTACTCCGTTGCTCTGATTGGTTGTAGGTCTATCCAATTGAGGGCAGAAGCATTATTTCCTGGTTCGGTTGAAACACATCCCATAATCACAGCCCACTGGAGCGGTATCAGACTCACATTCTGACTAGAATCTGAATATGATGATGTCAGACTAACTTCCTAAAATCAATGTTGAAAACAGTCGTCCTGCTTAATATTTTTGCGGAAATCGTAATCTTTTTTTCTGGAATTCTGGAATCTCATTAATGAACAGAAAGTTCAAGAGAACAGCTTTTATTTTGATACATTAGAACGGTCTTTACTGTTGATCAATTGAAAGTGGCCTTGCAGAATAAAAGTATTAAATTCAGTAGTGTATATTCTGATATTTTGAAGAATTTACTTTTCATCCAGCAACAAAATTAATCTTAAAGGGATAGTTCAGCCAAAAATTAAAGCTCTATCATCAGATCTACACTGCTCTTACAAAATTATTGTATCACTTTAGAAGAGTTAGATTAAACTTCTGGAGTTGTATGGATTACTTTTAAACTACATTTATGTCTTTTATGGAGATTGAAACCTTTGGAACCCATTGACTTTCACTCTATGAACAAAAAAGATCACTGAAACACTCTCAAAGTATGATTATGTGAGTATGGAATAGCATGAGGGTGACTAAATGGTGAAAATATTATTTTAACCAAGAAGTTTTTTAAACATTAAAGCTGGTTTCTAGATGGACTAAGCTGATAGACCATCTTGGACTAGCAGCAAATAAGCTTTGATGTTCCAAAATAGCTTAAGCTATATTTTCCAACAGGGATGTTGTAAAATTAATTCAAAATAGAGAACGTAATTGATTACAACTTCATAAATGCAGTGTAATAAGTGCTTCCTCTCCCTGCCCTTTTCCTACTGATATCCACAGGGCAGACAGGAACGAGACATGAGATCATCATATCCACTTTGACTTGTGCTTAAACCTGGGAGATGAAGAAAGAGCTGACATCTGCTGTGAGCAGAATTGAAATAGTTTCTGCCTCTTGTCTCTCTAGAAAACATCATTGCCCTCCCTCCTCCCAGCTGTCCCCACTGCAAAACCTAAAATTAAACTTTCAAAGCACATTGCTACTGCTCATCCAGAACTGAAGCAGCCAGAACTTCATTACACTCAAAGACCAGATAAAAATACAAATAAAGCAACAACAAAAACTACGGGTCACTTGCAAAACTTCCCTGAAATAACTGTTTATGAGTTTTAGGGGCGGAGTAATGAAGGGAGAGGTGTGTTTGTTTGGGTTGTTTTCAAATATCAACAGTGTTTTTAAGAAATCACTTACTGCATCTTTAAAAGCACACTTTAGTATAAAAAAAGCAACATATTTCTGGTTTGGTGTTGATGAATGAACCTTACTGTATCTATTGTTGGGGATGTGGATGTACATAAAAGACAAGAAAAAAAGGCAGGTTTTCCTGCTCGAATTAGAAGCACAAATCTTAAAAAAACAAATAGAGCACACATTTTGTTTTCGTTGCCCATCAAAAAAGAAGACGGCTGTCTGTTTCTTGGCAGTTCTCTCTTGAGATGACTATAATTAAACTAGCAGGAAGCCAGCTGTAGGTCCTTTATGAGAAAGCTCCCACTGTGAAGGTTCAAACTGGACAAGTATACAACAGCCATGAGCAAATGCTGGGTTTTCAATCAACACATTTCACCTCAAAATCAATTTTCCAAAAATGCAGTTAGGGAGTAGCTTTTGAACCAGAAAAACTAGATTCAGATTCTGTTTGAGTAGTCTATCAATAATGTAGACTAAAACGCTTTTGAAGAGGTTTGAAAATTGGCTACACTACCTCTTACTCCCAAAAAGATTTAGGACAAATGCATTTCAGTTGGACAGCTAATACACTGTAATCCTTTTTAAATGTTACTATAAATGTTTCATACTTTAATGCAAGAACTTTATTCAGATTCTGAATGAAGTTCTTGCATTAAAGTATGAAACATTTATAGTTATAAACTAAAAACATTTTATAGTCATAAAATAAAAACATTTTATTTACATTTATTTCAGGATCTGTTCTGATAGGGTACAATTAACTTAATTTTGTGTAGAAAAAAAATACATTTGAATAGAATTTTTCATTTTCGGGTGAACTTCTGTATCCTTTATGTTTGCATTAAAGAAAAAACAAAAACACTTGCTGTGTCCCAATTCGCATACTACTCGTTCTGCATAGGGGAGCGCAGGGCACAACCTAACGTGGGGTTAAATGTAACACAGTCCTTTTACATGTTTCTGCTTATTTTCTCTGGCTGCCAGAAGACAGTCTCTGGCTGATTTGTGTAAAGTCTTGATAAGATTTCATGATACTGGACAAAGAGTGTTTTGACACCATGCAAGCACATTTTTTCATCACAAGTTTTTTTTTTCTCTGAGTTGATACACTCCGTATGTCACCAAATCTAACTTTAAATTACTTCAATCGCTGTCTTGTTGGCTAAAACATAGCACCATTTTGAAACATGTCAGCAACTGTTAGCTAGGCTTAAAATATTGTTTTACGCAACAGGGTTAGTTGTAGCACAGTGTTACAACTTAATTATTATTACTACTACTATTATTATTAATACTACCTTAATTTTACATGCAGCTGCCACATACAAAAAAAATTCAATTGCAATTACAATATTTGATGATTTTATTTATTTATTTATTGCAAAACTGTGCAGCCCTTTCCTATATCTCTATCCATTATATTGATCCATAATAGAAGGATGATTGGATGAGGGATGGATATCTATCTATACAGATGCACAAACAATATCAAACTATACAGATAAAATAGTACTGAATTATGTGCAACACACAAGTGTTAAAAGTAACCCCCCTGTCTGTTACAATTAACCCCGCATATGGGGTAAGTTGTAACATTTGTACTTCTGTCACTTTGAGTGCAACAGTACGAAAATGGTAAGTCATAAAAAAAAACTTTAAGTGTCCATTTCTAGCAGAGATATGTGTTGCTTGTGTAAAAAAAAAAAAAAAAAAAAGATTATTATAGAAAATTATTCTAAATTCACTATTTTTTAATAATTGGGTCAAAACCAAAATGTGTTAGGTTGTGCCCCACTCTCCCCTATTCAAATCGTGTTGAAATGAGTATTCCAAAGGACACCTGGGGAGGCTAGTTTTTCAAAAAATGGTTTAAAAAAAGCGTAACAGAAATATGTGCAAGAACGATGGTTAAGTAGAAAGGTCTGGATAAAGGAGTTTGAGTGATTAATAATCAGTCTCTAACCTGATGAAAAGATATCTATTCAATCATATCCACATTTTATTTAAAAAAAGTTGGTCATTATTAACTATTAAATCCATAAACATATAACGGAAGTTCTCCGCATGAATGAGCCACAACTGGCAGATCAACTGTACTACTTTTCTCTCTGAAAAGGTATGAAAATTAAATTGAATTTGGAGGATTTTAACTGCGACAAGATGATTGACAGGGCAATTTACACAGTGACATGTCGCATAACCAAGCAACAGAGCTGCCAGTTAAAGATGCAACTATGACAAAAATATATATCCCAAAACTTGCCTATTCAGCAACACATTAAAAAGAACATACCTTTTCCTTTAAAAAGAGTACTTTTAGGGCATATAAGTGTACAAATAGGTGAATTGAGATGCAGCGACTGTTACTTTGTTTTGAATAAATCGGCGGTTCAACACAGACACCCTGACGACCTATCTTGTTGCTCATATATTGGACTATGAAGAATTCCATACAAAAGCATAGCTTGTCGTCTCCCTGGTTTTACTTCGCTTCGCTTCCTTCCCTTTTTTCCTCGTACATGTCCTTGTTACATCATATGCACTCGGGGCAACCGCATTGTAAGACATTTTACACTCTTCAGTAGGATTCCCTCTGCTGCTCTAATGGCTTATCAACAAAGAGGTAGAGGGTGATCAATTCTAGCATGCATTACGTAACGAATTGCTAATGAATGATGCTCAGTGAGAGCATGTGGAACTGCTGGTCACAAAAGAAGCTTCATGGTTAACTGACTAAATGAAAAGTGCTCAGTTATATAAGTCAATATGTAAAAGGATCCCAATGTCCAATGCAGATCTTCAGAATAAAACATCAGACAGCACCTTGTAATAGTTAGAGTTATAGTTATACTAATTAGCATCTTTCTGCTAATTAGTTCAATTATTGAACTCACGATTTGATATTATTGTGATACTCCAAGACATATGGTAAAAGGTTAACAAAAAAATTAACCGTTGATATTAAATTGGGTGTGGAAATCAATAAGCTTGGACTTGGTGCTGGTACCCCAATGCACAGGACAATGGTAACTCAATAAAAATAAATAATAAAATAAAATATATTCATGATTCTGAAGCTGAAAATCCAGATTTATTTTAGACGAATATGCTTGCACTCTGTCACAGACTGGATATATTTAAAATAATGCAGGCCACTTTTTACTTGTAACATAAGATATTTGGCATATTTAGGACCCACTAATATTTCCCCATTGTATTATTATACAATATATTTAACATTACATATGGTAGGTTAATGTACTTACACTAAAACTCTGTAAACTTCATTTATTTTATTTGTAACTATTAACTATTTATAGTAACGATTTGGGTGAACTATATATTTTCACTATCTACGATACATATTGTGACACAATATGTTGTTACACCCCTAGTCTTAACCTGCAAAGATTCAGCAATAACATGTATATTTTTGTGACACAAAGTTAAAAATCAGGAATGACAGGTTGTTATATATAAAATATATTAGCATATATTTTATTATATAATTCAAAAGGCAGGTTGCAATATTATAGCTGAATCTCAGTACAAAAAAACCCTCATGCAAATAACAAATACATACAGAGATGATTAATTATTTACCTTAATTTTCTGTTATTCTATCACAGTTTCACTAATCAGCCATGCATGTACAATTTAGTTTATTAGTAAGTGATGGCTGTTAAGAACAGCTCTGTTGTAAAGCATAATTTCATACCATTTGCCATTTAAATCTTCACAGCAATTTCCATTTAAGAACACATTAGCGGTTGATGACAAAAACGGCAGGTGGGGATAGTGAGAGGAATTGGGATGACACTAAAACCTAATAAACAGCTCTGCAGGCTAAGAGAAAACAAGCTGTCTGGAGCATACCAAACATGCTTCCTCTACAATCGACATCCCTGAGAGAGAAGGAATTGCTATGACATAAGACATCCATCTGCTGACCTTCACATCAGGTCTACTAACCGCTATAGCTGCCAAAAAGCACGGAAATTAACACAAGAGTATCTGATGATCTGTAGCTGCTCCAAAACTTAAAGAGGGAAACAAGAAAAGAAGCACAAATTGAACATACAAAGAATCAATGATTGAATGAGAGACAAGCTATTTCATTGAACACACTTCGAATGCTGGAACATTAAAAACCAAAGAAAGTGCAGAAAGACTCAGATTAATCACACAATCAACTGGCAGTAAGTGTCGTGTGATTTTAGAGAAAACATCAACTTAAAACGGTTAGACCTCATTTATACTCCATTTCAATAGAAAAATTGGCCTTTGCAATATCACTGGGAAAGTAATTCAAACTAGAGCCAGACCGAAATATCGGCAGGGCGATATTAGGCATTTTCCAAACTATCGGTATCGGCAGTTATACTGGCCGATAAATGAATATTTCAAAAATAAAATAAAAGCGGACGAAACACGCTTGAACCATGTCATGAGTGTTGGAGTTGTATAGTTTGTCCACCAGAGGGCACTCTACACAGTCCCTGTTGGCAACACTCGTTGAGTTGGTCACGAGGCATACATTGCTTGAATAACAATTAAAAGAACATCTGCATCACTTCTCTTAACTCAAATAAGCATGACAAAATTTGTGACCATCACGTCCAGTTTTGCTGCTGTTAAATAAGCCGAGAGTGAAGCGGAATTAGCTAGTAATAATTACGTTACGTTGTTACAGTGTAGTTGACTGACTGTCCTTTTAACTTTTGACAATGTGAGTGAAGTATTTCTTTAATAGCGTGTGACGGTTATAGCAATGAGACGCATCATCACTCCTTGGCCTGTTGTATTGAACATGTATGTTTTACAATTTACAGTATGACGCAATCCATTGCTAAATTGTGGCTCATCATAGACTAGCTAACCACAAAGCTAGCTAATGCCACTATCATCAGTCTGTTCTGTTTCTTTTTAAAATGCATTATCATATTATTTTAGTTAAAACTCATAAATAACTACTGTAAGGGAAATCTGTTAATGACTTGTTGCGCGTTTCTGAAAAAAATAAATATATAAATAAATAGTCTGCTAATCGATATTGCTCATGGTTAGTGCATGTTAGTAAATACATTAACTAATGTTAACTAATGAACCTTTCTGCAATCACACTCTATGAGAGTAATTTTTTTTGTAAAAAGGTGTGCCTTTAGCACCGTTGTATCCTATATGAAAAAGCATTATAGGGGTACGTTCAATTTCAATGCCCTTTTCCCATTTTCCACGTAAAAATTTTCAATGCATGTGAAAAAAAAACGGTGCTCTGATTCATGTACACACAGAATGAGGGTTTGTTGTCGGTCAAATATGGTTTCCAACTGCTTTTGTTCATTAATAACTTGCAAAGCACTGTTTTGTGAACCTATGTATAATGTGAACAATGTAATCTGTGCTGAAGAACAAAAAATCAGCTAGGAAAACTGAAACGTCTGCACTGAAATTATCAAATCAACGGATGAAACACATTCAGGGTAAACAGAACAAATCTGTTTACAAAATCCCTAAATTTATAAAAGAGCAAACTTACACATCACACATGAAAAAAAGTGAAGCAACTTTCTGTGTGACAAT
The DNA here is from genome assembly GCA_038021265.1 of Cyprinella venusta. Lineage (NCBI taxonomy): Eukaryota > Metazoa > Chordata > Actinopteri > Cypriniformes > Leuciscidae > Cyprinella > Cyprinella venusta. The sequence continues at coordinate 21,946,623 of CM075868.1, read as the reverse complement.
CCCAGCAGGATTACATCAATGCTATGCAGAGCACAGATTAGCTCAGGAACTTCATCTGACAAATGCAGAGTCCAGGCAAAGCAAAGAAGCATTTGAAGAAGGACGCATGGGAGCTTTAATTATCAATGTGGAATCCTGTGTATCCTACAGGCTTCACTCACATTGCTGACTTTAGTCAGGCATCTATAGAGCTGCGTGACAGCATGGGAAGAGGTGCTGTATTATTTAAACAATCTTCAGCCCCCTTACAGCAAACCTACTGTAATTTTTATCTCTTCAGCACTATACTAACCCACCAGACACCAAGAAGCTAATGCAATTTTCAAAACACATGTCAATTGCTCAACTCAAATTCAAGACCCATGTTTAAGATATTAGGCAAATTCTTATCAGGGATTTTATTTAAAACGATATCCTTCGATCACTAAACCGAATGTACTCATGCAATTTTGTCACAATGATTCTACAGCTACATTAATGAGCAATGGATTTGGTAATGCAGTACTGTTCAAAAGAAATGCAATACATTAAAGTGACGAAACATGACGATTTTTACTGTTTTCAATGTTGATTAGAAGAATCGTTTCTTGGGCATCAAATCAGCATATTGGAATGATTTCTGAATGATCATGATATAGTCCTACTGTAAGGAGTTACTGGTAAGTCTTGAAATGTTTGGCGTCCACTGTAAGCTAGTTTAATTCATTATTGTGTATTACACTGCAAAATTAAACTAATACTCATACATCAGTTGTATATAAACAATCGAAACATCCATTGCCGTATTTCTGCTATATGCTCAAACGGCATGGGGTCATCTCTGTGCTTGCCGGGGATTGACGGTCATTAGGAGTTAACAAGGGCTTCCCCAAGCCCTCTGATCTCACGCTTAGAAGAATAGAAGGTTCAGCTATAATGACAAGAAGCTTTAAAGGACTGATCAGTCGGTGTAGGCGCAAAGTAACAAGCCGTAATCCTCTTCACTCTGTGTAAGTTGCAATGCTTGGTAGATGGAGACCACGAAGACTAACCATTCAGTCGTGAAATGACGAAAAAAACAAGCTTCTTCCCCACAACCCATTCGCACATACAGTAGTAGATATAATTGGGATGCAGGCTAAGATACCCAGAGGACCAGGCAGTTACATAACTAAAATAACTTGCCATCCCGCTCTGAACTAGACGAGCAGAAAATGAACCAAAAGGAATCCTTTGCCCGAGCTTTACTCTTGATTAGGAATGAACACTTCGATTGGGCTGTGTTTAATTGGCTTCAAGCTGAAATCAGTTCGTTTCAGCAAACAGAAGCCTAGAAGTCCCTCAGGATTTCTTTCCCAGACGCATGTGGTTCTTGCACCACAGTGGTGGAATTAAAGGCAGAATGGAACACACATGCAAGCTAAGTAGTCTGATATTGAAAGAGCGTCGGGTTGAGATCCTGCGAATATCGCCTGCAGCTCTTTAATTTGCCATCATCAGAGGTCTTATACAATTGGAGACTCTGTGAGACTTCCAACCTAATCACAAACTAATAGGATCACATGCAATGAAATGGACCACTGCCATGAGGGTGTTACCTGCAGCATATGTTCAGATCTTAACCCACTAAAGGTGTCATCAACCAAATTATCTTCAGTGTGAGAAGACAATTAGCAGCTCAGAGTCCAGGGACCATTTAAGCAACTAAGTTTAAGCAACTGTCACTCATGCATCTGAGAAATCTATCAAAACGATACCCTACCTTGCATCCAAACATAAGTGAGATGGTGCTGTTGGTGCATGCTACTTTACAGTGGCACAACATTGGCGAAAAGCAATCCAAGTTTTTGATGCTGGGAGACATTCTGCGCCGGGGCACTTCAATCCATCAGCGATTGAGGTGCCCGCCAATTGCTTCCACTAGCTCTGCCAGCTGCCTGCTCTTGACGGGCACCCTCATCTCTCGGCTCGGTCCATGGAAAGGGGAGCAAAAGCGGCGACGTGATGCCTTCATCCAGCGAGCCCTTGTCAGTTGAGTCCACCGCTCTTCCGTCCTATCGCTTCGCTTGACTAGACTCGATCAGTCCGACAGATTAAAGCGGTCCTGAAGAGAGCAGTACTTGCGAGAGCTCTGGAGGAGCCATGCTGCCTGCCGTGACCAGGGGGTGTTGCGGTGGGAGAAGGAGGAGGAGCAGGAGGAGGGTTAAAGGGCAGCGGAGTGCACGGGGTCTCGTGTCACAACGCGAGGGACTCTCCGCGATCCATCAGCGCTGCTGCGCTTCCACCTGCTGCAAAGGAACTGCTGCCATGATCAGGAGGAAAGAGGAGCAGGCTCGGACCAGTCTCTCACTCAACTACCCAAACAAGACACACCGAGCGGTGCGAGCGAGAGAGAGAGGAGAGGTAAGCAGACTGGAGGGGGAGGGGCGAGCAATAGCATCAAGCTTATTACACAGTTCACTAGAGAGAAACTGAAGAGTTTTTAAAACGAAGGTCGCAGCATTCAGACCAAGGAAGAGGATAAAATGATCTGGGCAATTTGGAGGTGAAAAGGAGGGACACAAAATGCTTTCTCAAGAAATTTTCAATCACAAGGAGTACAGAAGGAAAGATACCGAATCAAAAGCCAGCTAGTTTGACCCTCTGATGTGAAGTTATGAAATCTGATCTCAAACAGCAATATGTCCGTTAAAAATCCAATGATCTGAAACAAATGACACAAGGAATTCATCATACACAAGGATGCAGCATGCATTCCCGTGGTGGATAAATAACTAGAACCAATTGTTTTCTTAACAATTCATAGAGTTCTGAAAATTTACTTTTATATTTTCTGAGTAACATTCCATGCCTGCACTATACTGTGTTCTGGAGAAATAATAATAAAAAAAAAAAAACTTACAGCATCCTAAATGCTAATATTCCCACCGAGGTAAAAATAGTTCGAAGAAATACGCATGTCAAATATAAGTCATGACCAAAGAATTACTGAGGTGCTTGGTTTAAAGAGAGTGTGACAACCCTAAAAGGCTGCATGATCATGGGGAAATATTGAATTCAGATTTTTCTGATAAAAATTGCAATTTCAAAGACTGCAAAATGTAATAATAATAATTATTATAAGTATTAGTATTATTATTCATATTATTATTGATGATGATTATTATTAAACAAAATAAAACAGGAGAATTTCAGAAAAACATTAACTTTACAATAAGGTTCTTTAGTTAACATTAGTTAACTACATTAGTTAATATGAACTAATAATGAATAGCACATATACAGCATTTGTTAATCTTTGTTAATGTTACTTTCAACATTTACTAATACTTGATTAAAATCTTTCTAACATTATGCACCGTGAACTAACATGAACAAACAATGAACAGCTGTATTTTCATGAACTAACATTAACAAAGATGAACAAATGCAGTAACTAATGTATTGCTCACGGTTAGTGCATGTTAGTAAATACATTATAATGTTAATTAATGAACCTTATTGTAAAGTGTTACCTTTACAATTTTTATTTAGGCAGAAACCCGCAGGGAACCGTTGAGTCTACTCTTTTGTTGACAATAGCCAGTTTATAAGCACTCGTACAAGTTTGGGAGGATGGTTGGTGCATGTTGTGTTCCCAATTGCACATTATAAGGAATCCAAAACTCAAGATGCATAAATGACTTTACATGGAACAGAGACGCTCTGAAACATTGTATCATGAGCTGGCGTACAAGAGTACCTCTTCACTCTGAAACACACAGCACATATATTTATTTAATTAAATTGCAGCTTTTGGGATTGGATAAATTGCACTAAACCATATTGCGATATTGGTTTTATTACAACTAACTTATTGAGCTTCAACTAAACAACCTTTTTGGCTGATAATGCACATTTTGCAAAGGGCAAAGATGAATTTCATGCATGTTGCTAGGAAAAAGATAGTCATGTCCTATCTTTAAAAAAAATAATGGCCAATAGTTTAATAGATAGCATTGAATCTTAATTTTGTAATTTATGAAGCATTGGTATAGCAGCCTGTAATAAATGGGAGTGTGATAGTTTCTCCTCTGCCCCTCCTCCCTCCTGCCACACTACATCATTTGAACTGTTACATCATCAGAGTGCAGGGAGGCATGCAGATCCCAGACTACTACAGCACAAACACACACTCACTTAACCTCTCTATTATAAACAAAATCTGCATGTGTTGCAGGACATGACAACTTCATCTAAAAATCAACCTCTTCATTATACAGCAAAATGAAGCAGTAGTAATCCTATTTTTTTCATGCAATGTGACCACCTGAAAACTGGGAACTGAACAGGATATGCATTGATGTGTTCACAGAATTCCACTCATATTCAGCCAGGGTCATATTCTTCCAATCATTAAATGTGTGCATGATCATTAAATAAACGGCATCAGTGAAAGGTCATTGCTTGTTAATGGCTAAAACATCGTAAATATAAGATATAGCTAAAATATTTCTGTGTTTTTTAATGCATTAAGAGCAGAAACACTATCAATCATCCAATCCTATCTTCAATAAATTGATTTAATCGGGCAGCGTGACATTGGTGATATATACAGTGACTTTTGGAGGAGTTCCGATCCAGAAAAATTATTCATCCAAGGCTGAGGCTTATTATTAACTTCTAAATCAATCCCACCCGCTGAGAGAGTTTCAAGGAGAAAAGGACGACGTGTGCGTAAATCCATAAACTTGGCTTAGTGTTGAAGCATTTCTTCAAGCGAAAGTTTGTGTATTGCTGTGTGCTCAGCAGTTTCTGTGAGAACAATGAGGACGTCTCCCTATAAATTGTGTACGCAGGCTGATGCTAATCATTTGACTGCTTTGCAGAAGCTCTCAGAGAATATCTAGATGGTAGACTGCTGAATTCCCATGATACCATCAAAGAATCAGATACCAGTAAGACTGAAACAGTGTGTGCCGAGAACCATGACTATGAAGCGGTGAGAAACTCGTCTCTCATTGGCCAGGTGAGTCTTTGTTCCAAGAACTTCCAACATCATTCATTTATGCTGAAATTGGTCTTTTAGTACCTGGATGCCATAAAGTGAAAAGCCTATGTGATGACATGATGGGAAAAGTAAAAAAAAAAAAAAACCTACAAAAGTTGTCAAGGTTATTACAGATATGGTAATATATCATATGGAATATGGTCCCATAGCTCTGAAAATTCAGAGATTATTTAAAGGTGAAGGTGACATTTTACAAGTCTGAAGTGTCAATTATTTTAATGAGTGAGTCTATTATGTTATAATATACAATTTTAAATATGTATTTATTTAAATAGTCACTTTGAAATGATTTAAACAAATAAATGGCATGTTAATAAATGTTAAAAAACATTCTTTATATTGTAGGAATAAGGTGTTAATTCGGTGACGCTTCCTTTTACAGTACAGTACTTACAGGGTACTTACAGTGTACTTACCTAGAAAGTAGGCTAATATAAGGTAAGTACATGGAACAGGGGTAGGTTCAGGGTTAGTACTAGTTATTACCCAGTAATTGTAGTTACTACAATAAGTACATAGTATTTACATGGGTAACTGGACTGTAAAAGGAAGCGTTACCGTTAATTCCAACATGAACACTGTTTTAACTGAAGAGGGCAGACATTAGATTAAGTTTAATCAGTAGGATTACGTTTAATTACAGTAGGATTTCATTTTTAATCATTTTTTCATTTTTTTCATTTTTGGTTTGGTTTGTTTTGGAGTATCTGCACTCTCTGGATTTAAGTGTTATGATGACACACAGTGGTCAGACATTAGTGTCAGAGAAAAAAGGAAGCAGAACAGAAATGCGCTCATCAAACAATGTACCATCTAAATATCATGGGCATTGCACATGAATATTGTAATTCTACAGTTCCATGGTATTTCTATATAATACTCAGTGAGGCACTAAGTACTTTTCTTTGGTAAGGAATTCAGGTGACAGGCCATTTGTCTTCTCTATCATATCCAAACAAAGAATATCTGGAGGAGCTGAAGTGATGAAACCGGTCTGAAACAATCCAATTATATTACAGCTTTGACATTAATGAAACCGAAAACAGAGAGATTTAATGCAAAAGTACTCATAAATCATTTATATAGCATTAAGCTGGACAAGGAGCATGTAAATATTTAAGACACAGTAGGGATGTGCAAAATTACATATTTTCAAAATCAATTAGTCAGCGAGTTGCCGGAACGACAAGTCGATTAATCAGTCTCCTGGAGGCTCAGTCTGCATAATTAGGCTGGTGTAGAGTTCACCATCTTACAAAACATTTACATGATGGTTCTTGCTTAAAAAAAACCTAAACGGAGCCCAACAGAACTCAGGGTCTCAAGACTCATTTTTAAAAGTTTACACAGTCTTTAACACAACAGCATGGGATGCTCAAACAACATGAACAGACTCAAATTAGGTGGCCATGATTGACCATGTGCCAAAATTATACACACAGACGACTGGTAATACTTTACAATAAGCCTCTGTGTGTAAGATTATTAAAATTTGTTCGTTTTTAATCAAATTAAATAACATTATCAATACTTCACCAGTATTTAGTAATGTATATTATGGTATTATATGGATTTAGTAATAATTATTTTAACATTTCAAGTTGTTTGAATGAACTAACATTAAACATGAATTAATATTTTTGTAAATAACTATTTTTTAATCTAATTTTGATTAATAAATTGTTCTTCATTATAGGGTTAGATAAACTGAAATAAAATAAAAGTATTGCTTTGACAACAAGTTGAAATAAAATAGTTTTATATGTGTGTGTGTGTGTGTGTGTGTGTGTGTTTATACATATACATATATATACATACATATATATATATATATATATATATATATATATATATATATATGTACACACACATATATAACTAAAACTTTAAAATGAAAATATAAAAATAAACCAATTCAAAATATTAATTAAAAACTACTAGTATTTCAGTGACACTAAAATAACAATGGTTTATATGTAAAATAATAACACTATATTTTTGAGATGTCTTTGGAAAAATGTAACACCATAAATAAAATAATAAAAAAGTGTGCTAGAAAAGCATGAAGACGCTAAAAAAATTGATCATGAAGAACATTTGTACCAACTCAACAGTCTCATTATTAACCTCAAGGGTAGACCATCTGTCAACTACATTCAAAACAAGACTGCAGCTCAGCAAGCAGCTAGATGTGCAGAAACCAACTCTCAAAACAGTACATTTAAATCAACTTACAAGGACAGAAACACATCCTATTCCCAAACCTTGTTAAAAAATAATAATAATTACAAATCTGCACTTAATAATGAATATATACAGCTGTTATAAATAGGTACTCTGACGACACGTGCGCTGTGGCATTTGACACTGGCTGCAGGGATGCGTTCTCAGCAGGAAATCATTAAGATTGACAGCTCGTCGGGCTTCTAAGAATAACTCAGCCGGACTTAAGCCTGTTAACACTCCGGTACGGGATAGACCTCGCAGGGGAAATGCCTCATGGGTTCATTTAAGGCCATCTAACTGGAAACATCAAGAGGGTACCGCACTTTAAATGTTGCATTTTTAGGAACGTTGATGTGATGTAAATAATGGTCTTTCATGTCAAAAACTAGATTATTCGGTCCAGCAAGTATTTGGTTTCTCATGCCCTCTCTTCTTTGATTTCCAGCCCACAGCAAGTTATAGAGAATGTTTAGGCCCTGTCTGCCTGACTGACTCTTCCACACGGACGGTCCCACCCTCCCCGATCTGCAATCTGTCACACAGACAAACTGTTGCTTCTTCACAGCCACGTGGGAGCTCTCTGGGATAGCCCTGGTAACCTATGGCGACAGCTCTGGAGGTATCACTGATATAAAGGCCTCTTTCTGTCCTGTAATGCACAAAGAGCTTCAGTTTCACTTCTGGAAGATGAGGAACTCCCCTCTGTGGTCAAAATGTGAAGGACAGGATCATTTTGACGATATACTTGTTTCTCACTGTTTATCAACTAACCTGTGCCATACTTTTTATGATGGCTTCAATAATTCTGCAAATGGCAGAAATCGTACATCTTCTTTAAAAAAAAAAAAAAATCACATTGAGAAGATAATGAACAAAATCTTCAAATTTTACAAAAAAAGTAAAGCCAACACAGGAAAAATGCAAAAAACTGCCTTAATAATACATTAACAACAACAATAGTTATTATTATATAAATCAATAATATTAAATACTGTAAATAATGAGAATAAGAAAACATCTCAGGTTATGACTATAACCCTTGTTCCCTGAGAAGGGAAGGAGACACTCCCTCGAAAGGGAACTGCGCTAGTTAAAACTACAAATGATTTACTTTGACCAAGGCTGTATCTCAATACTAGTTCTACTCGATCTTAGCGCTGCGTTCGACACTATAGATCATAAAATACTCTTGGATTGTCTACAAAATTACACTGGTGTTCAGGGACAGGCATTAAGCTGGTTTAGATCGTACTTATCAGACCGTTACCATTTTGTCTGTTTAAATGGGGGAAAAAATCAAAGATAACGTCAGTAGACTATGGAGTGCCGCAAGGATCGATGTTAGGCCCTCTGCTTTTCTCAATAAATAGGCTATGCTGGCACTTGGTAATAATATAAGAAAACATGGAATTAATTTCCATGTAATTAATTTATTCATTTTCAAAAAACTACCCACAAACAAACTCTTTTACAATACAACTTTAATTTCGAAGGATGTCCAGTTACTTTATCCACTACAGTAAAAGAACTGGGCGTACTAGACCGCAACTTGTTTTTCGAAAATCATACTTGTTACAAGAATAGCCTTTTTATACCTTAGAAACATTGCTAATATACGTAACACGCTATCTGTTTCTGAAGCAGAAAAGTTAGTTTATGCATTCATGACCTTGAGACTAGATCATAAATGTAATGCTTTATTAGCTGGTTATCCTGCATCCTCAATAAACAAGCTATAGTTGGTGCAAAATGCAGCTGCTAGAGTTCTTGATGTTTAACCAAGCATTCACATAATGCCCTTTTATACAACTGTTGAATCAGATCGAATGCATTAATATTATGAACAGCATGCTAATTATTTCCCATCTGCTTTTCTGCAGGTAAATAGCGTACGTCAGCTCCAGTTTGTATCCAGAGAGACTTCAGATGCCCTAACACCAGCGATGAGATGACTAAACGTATGTATGTTTGTTGTGTGTTTGTTATTGTATGGTCTTGCGAGTTCTGTTGTGTATGAGGTATGTTCTGCAGAACAAGAACCTGCTGAAAATCAGTTTTATACTGAGGCAGGCCTGATTGTCTTTAATCTTTTCCTGTTTAAATAAATATAAATAAAAAAATTTAAAAACGCCTGTGAAGAGACGACACGACATCTGTGAAGAGGCGACTCAACGCCGGTGATATGTTATGTCCTAAATTAATACATGATTAACTAACTGTATTTTACTGTTCATTTCTGAAATGTGCTTTCTGTAAAGCTGCTTTGAAACAATACGTATTGTGAAAAGCACAAAATACAAATGAATTTGACTTGAAATTAAATTGAATTCACAATGTAAGTTCATGCAGCAACACATGATATAGTGCACCGATTCTTGAATTTAGAGCAGCTTCTGAAAGATTCAGATTTTGTTTACGGTTTACTCGATTAAACTTGATCAGAACACAACTAGTGTTTCTCCCCCACCAAAAACTATTTTCTGGTTTCACTAGATACAGCAGACAGAGGGCAGTGTTAAATTACTTTGACACTCAATGATTAAAATATCACAAAAAACAAAACAAAACAAACAAAAAAAAAACGTAGGGTTTGTGTGTTCACATGAAAGACTTGAATAAGCTACCACACATTAAAAAAAAAAACCTGAAAAAGGTTTTGGGGCCAGATTCACAAAACATTTATAAGAATAACATTACTCTTAAATGTGTTCTTCTCATGTTTGTAATACTTCATATTCCCCCAAAATAACTTTAAGAATGCTCACATCTTTATTCTTTATTCTAATAATTTCCTAAAAATTAGGATAACCTGCAACTTGTCATAAATCCCCAAAAGTAAGATGAATTTATTGGGTTGTTTCAAATTAATTATTAACATTAAGCAATATTTCAACATAACACTGACTACATATAATATTACAACAACTAGGAATGAGCACAAATATATTGACAGCAGTGCTCAATGTAAACAATGATCTGTCATGATTATGCGTAATGTGAATTCTTGCTAAATTCAGTAACAACTTTACAAAAACCTAGTCAAATAGACAAATGAATGCAACAGACAACTGCATCTTGAGACAAACTCAAAATAACTTCAAGTGCTCAACAGTCAGCTGAAAAGAGTTATTACAGTAATCTGCAGGCGGCTCAAAAGACGAAACATTCTTATGAACTTATTAAAAGTTATCTTACTAATTGTACGATTTATTAGTAATTTTCTTAACTTCTTTCTTAAGATTTTCGTGACTCCGGCGACTGTATTGTTGATTTCCCCCCCCCTAATTTACAGTTCCAATATCAATACCTTTACCTATTCTTTAAACTACACTTTGTCTCTCTGTCTGTAAACATTAAGGGAATACATAGCTTGCAGGTGGTGCCCTATGAGAGCTGAAACTGACTCATGACTCCTTCATATCACCTCTAGCCTTTCCTGCCACCCACACCAAGCAAAATCACGCTGACACCACTCCATCAGTCCAGCCCACAGCTATGAGCTCTCAGCAGGCAGAGACACCTCACTGTTCTTCAAGCACACTCACTTCAAACACAGAGACCCCGTTTACACCTGGTATTAAAATGCGATCTGTATCCAGATAAGTTATCCGGATAATAAAAAACGCATGTTAATGCAAGGTGTAAACGCGTTGTGATCGGATCGTGATCGGATCTGCCTGACCACATCTGGAGGTAGTCTGGCTCGCATTGTGTCCGGATCTTTACTAGGTGTAAACGCAATCTGGTTGTTGAAACCACATATGTATATTTTACTCCTCCCAAAAATGCTAAAAAATAAACGAGTGAGAGCGTGTTATATAGGCTATATGTCATGTTATAGCCTAGTCAGATGCGACACGCGACACGCATCACCGCAGATGAGCAGCTGAGCGTCTATTCAACGTGCAAACATCGCAAATAAAAGTGAAAGTAAGTCACAGACGCAGTTAACACATCTTCAAGTAAAGAAACGAAATTATCTTACCAGGCCTGTTGCCACTCTCTCTTATTGATGTCTCTGATTTGGAAATTAGCTGATGATCAATAAAATGCCGCTCAGATCTGTTGCTTTTGGTGGCGTGCAATCCATTAAATCTGCATATAACGCAGGAGGTGAAGATCGGATTTATATCCGTTTTGCAAAAACACATTTATGTGGCCAGGTGTAAATGGAATCAGTACTTATTATCCGGATAACTTATCTGGATACAGATCGCATTTTAATACCAGGTGTAAACGGGGTCAGAGTTTGACATTGAAAGAAATCAGAATAAAACAATTGCTGCTAGGATCTAGCCAGGATGACAGCCCGAACCGCGCCCATTTTTTGGTCGGGAAGTTCGGTTTGGACTTGATCCATTGAGGAGTATTTATGATTGGTTCAGAAATCGTCGGGCCAATCAAATTGCCAGGGTGGGCTTTATACGAGGATGGACAGATGATCTGCAGTTACGCAATCATCACGTCACCAAAGAGCGCTTTGGGTTTGGAACTGGTTTCCCTCAAAGTTTGCCTGCAGCTGGGGAATTGAGATGTATAGATTCTGCTAGTGCATCTGTTGTAAAAGAAATTGACAGCGAATTAATTTTAAAAGACAGAGAACTACAATTAAGGCATTTGTCGATCCGAAAGATGTGTTTGCCGTCCTTCCTACGGGATTCGGCAAAAGTGTAATTTATCAGCTGGCTCCGATGGAAAAACCTGTGGTCGTTGTGGTTTCTCATTTGGTCGCACTCATAGAGGAAAGTAAAAGAAGTAACACTCATTTACTACTACTTCCAGCGTGCATTGCTCAACATTCGCCACTTACTGCGTTGCTCTGATTGGATGTAGGTCTCTCCAATTGAGAGTTGTTGTTTTTTTTTTTCCTGGTTCAGTTCAAGATCAAGCGGCAACATTTTAAGGTTGGTCCCATAGACTTTTATAGTATTTTTCGATAGGTTCCGAGTGCCTGACAACTGTGAGGGGGGGTAGTTTAGATCGTATTTAGACATAAAATGTGGACGAATAAAGGCATGGTTAACTTTGATTGACAGCTTGATTGACAGTTGATAATGGGCTGCGCCAAGTGGAATTAAAATGCTAACAGTTACCATTAAATCGTCTCAGATAAGTTAGAGTCATAAATCTAACAATTACATACATGCACTTTAGTGGTCCTGTGACAAGGTTAGGATTTCCCAAGATTTTCAAAAAATAAACGGCCTCAAAACCGTTCTTCAGAAAGTCTATGGGTGACGTCACAGACTAGAATGAGTATGACGAAGTCAGGCTAGCTAGATAACCACATCAGTTCCAAATGTACTAATTTGCCCACTAAATTGTCTAAATGACCCTTGCTGCTGACTTCCAAGCTTTGCTAGTTTCATACTGTTTCACCACACAGGTTCTGTATTACAATATATAAAGTCAATACATTATAAGTTACTTTTAAAAGTTAGGAGTTACAATTACTTGATACTCTCCAAAAAAGTAACTGGTCCCACTTTACATTAAGTGGCTTTAAGTACTATGTACTTTCATTGAAACACAAAATTTGATACAATGGACTTATTGTGTACATACATGTTTTTACATTGTACTTATATTTTTAAAATACCAGCATGTAATTACAGCCTTAACTAATTTATGTAATTACATCTGTAATTACACAGCTGTCCCATCCCTTACACTTTAACCTACCCTTAAACCTACCCATACCACCACACCTGTCCCTAACCTTACCAGGATCACACCTCAATAGCAGCAAAAGGTGTTTTACAATACAACATGAGCACAAGTACATTGTTCTTATTTTTCAATAAGTATTTTACATTGGTCATAAAGTGGGACCAAGTAACTTGTTACTTTTTATGGAAAGTAATGTGTTGTTACTTTTTCTAAGTTTACTCTCTAAGCCTTGCATGTGTGAGTGTTTTTTGTTTGTTGTTGTTGTTGTTGTTCATTAATGCATTCAACAACACAGCCTATAACAAACAAGATCAAACGATTTCTAAACATTACAGGTTTTATTACTTACTGTACAACTCTTTTTATTGAAAGTAATGCATTTTGTTACTTTTGTACTTTTTGGTTGGGTAGTCTATGGCCTAGAGGTTGCAATTTAGAGGTTTATTTATTTATTTTTTTAAATCAAAGAAAATTCACTGACTATTGTGATAATAAAGAGTGCAATATAGAGTGCTAAAAATAGTGCTAAAGTCTTTCTGAAATTAGATAATTGTCAATAAAATTAGAAATAAATTTATCCTAGATCATAATAACAGATAATACCTGTTTAATATTTTGTGCATAATCATTAGCATGATAAATTTAAGCAATGTTTAAGCAAATGAATTAAACTAAAAAAAGTAACACTTTTTCAAAAAAAGTAACCTTAAATATTAATGTGTACATTTATAAAGTACATGTTTTAATTGTTAACCCAACAGTGGTCATGAATATTTAGATTGATTTTTTTATTTATTCATGTAGTGTATAAAGCAGAATAATATATTCAGCTGGTCATTATCACAAAATGAAATACATCACCCTTGACATACTTATGAGATTATATAAAAAAATATATAAAAAAAAGTTAAATGCAGCTGAACATAATTTATGGTTTCACTGAGGCCACAATATAACTGTCCTATAATCATAGTTTACAAATCCAGGGGAACTGACAGGAAACTCCTTAAAATAGAGCCGCTTCAGTTGACTAAAATAAATACTAAATACACTTTCTAATGTGGTGCAGTGGACATGACCTCAAACTGTATGAAAAAAAAAAGATTTTGAAAGCTGGTGCCCCAAATGTACCTTCTTATGGGAAGTTAAAGTGAATAAAACTGTCCAATTGCAGCACTACATATTACTTTTCTCTTAGGTTTGGCCCAATGGCAGAGGGCCGGAGTGAGAGTTTCAGGCCAGTGCTGCATCGTACATTTGTAACAGTTCCACTATTACAGGGTGTAATTTTTCTCCCAGCCATTAGGGGTCACCGAGGAGAATGTTGTCACTAGAACATGGTTTCTTTACAAGAGGGAGAGAAGTAGTATGGAGGGCAGGTGCTGGGGGGGGGGGGGATGGTGATTCAACTGTTTTGGGCATCCAAAACTGCACGGTATACATTAAGTGAATGTATTTTGTGCTTGGCTTGTGATGTTTTGAAATATTGCTAAACATTGAAAGAGTATTTTATATCCCCTTGAGTTGGGAGTATGTAGAAAATGCATGCAGGAATGATAAAGGTGGTTACATGTGAAATGACTGAAAGGACTGTGGATACTCTTTTTAATGTTTTGATAGGTGGTGGTTACACACTCTTTAATGCCTTCCAAATGTAAACACAGATTTTGTGCATGTCATTTACTGACCATTGCTGTTGTGAATGTCATTTATTTCTGGAAAGGAAAAAATATGTACATTTAGGCCTCATTTACACTGCATGGTTCAAGTGACCCAAATCCAATTTTTTCCTCTCATGTGACACAGATCGGATATGACCGGTGAACGTGTAAGCAGGAAAAAAAAAAAAAAAAAACGCATGGATTCCGATTTTCTCAGATCGGATTCAGGCCTCACTCACATGTGGTAATGAATCGGATATGTGCATTAAAACAAGCCCAAAATAAGCGATCCCTTGATTTTGGGGAACGAGGTCCCACAAACAACAGATAATAAAGTGGGCAAATAAAGCAATCTGTGAACAGAAGTGGTGCATTGCTAAAAACAAGCCCATATAAGCGGACTTGGCGACTCTGTACATCACCCCTGTGCAGCTGTATTTCAGGAGATTTTGTGTGAAGTCCCCAGAGAGTGACTTCAAGGACTGTGGTGATGCTTAAAATATGCAATGTACAATGGCCAGCAGCATAAAACAAGCTGACAGTCTTACTCTACATACTCACACACACCGACAGGTAATTTATTCGTCTCAGACCGGCGGGGTCACACTCAGGGATGGGTAGCCGCCTCCAGCTCCACCACAGGGGTCTCATTAGATTGCCTGTGCTGCCTTGCCAACTCCACAGGAGTTAAACTAAGAGTACAGCAATAGCACAACACAGACTACACAGTTGTGTCTTTTTCCTGTCTCTGGTCCAGCATCTGGACATGACTTGTTCTTACTTTAGATAGAACCTGATTGATTTCACCAAGTTCTAGTTCAAAATTTAAAGGGGTGATGAACTGAGAAATCAAATTTTCCTTGAGCTTTTGACATCTAAGAGGTCATTATATTATAAGAATATCCTGTAAGTTTCAGAACTGAAAACGTCCTTTTTAGTCCAATAAAAGCTTTTATTGACACCAGGCTCAGCGAACGACTCGTTTTTCAAAGTGGGGAACTATGACGACAAAGAGGATAAAACCGCAGAAGATGATCAACACGGCCAGTTTAGCCCCGCCCGCCGAATCGTGTATTCACGCATCTATAACATAGGCCTACCCTGTGATGATAAACCGGGATTAAGCTACCGAGCGATAAACATGCCGTTTACAAAATACTGTGAAGCGCCTGGTTGTGGAAGGAGACAGTCACTGCATAAGCTTCCTCTGGATTCCAAGAGGACTGCATGGATAAACTTTATTTTTAATGACGTTCCAGCTGATGTGGGTAAAACATTGTCAGTGACTACGTTTACATGCAGCCAATTTTCGGGTTATGGTCGGGTTAAGGTCACTTTTCGGGTTTCTGAAACATTAGGAATAACCCGTTTAAATGCGTGAGCATTGAGGGTTTCTCCTGTATACATGGAATTGCAATATCCCGATAAACGGCGACGCGCGGTTAGCGTCTAGACGTACGCACAACCTTAAGACGCAAAATGCATCATTTCCGATTCTTCTTTCTGTATCCAAAGACAACAACAACAGCAGTATGCGGATAATGAATAGTTCGGTGCAGATAGCGATCGCCTTTGTTTGCGCTTAGATGCTGGTAACGTTACTGACCTCGCTCCAAAAGTATGCTGTGCTGCGTCTCGCCTGGTCTCGCCATGTTTACTTCCGGAATATTGCACGCAGATTTTTGTATGCGCCGAGAAGTTTCTCTACTCAAAAGACCAAGATTCCTTGCGAATAGAACATGCGCAGAACACAAATCACTATGGGGATATGCCGATACGCGTTTACATGACCAAAAATTCGGGTTAGAAAAGGGGTACCCCAGGTATAATATCCCGTTTTTTAAAATCCAGGATATGAGCATTTTTCGGGTTTTTGCCGGTGTTTACATGGACGTTCGCGACCGGGTTATTGCTAATATCCCGGTTTTGAACGGCTTATTGGCTGCATGTAAACGCAGTGAGTTTGTTCACTTCATTTCAACGAGAATTGTTTTATAAACAAGACACAGGTCGAGACTGAATTTGCAGACCGATTAAGATTAAAAAACGGTGCTGTGCCGTCTATATTGGATCCGACAGGCATGGTGCAACACACAAACTCTGGGTCGAATCATTCCGGTTGCCATTTTACAACATTGGAAGTTTTCAAAACAATTTCCCCCACGTGCACCGACGACTGAGTTGAAACTCATTATAATATGCAAAACTGTTATCCACTCACAGCAGTGGGCGTTTACTTCCAAGTCTTCAATGCGAGACACCCATTAAAACCGAGCATTTTTGAGCTAGGTTTAAAACTAGGGTAGAAAATAGTCTGTTGACCTCAGACAACAATATAATAAAATTTAAAAAGCCAGTTCATGACACCTTTAAAGTGATATGACAAATCACTTTGTCAGATTTACATGCACCTTAAAAACATACTGTACAGGGCTCGAAATTAAGCCTTTTTTAGGGGTGGTATAATGCTCTTTTCACAAGATGTAAAATATATCTCTAATGTCCCCAGAGTTTGTATTTGAAGTTTTAGCTCAAAATACCCCACAGATATTTTATATTGCATGTTAAAGTTGTCACTTTTTGAGGGATAGCAAAAATGAACCCTTTTGTGTCTGGCCCTTTAAAAGCAAATGAGCTGCAGCTCCCGACACAGTGGGCAGAGCTTTAAGAGTATGTGCGTGTTAGCAGCTCCGATTACCTCACGCAGACACGCTAAAATGTCAGAAACTGTTCTGCCTTTTATGTTCAAAACGGAGTCAGACAAAGATGGAGAGAAGAAGTGACAACAGTGATAGCATATTCTGTCAGAATAATCTATAAATCGCTTGTATAGGAACTGTTGTGACTTTCTATTGCATGTGAAAAGACGGATGCTACAGTTTGAGCTGACTCACAAATGTGCTCTTCTCAACCTATTTTTTAGTCTATGTTCTCAACATGGACCAAATGTTCCCAGGGGCGGGGTTTATGTAAATTGTAGGGTTAGTGATGTCACTAACCCTGGAGGAAGCTTGTGTAGTTCCTACCAGCCATATATATATATATATATATATATATATATATACACACAAGATTCTTTAATGAATAGAAAGCTGAAAAGAACAGCATTTTTGACACTTTACTGACACTTATGATCAACTTAATGGATTCTTCCTGAATAATTCCTATTATAATATGTTCTTATTTTAATAAGTAATAATTCCTTCTTTCAAAAAAATCATAACTGACCCCAAACTTTTGAACAATACTGTATAATATAAATCAGATGCAGTTTGTGTCAAGCATTTAGTGTTTGTGGCCATAGAGTTTGACAATCTCTGTACGTCTACTATGTTTGTGGAAATAATGTTTCACAAGAGCAAAAAATAGAGCTTCCTCTGTCCAAATTCAGGCAGACCGCCAACAGCATGATAGTCAAGACATAACAGCTGGGGGTCTCACTGCACCAGACTAGATCTCCCCATACGCATCACCCACTCGGCAAGCTCGCCACAGCGTACATGAAAGACAGAGAGAGAAAGAGAGAGAGCCAGAATGGGGACACAGAGTACCGCATGTAGTCACAAGAGTGAGATGAAGTCAGAGAACGCAAATGCTGGATGATCACATTCACCCTTCAAACCACTGCACAGCCAAAACACAAATATCAAGATGAATCGTATACACAAATGAGAAAAATAAATCAATTTAAGAAAAAAAAGGAGAGAATTCCAAGTTTTATCAGCAACATCATTCAACACTAATGTGTGTATGTGGGAGTAGTGAGAAATCTAGTGGAAGTGAATGGGAAGTGACTCGTTAAGTGCGAGCGCAGAACTCACACACATCGCCCGCCGGCTCCCACCTGCTTTCACCCCAGCAGCTCTAAACACAGTCACCGACATCACCTCGCTGACCTCTGACATCACCAAAGCAGTACAACCACACTGTATGCTCCGTTCAATCACAGCGACAGTCGTTTAACCACACCAAACCACTGCCAAATTTTCATATTCTGGACAGAACACCACTAAACACTTTTCAGGTGATATAGCATTAGTTAGGAGGACAATCTTTAACATTGAATAATTTCAGAATGCGCTTGTGTTTGAGAGTGCAAATGTACAACTTTAAGAATGTCAGTTTGTGCTATATTTTCAGCTGGCAGTCTTTCCTGTTGAAAGAAATAGGCTGTTAGAGGCAGGATCATACTTCTAAAGAGACCTACATTCAGAAGAACGAGACACAGAGCTTCAAACTGGAATAAAGAGCAACATCACTTCCTCCTCATGGTGCCACTTACCCATATTTCACTAATAAAATCACTAATATTCCCATAGTCAGATAGTTTAACTTCACAGTTAGACATAACAGTAATATGATACAATTTTAGATTAGATTTGTACAATAGTTGCTTCATTTGTATAATATAGCCCATTATTATATTTGAAATGGACCCCAAGAAATATATTATATTATATAAAATGGACCCCAAGTCTTTGAATGTCCGAAAAGTCTACAAATCTTGTCGTTTCACATAGCCTATACAGTACTCAACATCCACATTTGCATGGTCCAAATGAAAATACAAAACAGGATAACCAAGCTATGTTTATCTCTATAAAAGGCACTCAAAGACAAAAGAAATAACGACGTCATAACACACAAGCAATTATTTTAAAAGCAAGATACTTTACATTCTGTCCCTCATCTGAATCCTCCATTTAGTCGGGGACGTCCTCTCCAGTCTTCAATGAATAACACCACGCAATGACCTCGAGTAAAGCAACTGCTAATCAACACTTCCACACTTCACAACTGTAGTGTATTTCCACTCACCAAGACAAAGATCAAATTCTCACAGTCAAAAATAGGTCTTTCCAAAGACAATTAAAGGATAAATGCTAAGCTACTTAGAGCTTAAAGGGTGAGCCAAGGCTGACATTTTTCTCAACAACTTATAGGCACAATAATATAGCATAGAACTCAAACTGTAACTTGTAATTTATTTATCATCACAAAGTCTTATATATTTATTGAAAGTGAGTATACTATACAAGTTAGGAAAGGTGTGTCAACAGCACTCTTAAGACCCCCTAAAGTAGGTGTGGAAGACCACTAAGAACATTAGACCATTTCTGAACACACATACTGAAGTTTATTAAAATCCAGCTTGAATAAAATCTTTAAAAAGTTCCAGAAATGTTCCAAAATGTTGTTGCTCTTTAGTTAGTAGGATACCATTGACTGAAAATTGACATTGACAACACGTATAAACCCAGCCAGATATCCGAGTGAGAACCTCTCAAAATCCACAAATCCCAGAATAATGTGAGTTTTGATGGTTATCCACAAAAATTACATTTGTGCAGGTTCACAACTATTTCAGGAATGTGTTGATGGAACACATTAGCTTAAAATAGAATAGAATTATAGTTTGTCAGAACCAGGTTGATTTAATCAGTTAGACATCAAGCCAACAAGATGATGATGAGAGTTTAAAATAAAAAAGGTGTTTTTTTGTTTTGTTTACTAGACATTCTAACTGAAAACTCCATATGCTAATCAATTAGCAATCTTTATAATGTGTTTTTCTGTATTTTTATTTTTTTTTTCACTGATATTCCGTCTCTACCTGTTATAAAAATTATAGACCAGGGCCTTCATTTCTTGGTGAGTGGGCAAACTTACAAAATCAGCAGGGGATCAAATAATTATTTCTCCAACTGTATACACATACATACACTGTATACACTCACCTAAAGGATTATTAGGAACAACTGTTCAATTTCTCATTAATCCAATTATCTAATCAACCAATCACATGACAGTTGCTTCAATGTATTTAGGGGTGTGGTCCCGGTCAAGCCAATCTCTTGAACTCTAAACTGAATGTCAGATTGGGAAAGAAAGGTGATTTAAGCCATTTTGAGCGTTTTTGAGCGTTGTTGGTGCCAGACGGGCCGGTCTGAGTATTTCACAATCTGCTCAGTTACTGGGATTTTCAACGGTTTCATGACCCTTAAAGGAGAGCTCTGGGTGATTTGCCCTCAGGGTTGGTCATGGCTGCGCATTTGCAGCAGCACAGATGTTCATGCTTTTGCCACTCCAGACTAATATAACACACTCCAGATAGAAAAAGCACCTCTAAAGCAGCACATTACATAACCCTAAGTTTAGCATATTTCAAGTGCATGCCTGTGTTCAGACATTGCAAGCGTTCCACGCTCTGCAAACATCATCTTTACTTGCAAACCTGCGATAACTTGAATTCTAGAGGAATCTCTGGTGCAGGTGGACACTTAAACACACTTAGCCAGTAGAATAAATTCTGGTAATGGATAAAAACTTGTAGATTATGATCTAATTATGCTCATTTCTTTCAGTAACTCCAGATGCCTGGGTTTTTAAAACGCTTCACCATGCTGTTATGGTAGTGAGTGATCATAATTGGCATTAAATTATGAAAACAGCTTTATCTTTCAAACACCTTTTACAAATTCCATCCACTCAAGAGTACTCATATTCAAGCACCCTATAAGAACACCTTGAAATTAACCTAATTAGAGTGACAGACATTTGTGTCACACTGAAATGGGAGCCCTCGTCCCTAAATATTGTTTGTTATATATACTATATATATATATATATATATATTTTTTTTTTTTTTCCACACACACACACAGACGTACATAGCTATCTTTGCCTGGAAGGACAGAAAGATTTTGTCCTGTATATATACAGCAGCAGACACCCCATCTCAAACTCACATTAGCCTTCAGTATAATAGTACGATAATAATAATAATAGTAAACATCAACACTTTGTAATGCATCTTTACTGATTCAATTTTTTAATTCTAATTTCTAATTCAAATTGTCAGGCAGCTCCAGCTGATTTCATGCTCTCAGATGTGCAGCCAAAAATATGGTCTAGATTTTTTTTTTTTTTTTTTTTTTACAGTTCTTTCTCCTCCATGCAATCACTCAAAAGGAGTTATGATTCAACCACACCACCTTTTTTCTTAATCTAGGAGATCCTGAAAGCCTAACACAAGTGATTGACAGCAAAGATGATCTGCAAAGCATGCACTCTATGCCATTTGCTTGTCATAAACACGAATGACAATAGTAAGCTTTGCTCATACAGCGCTAACCTAAGTGGCTATCAAAACTTAAGTCACTTTAGTTATAAAATGCAGGTGTGTATATAACTCTTCACAGTTTGGTCACCGTTTGCAGCATGTTTTTCTTATTAAACTGAACAAAAATTAGACAGAACTTTTTTGTGAATGCTCATTTGAAGCAAATATGTGATTCATGTATAACAAATTGGCATCAGTAAACCTCCTAGCCATACTAACCAATAAGTATTCAAAGTTTCACATCTATTCATCTTAATCCTACAGCCACGGTTACATTATAATAAACTATATATTTAAAAAAAAAAATACTCCAGGTGCCTTCTTACCTTTGTGCTAACGATACATAAACAGTCCATTCTTCAGAGAGCGACCTCTCAGCATCTCATCGCAGCTGCTCTAATCCTGTCGCTAAGAAATGCGAATGCTTATGCACGAATGCATAGTGCGCGCGACATGAACTTACTCTCAGTTGAGCAAACGTACACATCCATATACCCAGAGAAGTCAAGATTGCATCACCTCATGTTTCTTTTCAGCTGCGTGTCGGGATTCTGAGGAGGAGGACGCCTGCACTCATATTGACGCGCATTCAGAGTTGATGAGAGCACCGCGGGGAGACCGGCCAGCATAACGTGCGCCTCTCACCTCTGGACACACGCGCTCCAACAGCACGTCACTGTGTGGGTAACCGCGAGCATTAAAACGCCTCTGCCCTCACTCTGTTTCAGCATCAGTGGACTTCATGTTTTGCAATTAAATATGAAAAAAAAAATCACTAAATGTTTGAGGTGACGCGCAAAGAGCAACAAAATGACGTAAAAGTTCAATTAATTCTGCATCATTCCTGTAACTAACCAAACCATGTTTGTGATTAATCGTGCTATGGGATACAATCAAACTGTAAAAAAAAAAAAAAAAAAGGTATTCATTTCCCAATTAAAACTTTAAGATTATAGGCATTTTAAATAAATAAAAATGAGAAATTGAACAGGTGTTCATATATATATATATATATATATATATATATATATATATATATATATATATGCGCACACACACACACACTCACCAAAAGGATTATTAAGAACACCTGTTCAATTTATCATTAATGCAATTATCTAATTAACCAATCACAGTTGCTTCAATGCATTTAGGGGTGTGGTCCTGGTCAAGACAATCTCCTGAACTCCAAACTGAATGTCAGAATGGGAATGAAAGGTGATAAGCAATTCTGAGCATTGTTGTTGGTGCCAAATGGGCCGGTCTGAGTATTTGACAAATGCTCAGTTACTGGGATTTTCACGCACAACCATAGGGTTTACAAAGAATGGTGTGAAAAGAGGTCAGAGGAGAATGGGCTGACTGATTCAAGCTGATAGAAGAGCAACTTTGACTGAAATAACCACTCGTTACAACTGAGGTATGAGGCAGGTAGGCTACAACAGCAAAAGATCCCACCGGGTAGCCTACTACTCGTCTCCACTACAAATAGGAAAAAGAGGCTACAATTTGCAAGAGCTCACCAAAATAGGACAGTTGAAGACTGGAAAAATGTTGCCTGATCTCATAAGTCTCGATTTCTGTTGAGACATCCAGATGGTAGAGTCAGAAATTGGTGTAAACTGAATGAGAACATGGATCCATCATGCCTTGTTACCAATGTGCAGGCTGGTGGTGGTGGTGTAATGTGTGGGGGATGTTTTCTTGGCATACGTTAGGCCCCTTAGTGCCAATTGGGAATCTTAATGCCATGTCCATCCCTTTATAGTCACCATGTACCCATCCATGCACCATGTCACAAAGCTCGAATCATTTCAAATTGGTTTCTCTGTTCTAAAATGGCCCACAGAGTCACCAGATCTCAACCCAATAGAGCATTTTTGGGATGTTGTGGAATAATAAGGCCTTTAATAATAACCGATAAAAGTCGATAATAACCGATCCTTACAGCAGTCCTTCAAGCTGTATTTCTTGATCAATTTAGTAAGCCTATATAAAATTCATTTAATCAAACAACATTTTGGGGGGGAACTTTCTTACAATATCTTCACGTTTCTGCTGCCCTTCCTAAAAGCGTAAGAGTGCATTCATTTGAAACCATAGTTCCATAAATATATCCAGAAAGCTATAGTTATATACAAAAATATTTGAAAAGGGTATGTTAGACCCAATTACAGTTTCTTACATGCGGTCAATCATTGTGGAGAGACAGAGGTTTGTAGGAAAAAATAAAACACCACAAAGCTAGAAGCACATCCTCTGTGCCAGACTGCCAGTGGAAACATAAAATGATCTACATTCAAACACTCACATCAACCATTTGAGTCTTCATAGAAATGAGACTGCAGTGCATTCTTAAAACTTTCTATCCAAAGTGTGGCAGATCACTTTCAATCCCAACAGAAAGTAAGCCTACCCACTCCCGAAAATGTGAGTGTTCCAAATTATGCATATTAATTAAGGGGCATTACATTCTCACTATTCTTTTAAGCACAAGTTTAACAAATACTGGAGGTTCTGAAGTAGGTTCATCTGAGCTGAATCATTACCATGATTTAAAAAAGAACATAATGCTGGGTCTCTGAATGATATTACATAGCACTAATCTACAAATAGTATTCCAACCACAATCCATGTATAGTGAAGCAATATCACACTCACAATCATCCTGCTTTTCCAAATATCAACACAGCTCAAAAACTAAAAGAGAATTTAACTTACATTTTAGACAACAATGCCAGTTACCTTGTCTATTTTTGATCCTCCAATGAAAATGGTCTACAAACCTGAAGGAGGATCAACCATTGCGTTTATATGAGCTTCATTCAGAATGAAACACTATTTTTAAATGAATAACTACTTTCACAAGTATAAAACCATTTATTCTTGTCCGTTTCAGCATCAACAATGGTGTCATAATTTGAAGCAATTACTATCAATAACAATATTCAATATACGTGAGCTGCACACAGCAAACATGCCCTTCTATGTAGCATATAACAACATAATATTCTGCTTACCTCTTCGCTTTGAGGACAGATGTTGGGCATGGTTTCTGTTGGTCCAGTGGTACTGGGAGGGCCAGAGAAATTCCATTCGTTAACAGGAGGAAAAGGTTCTCTGGTTTTAAGGCTTGATGACTCTATGGGCTTATCCTCATTATCCTGGAGGCTCACTTCATAAAATTCCTGGATATCTGAAAGAATTAACAGGTTATAATAAAGTACATGAGATTATATAGCCAGCCACCAATACAGCTATAATCCCTATAAATGTTCACAGAATAAAACTTTCATGAAAATACAGATTCCACATTATTACAACAAATTTATACAAATTTTTCAGAGACATCCATACATGCATGCATACTAACAGACTTTAGGGGAGAAATGTAAATTTTTTCGAATAATGTGTTTTAAATTAATAAAGGGATACAGGGAGACATTTACAGGTAAAATTATTTAATTTATTAGAGTACAAAAATCACTGAGTTTAAGTACTGTATTGTAATAAGTATAGTAGCTATAGCATTATAAGATGCTTTGGATAAATTCATCATGGATAAAAGGCTCCAGACTATCGCTATCTACACCAAAGATATATTTTGGTGTCACCTGTCATTACTGCTAATAAATGGTAAAAAAAAAGAAATGTATATATATAATATACACACACCAAAAAGGATTATTAAGAACATCACTAAAACTGTGTTTGACCCCCTTTCACCTTCAGAACTACCTTAAATCTATGTGGCATTGATTCAATTCAACAAGGTGCTGAAAGAAATGTTTAGAAATGTTGGCCCATATTGTTAGGATAGCATCTTGCAGTTAATTTGTGGGATGCACATCCAGGGCATGAAGCTCCCGTTCCACCAAAACCCAAAGATGCTCTATTGGGTGGAGATCTGGTGACTGTGGGGGCCATTTTAGTACAGTGAACTCATTGTCATGTTCAAGAAACTAATTTGAAATGATTCGAGATTTGTGACATGGTGCATTATCCTTCTGGAAGTAGCCATCAGAGGATGGGTACATGGTGGCCATAAAGGGATGGACATGGCACTACGATGCCCAGTTGGCACTAAGGGGTCCAAACAAAGTATGCCAAAATACATCCCCCACACCATTACACCACCACCACCAGCCTGCACAGTGGTAACAAGGCATGATGGATCCTTGTTCTCATTCTGTTTACGCCAAATTCTGACTCTGGATGTCTCAACAGAAATCGAGACTTATCAGACCAGGCAACATTTTTTCAGTCTTCAACTGTCCAATTTTGGTGAGCTCTTGCAAATTGCAGCCTCTTTTTCCTATTTGTAGGGGAGATGAGTGGTACCCAGTGAGGTCTTCTGCTGTTGTAGCCCATCCGCCTCAAGGTTGTGTGAGTTTAGGCTTCACAAATGCTTTGCTGCATAACTAATAAAGTGGTTATTTCAGTCAAAGTTGCTCTTCTATCAGCTTGAATCAGACGCCCCATTCTCCACTGACCTCTAGCATCCACAAAGCATTTTCACCCACAGGACTGCCAAATAATGGATGTTTTTCACCCTATTCAGAAATGAACAGGTGTTCCTAATAATCCTTTAGGTGACTGTATATATGGCTACACCAAAAAAGGAGCCATCCATTGACCATTATGCTGCCTTCAACACAAAGGTTCTTAATTGATTTGAATAATGTTCATCATATTCATCTTTACGTTTCTGTAAAAGTAGGCTGCTCTGCACATCATGTCTTCCCACACACAGCAGCCGATATGCAAGTAAATCACCAAGGATTTCTGTGTGCAGTGGCATGAGATTCTGATCATTTTTTTAATACATTCTTTTGGCTTTTCAGAGATACTGTTGAGTCCTTATAGATGTTTTTAGCCTAAAACACAGACTAGATTGACTAATGATATGCTGGACTAATAAGAACACCATGAAACACAAATTTGGGGTTAAATGAGAGCAAAATGAGGAGTTTAAATCATGGAAACATAATGGTAATAAGAATGTACCAAGTTGTAACCCACTGAGGGTTTAGTGCATAACTGGAAACAAAATAGAGTGATTATGCATTTCAAAGTGCAGTGGCAGTATAAAACAAATATACAAAAACATTCCAAGTTATTACTCCATCGTTATTTCTGGATATGTTCCGTTGGACTTTGTAGCAGTGCTTATCTAATTTCTTCTTCCATTTTATCTTAATTACATAAACTCCCAAAAGATCCAGCTTAAAAGCAAAACTCAAAAGATTTTCCCAAATTGACGAAAATTAGACAAATTACTTGAAATGTTTAAACAAAACTTTGTTTAGTCTATTACCACCAAATATTATCCAAGACACTTTTTGAAAAACACATTACTCATCCATTTCAATCACTTCTCCATACCTTGTCATTACTGTATAAGGTCTAAAAAATACTTACTAAATAAAAACAACCAATCAAAAACCAAAAAGCACACGATTTTTCTAAAAACTAAAGGGATAATTGACACAAATTACAATTGCGTCATCATTTACTTGTCCTCAAGTTGTTCCAAGCCTATATGAATTTCTTTCTTCTACTGAACATACAATATGATATATTGAAGAATATGAGTAACCAAATAGTTAATGGTGGACAGTTTGGGTACTCATACAGAATTCTCATTTCTGGGTGTAGGCTACTATCCTTTCCCTTTTATAATGCTTTCTGTAAACTATTGAAACGCTTCTTTTAATTTTCTCTAATTGTTATTCCATAACAAGTTTAAAATGTTGTGTCAACACCTTTATTTGCAGTTAAATAAAATAAAAAACAATGCTGCTGTAACACACACCACTGAACTTCAAACACAAAAAGTCAAACCTGTTCCACCATTTCAGCACACAAGACAAAATGCTAAGAAACTTTCTCAAGGAAAAAAAAAATTGGTTGTTCTAACAGCAACTTACCTATAAGAGCCTGGAAGAGTGTACTCTGAAATATGTCGATGACTCTCTCAATTGAAAGTCTGAGATGAGGGTCTCCAGTCTGACTGAGTTTAGTTCTGTATTGCTCCAGAAGCTGCAGTGCCCTCTGAGCATCTGAAAAAAATATATATAATAATAATAATAAATAAAAAACACTGCTGAAAAACACTGGACAAACAGAACAAAATAAGAGGTTTAAAATAGATTAAGAAAAAATAAATATTTATTTATTTATTTATTTCATATTCGAATATTGCCTATACGGAATTTATATAGGCTACATTTATAAAGATACCTCACCTTTCTTTCTCACAGGCATGATCAAGACTCGAAGATTCAAAGTCCCACACTTTTTAAAAGGCGACTGTTGTAAAGCATTGGAATGAATGAGCGATCACTTTCACTTTGAGTCGCGTCACTTTGATTTGGCAGTGATCAACAATAATCACCGGTGATCGCTGACCGGGTCAGAGTGACATGTGAGAGTGAAAGATCAATAGCAATAATCCGCCAAAGCAACAACAACAAAAAACTATAAACAAACAACCACTTCACTCATAACCTGCTGTCAGAGGCGGCAGGACCCCGTAGGCTTTCAAACAACTCTGGACTTATAACAACTTTCTGCAGACGAATGAATGGAGTAAAGCAGAAAAACGCGGTGTGCATTACAAATATTTGGAAAAACTGCCTCCGGTCTGTTGCAATGGAAGTGGTAGAATTGGCAGAAATACTAATAATCCCTGTTGGAGTGCAAGTAAAGTTCACTCGTGGACGGGTTGCCGTCTGTACATGTCTCCCGTTCCCTTCTGACTGGAGTCATGGATTCCCACACGTCCGTAATCGAAACTTCTTTAGCGCAACACTTCCTCTTTCTTCTAGTATGCCCGAAATTCCCAAACTTTCCTGCAAAATGGCGACCTTGATATGCAAAGAGATCACATGATCTACTGATCTACTGCCTTCCCTCTGCGCTCAAAGGAATCAGCAGCGCTCAGGTTTCTTCACTCAGCAGCTGCGAGGAAGCAGACAGTCAAAGAGCGAGGTCTTTATTAAGTTTATCCTCACTTTAAGTAGGCTAATGAAATCTGGAGAAATTATATGAGAACCATAGAACATCAGTCTCGTTCAGAGTTTATACAGGTAGGCTTGCTGTGGCAGTAGTACGTATATAGCTCTATATGCCTATATCATTTTATTCAGTTTTATTTTAAAACTTAACTAACAAAGACATTTTAAGCCTGTACGTCCTTCAGTTGTTTGACAGCATCTCGAGTACTATCTCGTAAAAATGTTGTGACATCATAACAATCCTCATAATCCATTGGCCTGTGTCTGCTAATGAAATGACTGTGATTGAGGTTTAGTCTCTTGAATGGCAAACTGGAATTATCAAAATCCTGCTTTACTCACTAAAATAAAAAGTATCACCCATGACTAAAAATGAGTCTTTGTGATTTCGTGTTACTTTTTACACATCAGTTAGTTGATTTGAGTGTTGTGCATTGAGTTCTTATATTTAATATTTCACAGTTTGTATTTAGGTGAGAAGTTGCCTAATTATTTTCATTGGTGGAGAAAAAAATATTAGGCCTAACTGGTCAAGTTTTACATATTAATAACTTTATAGAACTAAATAGCATATTTTTTAGCTATATTAATACAGTAATAAATAACATTACCATTAACAAAAGATTTGTTGCAGCTGCAGTATTTACTAATTTTGTGTTCATGTTAGCTCAGTCATATATAGTCCACAACTTTTGTGTTGAATTTAAAATTAACTTACATTTATAAATGCTTTCAAATAATTTTTAATTGTTAGTTCATATGTTAACTAATAGGCTAAGTAATGTTGACGTAACTTTATTGTAAAGTGTTACTCAAGGAACTCAGCCAGAATAACATTTGAATAATATTTTCACATATGCCAACTTCAATAAAAATACTGTACTGGTCACACACACACTCATTCCTTCACAACTATCTCTATTCAGTGTTTAGTGCAAATAATTAGCGTATGTTTTAATCATTCAGTTCTGTAGCTGAGTTTTTTTTTCATATGAGGCAACTTATTCTATGAAAGGCACACTGTTACCAGCAAAGACAAAGTCTGGCTAAGTTTGGCTTTTGTTGGTTGTTTTGTTTTTTTGAAATGGCTTTTGTCATTTGAATCTTGTGTAGGGTGGATGTCGAGTCACAGGGTGCAGTCACGTTGCCACGGTTTGGGTGGGGAGATGTTTGCCACACACACAAAAAAACAGTGGTGTCTTTCTCAAACGCCCATTAGAGTCAGAGGCTATTTTCCAGAGTGTTTTAGACACAAAGAAACTATGTTATGAATGGCTATACAGGCAGAACATTTTCACAGATTTACAAGGGTCCATTTATGAAAAATGTGTACAAATTGAAGGCCAACTGAATACTATGTCTGAGGAGTGCTTCCACAATTTTGACAGATACTTCTGTTCATGCCGCCCACACAGTTTAACATGCCTAGGCTTGACTTGTTTTGTGTCTAATGGATTCTTACTATACAAATTCTATTGTATTATTCTGTCTCCTTATTCCCACAGCATTGCTTATGACCCAAGCAAATTAAATTTAAGTTAATAATGATATTATATAGTTAATAATAGTACTTGAAACCCCAGTTCACCACTGATTATGTATAGAATTCCCTTTCAATATCTTAATTTATGGAAAGTTATAGGTTTTGTGTTGCTTTAAATAAATAAAGCTTTCATCCTTTGGTGGTTATGTATTATTACAATTGCACACACGCCCTCTGCTTTCTTTGGAGTATGTAAGTGAAGAGTCTTGACATGCATGGCTGGAAACGGACCTGAGCACTTCTAACCCTTCATATTGAAACCATGCGCAGCATTACTCATACACAAACATCAAGTGGATTGTCTAATAACGAAGAGGATTTTAAAGTATGGATATGTATCAAGGATGTATCTCAGATTCACAACATTCATTTTAGACCACCCACAGTCCATTCCCTGTCCTTTAGATATTACACACACACACACACACAAAAAAAACAGGTGTGAGTGTGACCCAGTTGTTGTTTTCTAACTAAGTGGAGTCTTTGCATTTAAGTTCTAACTCAAGTCGAAGTCAAGACAGGCAAGTCTACATCAAGCTGCAAGTCATTTTAAGATACAAGCCGATACTTATTTAATACTAAATAATACTAAATATTATCATGTTCCGTTTCACTATTTTATTTTAAAACAAATGAACTTATTGTGGAAATGAATTGTGATTTGCTACATATACAGTATTTTCACACATTTAATACTCTAACTGAGCCGGCATAATTTTATAATGTATATATATATATATATATATATATATATATATATATTGTGGCTGATGACAAATGGGATCAGTCCGAAACAGGGTTGTGAGGACGAGGTAATTCTAGTTAGTAAACTGAGTAAACATTTTAAACAACTTAGTTATAAGTAAGATGTAAGCTGAACCAGACTTAATGCTGACAGTCAAAAGTCTGGCTATGAGAGAGATGCTCCTAATTTAAGTATGACTTTTGACATACTGCATAATTTGCCTATCATAATGTGCATATTTCATTTTTGTGCACATCATCAAGTGGAGTCCATGATAGTTAACCATAACAATGTTATAAAGTGGTTCTCAAACTTCAGGCCCCTAATATAAGATACAATATTTCTTCCAGCATGTTCTACTATAGCCTAATTATACTTTAAAACTTTTTATTAGCAGAAACTGGTAGCGTATGTGTTAATTAACTAATATTAATTAATCTCAAATATTTCATTTCAGACATTTTAATAAATGTTCAAATTAAAAAGATAAAAGAAAACACATTTTTATGTTTGTATTGTTTAGCATTTTAATAAAGTTAGATCATTTGCAAAATCATTCTAAATCATCCTGTGGCCCTGAGGCCCCCTAGTGGATTCCGGCCCCCTGGTTGAGAAATACTGTTATAAAGTAGACATTGAATGACTATATCATTGGCTCAAATGATTTTGGGCATTTCTGAAGTAATTAATCACAAAACACTAATGATCCCAGTCAAAGAATGCCAAGAAATTTTTGTCATGTCATTTCTCATCTGACCTTGAATTGGCAAATTGTTTAGAGCTACAATAGAGTCAAATCTACATCCATCAAAGCCAGTCACGTCCTGTAATCAATTTCCATTAGAAGCACCTTCAGATTTCTGCTCTATATATCTGATGTGACTTCTACAATACATCACCTTGTAATTCTCAGATAGGCTTATCATGTGTAAATGGGGCTAATAATGATACATTATTTGAATGATTGATTTGTTTGATTAAATTGTTAGTTTATATTGTAACAGTTCAATGGACTTTCTCCTACATTGTGTCTGCTTAATGCCAGATTTAGACATTTGAAAATGCATAAATCTTTCAGTGTCATGATGATAGCCTATCAAACAATTATGCAAAATGCATTTTCCTTTTATTGGTTTCCCTTGTAATTTCTTTTGTTCATAATGCTGAATGAAATGCAGACTTTTTAAGTACAGAATGTCTACTCACAATGTCCATTAGAGTTATTGAGGTTTTATTACTCACTGTGGTGTGTATGACGCTGGCAAGATTTAAATGACTCATTGCTGACACGGGAATAATAATAATAATCCAGTAATGTGTATAAAACTGTGTTTCATTTTCTCAAGCAGCAGTTCTACATCACTCAGAGCAGATCTCATTAGTGAGAGAGCTGAGATCCAGCAGTTAAGCTGCAGATCAGCAGCACTGACAAACTCTCATAAAATCATGTAGGCCTATCATGCCTGCACCTGTTATGGGTTTTTAGTATTAGAAAATGAATAAATAACACTGAGTTCTAATGACGTAAGTTTGTGTGAGGTAGGTAAACAACAAGTCAAAACTGTGCACTGTGATAAATTACTTGAAAACAAGCTCAGGTGAATTTTTCAATATATAAAAGCTGGTAAGATGTAAATTTAGTCATACTATATGATTTTACACGGTCTGTTTTTGTATATTCAAGTAAACATTCCATAGTATTCTAAGTGTCCTTATTGTAACAACATTTCTCTGATTCGGGATGCAATGTCTCTTGTGTTTGTTTGGTGGGTCATTCCTGGTATGTGGTGACATTTTAGATTCATAAGTGTTGGTAAAAAAGGACATGATTTTCATGTTTTTAGCATTTTACCAAAATAGTGACATGTTTAAATATAGGGATACATATTGGTCAAGCTCAGGGACTCTTTAATAATAATTATTGGTAGATTCTGTCCATGAAAATATTCCACCCTGTCAGGGACATAATAGTTATCACAACATGTTAATTATGTAAATGTTAAATAATAATGAGCTTTTCTTGGATAGTATATGCCATCTTAGATTTTTTTTTCTTCTTGAACAAGCAAAAATAATTTTTGATTAATAGAATATGTTTCACATTCTGAAAATTCTGAGCTAAGTTAGCCATAGCTCTTTGAGTGATCAACATTTAGCTAGATAACCTTCTGCAGATGAACATAACTATGTCAGATTTGTTTTTACATTAATTTTTTTTTTTGATAGGGCAAACATTCTCCATAACATATTCTAAGAGGGTGGAACTTTAAAGGTGGGACAAGCAGGATAACATTTCAAAAAGTAAAAAAAAAAAATTAGGAGTGAAAGTTGAAGCTTACCTCAGTTTGTACTGTTGAATTCCAGCAGGTAAAAGAAATTAAGTCACTTCTTGAAAATGGTCTCAATGAAATTGCAGTAGGATTTGGAAGGCTAAAAAAAAAAGTACATATCAGGGTTGAAGAAGACAGGACACAGTTGAAGAAAATTAAGAAAAAGACCTATATTTTCACATGATTTATATGTATGATTAGAGGCAATTCAGCCTAGTCTATAACATAATTTAAAATATTTTTGTCATTTCATGGTTTATATTTCTTGCAGAATTTGATTACTGTGCACTGAGGACATGATATAATTGAATGCAAACATCAATTAAAATTGTGTAAAATACAAAATGTTTTTTAATGTCTGTTTTCTGCTTATCTTTTTTTAAATGTCTGTTTAAATGGTAAAGAATGCTTAAATCTACAATTATTATAAATATGTGACTCATTTTAGAGAAAATATGAGTAAATAAATCTTTGAGACAGGAAAATCACTGCATACCAGGAGTGACCCAGGCCTTGCCTACTATATATAGGCTAATTCAACTTTAAATATCCTATCAACCTGTCAAATTTCCTGTGGTTGTAACATCAAGATAATAAAATATATGAAGATATTGGATGCAATATTTATTTTAAAATCGTTTTCCAAACCGCTTCGTCCTATGGTCACTCACAGGGATGCTGGATGAGCATAAATAGGGGACAATGTTAAGATGTTCATTATTGTGTGTATACTGACACCTAGTGGATATATTGGTACAGTATCAAAAATGTGATCAAAACCAGACTGCAGGTTGCATAAACTGTTTAGACTGGACTTACAAGTTAAAAATAATTTGTCTTTAAGACTGGTCATAACTTTTTTTGTCGGTTACATAAAAACAATAGGTTTCACTTTCTTTTAATGGTCCTTTTAACATATTCTGTTGACTATACATAACGTGCACCCTCATGTAACTCTCATTAGAGTGTTAGTAGAGTAGACTAGAAGGGTTAGAATAAGTTGACATGTAGTTGCAAAGTTACTTATATTTAGTGGATTGTCTGTTGGAGAACCATAAAGAGTTAGCAGATAGCCTATTAGAGCCCGTTCTCATCCCAAGGCGTCATATACGATGCTTTTGCCGAAGCGTAGACATCCAACGCACATGACACCCTTTAGTGTCAAATGAGACAGATATATATGGGGCAGAAGGCACCACCTAGTGGTCTAACCCTACCCCATACCTAAACATACCATCTATAGAGCATCACAGTCCCGCCCACAGCCGGTGCCGGAAGTAAAAATTCAATACAGTTTCTCCATTGACATTTGACATATAAGCCATAAAAACGTAACCATACATGGTAGACTTAAAACCAGCAACGTCTGTACTAAGCGATTGTATATGCACATATAAACGCCAAAAGTTCATGGGGCACTAACCTTGTTTTAAGATAAATGCCTTTTATTCGCGATGTATTGGATAAGTACTTCATTACCCACAATCCTGAACAACCCACAGTGATGCATCTGATTGGTGGAAGTCGTGTCACGTGTCTGAAACCCTGTGAAGGTACGTGAAGACTGAAGATCGCGTAAAGACGACCCCTTGGGCGTCCACGGCGGAGACGACCCCTCGGGTGGACACGGCAGAGACGACCCCAGACGACCCCTCGGGCGGCCATGGTGGAAACGACCCTTCGGGTGGCCTCGGCGGAGACGACCCCAGATGGCCCCTCGGGTGGCCACGGAGGAGACGACCCCAGACGACCCCTCGGGCGGCCACGGAGGAGATGATCCCTCGGGTGGCCATGGTGGAGACAACCCTTCGGGTGGCCGCAGCGGAGACGACCCTAGACGACCCCTCAGGTTGGCACGGCGGAGATGACCCATCGGGCGGCCATGGTGGAGATGACCCTTCGGGTGGCTGCGGCAGAGACGACCCCAGACGGCCCCTCGGGTGGCCACGGTGGACAAACAGACACTGGAACAGGCTCAGGAACAGACACTGACACAGGCTCAGGAACAGCAAAAGGAACAGATGACACTGGCTCAGGAACAGATGACACTGGCACAGGAACAGACGACACTGGCTCCGGCTCAGAAACAGAAGACACTGGCTCCGGCTCAGGAACAGCAGACACAGGCTCCGGCTCAGGAACAGAAGACACTGGCTCCGGCTCAGGAACAGAAGACACTGGCTCCGGATCAGGCACAGCAGACACTGGCTCCGGCTCAGGAACAGCAGACATTGGGTCCGGCTCAGGAACAGAAGACACTGGCTCCGGCTCAGTAACAGCAGACACTGGCTCCGGCTCAGGACAGACACTGGCTCCGGCTCAGTAACAGCAGACACTGGCTCCGGCTCAGGACAGACACTGGCTCCGGCTCAGGAACAGAAGACACTGGCTCCGGCTCAGGACAGACACTGGCTCCGGCTCAGGAACAGAAGACACTGGCTCCGGCTCAGTAACAGCAGACACTGGCTCCGGCTCAGGACAGACACTGGCTCCGGCTCAGGAACAGAAGACACTGGCTCCGGCTCAGGAACAGAAGACACTGGCTCCGGCTCAGGACAGAAGACACTGGCTCTGGCTCAGGAACAGAAGACACTGGCTCCGGCTCAGGCACAGAAGACACTGGCTCCGGCTCAGGAACAGAGGACACTGGCTCCGGCTCAGGAACAGAAGACACTGGCTCCGGCTCAGGAACAGAAGGCACTGGCTCCGGCTCAGGCACAGAAGACACTGGCTCCGGCTCAGGAACAGCAGACACTGGCCCAGGAACAGCAGACACTGGCTCCGGCTCAGGAACAGAGGACACTGGCTCCGGCTCAGGACAGACACTGGCTCCGGCTCAGGAACAGAAGACACTGGCTCCGGCTCAGTAACAGCAGACACTGGCTCCGGCTCAGGACAGACACTGGCTCCGGCTCAGGAACAGAAGACACTGGCTCCGGCTCAGGAACAGAAGACACTGGCTCCGGCTCAGGACAGAAGACACTGGCTCTGGCTCAGGAACAGAAGACACTGGCTCCGGCTCAGGCACAGAAGACACTGGCTCCGGCTCAGGAACAGAGGACACTGGCTCCGGCTCAGGAACAGAAGACACTGGCTCCGGCTCAGGAACAGAAGGCACTGGCTCCGGCTCAGGCACAGAAGACACTGGCTCCGGCTCAGGAACAGCAGACACTGGCCCAGGAACAGCAGACACTGGCCCCGGCTCAGGAACAGCAGACATCTCCAGGATCTGAGCTAGATGTTCCAAATATTCGGTAAGTGCTCTCGCAGCCACGAGAATGGGCATCTCCTGATCAGTCTCTGGCTGGGCAGGCGTGACGTGAACATTCTCCGGCTGGGCAGACATGACGTAAGCCGTCTCCGGCTGGGTAGACGTAATGTGAACACTCTCCGGCTGGGCAGTCGTGACGTGAACAGTCTCCGGCTGGCCAGAAGTGACATGTCTCCTCCATGCTCGCAGAGCCGCTAGTGCATAAAAGATGAAAACAGCCTTCTTGGCTGTGGCAGGACTGATGGTCGGGAATTCTGGGATGGTCTCTGGGACGACAGCGGGTTGCACCTACGGAATAGTCTCTGGGTCAGGAGCCACCGGAACAGTCATTGAGGAGGTCTTTCTCCTCCTCCTCCTCCATCTCCGGACCACCAGACTCGGGACCCCCGTAACTGGACCACCGGACTCGGGACCACCAGACTCGGGACCACCAGACTCGGGACCACCGAATCTGTCACGGAGGAAGTTTCCCTTCTCTTCCTCCGTTTTGGGACCACCGGAAGAGAGACCATCCTCCTGGCCAACTGGGTTCCCTCAAACCGCTGAGAGTCAGCAGGGGTCGTAATATTTTCCAGTCGCAGTCCTGGTCTCACCTCTTCCCGACTGATCGCCGGCTGCCCTGATCTCCTCATTTCTCTGAGTGCACAAAGGAAACTATTTGAATAAGGAGATCCCATTCTCTCTTTCCGCAAGACAAAGTTCGCTCCACTGAATCGACATCCCATACTGCTGGATCTATTTGTGGTCGAGTTCTTCTGTCACGACACACACACAAAAGGTATCCAAGTGCAGTGTCTTTTATTGGGGTAATCCAAATCGTAGTCAGCCGTCAAAGGTTCAAAGGTTCCATACAAAGCAGTCCAAAAACAAGAAACCAGACATGAACAAAACTCCAAAGTGCCAGCGACATCAAACAAGGACTCGACAACAATCACAGAAACAAACAGGGCATAGGCCTAATTACACACAGATACTAACAAGGTGACGGCAAACAGCTGTGTGCAAAAAATCAATGAGTGAAAAACAGGATGATGGGACTTGTTGTCTGATTGAAGGACACTGTGGGGAAAGAGGACCTCTAGTGGACACCAGGGAACATAAACAGTCACTTTGACAGTCACTCCCTGTCTACAGTACTGTGCAAAAGTCTTTGGCACGTTAATATTTTCAACAACAACAAAAAAGTGTATGTATGTATGTATATATATATATAGGCCTATTGGCAGAAAATATTTTCTTAAATAATTATGTGTATCTTTAATTACAGCTGGACTGTGATTTAATTTAGTTCTCACACATTTATAATTGTTATAAATTGTTATATGAAATTATTTATATTGGTTCTCATCAATGCAATCGTAAACTTGGTTTGCTAAAACATCAAAACATGTTATTTAAAACACCACAAGGGGGCATGAGAGGTTTCAGAGTACATCCCACACACACACTCAGATGCTGTGATTCATGCTCTGTTTATCCAGATCACTTACTGGACTGAGAAATTCACACAGAGAGAAAGACTCTCTGTGTGAAGAGAGCACCCCCTCCCTCTTTGGCACCATGCCAAAATTATGAATTCCCAGGATGCCTATATGACGCTTGTCCTTGAGATGATGCACTGCATCATTGGAACCGTAAGGATGCAACACTGATTTAGCGCAGCTCTTGAATAGTGGCAGTTCTTTCTGACGTGGATTCTACTGGACTAGGCGTCTGGATTTTCTCACTACCTAGCAGCAGAAGGACTTTGAATGTCTTATTTAGAAGATATAATGTGAGTGAAGTCAGAATATTGCATTTAAATGATTAACTATCCTGAGGCAAAAAAGTTGTCATATTTGATAAATGTTATATTAAGAGTAGCATATATATATATATATATATATATATATATATATATATATATATATATATATATATATATATATATATATATAATATGATATATTGTTATTTTTATACTGATTTATATGCCATTACTACAAAAAAAGAGCTATGTGTATTTCTTGGTGACTCTAAATATGTCTCTGAATATAGGCTATTAAAATATATGCAAACATGTTTTTTTGTTGTTGTTTTTTTTGTTTTGTTTTTTTTTTTTTTTTTTTTGTTATTTTTCCAAATTGCAATTATGCAAAATATGATTGCATTATTGTTTTATATATTGAGGTAAGATGTGAAATAGGTACAAAAAATCAGGTGAGTTAAACCAAACCAAGACATACAGACACAATGACCTTTGGGCTAGATAATTTAATTAATGAAACATTTATAGTGCGTTTCTTATGTACTACTGTCCACTCAAAGTGCTTTTAAATCATATTAAATCATATTATACATATTCTCCTCACACACCTTACAACATCTACTTGGATAATGCAACGGCAGTCACAGTACAACATTGCCAGTGCACTTGTCACTGGTGCTACTTGCCCCGCTCTGAGTAGGATTCCAAAACTGGGTCGCCGGCATGGGAAGCGGGTGCGCTAACAAGCATGCTAAAGCCCGCAGCCTCTAGTGTGCCTCCTATAGGCCAAGGGAGTGAGATTTACACACACAGACAGCTCTTACTGCATATGACCCTATGACCCTATGACCACAGAGAGTCAGTACATCTGAAGGATGGTGCTTGTTACAGTGTAGTCTTGGGTGAGCACCCCCTGCTGGCCTCACTAACACCTCATCCAACAGCAACCTAGTTTTCACAGGGGGTTTCCAATCCAGGGACTGACCAGACTCAACCCTGTTTAGCGTCAGTAGGCAACCAGTCTTGGACTACAGGGGGATATGGCTGCAGCTTGTTGGTGTGGACAGCGAACATGAGCACCGTTTTGGCGAGCACCTGGATCTCTGGCCACACACCGTAAGTGGGTTCGTGGTAATATGCAAGTATACTGGAGTATTTTTACTGTGTCACGAGACCACTGACAGCCATATTTACGTGAAGACTAACAGGAACAGTGATAAAATCTTTCAAACAAGATCAAGGTGGAACATCTAATGATGAGTCAAATTAAAGCCTGCTTGTTAGCACAAAGATTTTAACGGCAGTGCGGTTGATCTAACCAGTGCTCTTACTGTAATTATACTTTTACTGTGTAATCATACTAAACAATCTGTAATTGTTTATGATTATTGTTAATTATTTTATTTAATTACCTACCATGCTCTTTGTCGTAATCCCTGGATGTCTGCTTGTGGACACATATTGCATAGAGTGTGCAAATGGTAAAATTCATTTAGACTTTTTGAACACTATTGATCTCTATACCCCACTGAACACACTCAACATTGACCTGCAAAATCAATGTGGTCTAAATGTGTGCTCACACACAAAGCGTGATTAACACATCCATCCGCTATTATTCATGGTTTAGATGTTGTTTGAGTTACACCTTCAACCAGAAATGCCACTTTATTAAAACAAAATGTACATTCAGAATCATTAGCCGGCAGAATCATTTAGACATGATGAACCTTTGATGGCTCTCTGGAGAACCCATACAGTAAGTCTTTTTTTTCTTTCTTTTTTATATTATTATTAAAATCCAATTAGTTTTCGCATACTTAGTGACACCCTTATGCCCTAACCTCATTAAAGTTCATGAAAAAAAACAATGACTAAGCCTCTTGAACCAACAGAAGCATATATTTAGCAAATTATCACTTACAGCCCCTGAAACACGTTATACTGTGAAAACTTATATTGTAGACCAGAAATGCCCAAATCAGGGCCTGTGAAAATTTTCCCGAAATAACATTTGATTTGGCCCATCATGCCATATTACAAGAGCTGGGAAACATGCTATTGAAGCACATCCCATTTGAAGCAACTTTCAGTTTTTAAATTTTAATATAACATAGTTGGATAAAAATGCAGCATTTACTTATGGCCCACGTGACGTCCCTCAATAAAGTTTATTTTTGTCTCTTCCTAAACAGTTGACGTGCTTTCATTTAAATTAATT
This sequence comes from Cyprinella venusta, assembly GCA_038021265.1. Classification (NCBI taxonomy): domain Eukaryota; kingdom Metazoa; phylum Chordata; class Actinopteri; order Cypriniformes; family Leuciscidae; genus Cyprinella; species Cyprinella venusta. The sequence goes on along the minus strand of CM075868.1, from coordinate 21,906,038 downwards.
TTTAAATTAAAGTTGATAAATGAGATGAACAAATCAGATACTTTGTTTCATTTGTTCTCTTCTTAACATTTTCAAAGATGCATCTTTTAACTGTCAACAAGTATTTTTACTAGTTCATCAGGCAAGTGTCATCTTGTATCCTTCTAAAATGTGGTCACGGCGTCTTTCTTACCACATTGTATATACAGTATATAGGGTCCACCTTTTTGCAAGTAAATGCTTGTTGGAAATGAATCATGCATGGATCACAGCAGAACAAAAATACTCTGGAATTGATTCAGACCCAACTTCCTTATATCTGCATGATCTCCTAAGGATTCATTTTCAAACTCCCTGTTTTCAATCGAGAAGAAACTCACCTCATGTATTGATCTGCTCTCTCCAAAGCTTGTCTCCTTCATTGTTGAAAGCATGATGATCCTCAACTCAGTCTCTTGTTTCACCTGGCACCTCAACATGATAGTCTATCCTGTGGTACTACTTCCTGTTCATTAAATCTGGCTTGTTTCTAATTAGTTAACTTTGTTTGGGAAGCACCCATGTCAGGCAGGTAGAATATTGTGTATTAAATCATTTAATAAAACTGACCAAGTGAACACACATGCAGTGTGAGACCAGATCGGGGCTTGAATGTCCAGTGAGTGAGCGTCTAAACAGCAGGTCACATTTCAGTTCTCCATTTAGAGTTTGTCACTCACAGGTGCTCATGATTAACAGTTCTACCTCTTAACAGTTGTGAAATAACACCTCTTCTTTCTGGGAGAAAAAACACCAAAACTGAAACAACTTTCACTGTTTCCAGTTCTAGCGAGGTTAGCTTTTGGTTATCTTTTCACCTCATGAAACAGTGGTTAAAATCACTATATTCAGTGCTAAAAATAGCTTTCAATATTTAAATTTCAAAGTCCAATATCTCTAGAGCTTGCCATTTCTTTTTTAAGAGGACTTGAACAAAAACCTCATTGATTAATCCGAACACTATGTAGTCGTACAAATTTGCCTTCTTTATGGAATAACTAAACTTAAGAGTTTAAGGTGGTAGTTTGGCATGTGACCACTACTTTCATGTTAATTTTACTTTCAAATTACGTCATCAATTATCTTGAATAATTTCCATATAAACCTATTATTTACATGTTGTATAACACACGTTCGGTTTTCATGTTATGGGGAGATTTCATAAGGATAACGATTTTTATCCTCCCCTGTATAACTGTATATTATTTCTCCTCTCCACAAACTTACCCATAACAGAACACTTTCTGCATTTTTACATTTACTTTAAAACTAAATATCCCTTTGTATGATTTATAAGCTGTTTTGGGGACCAGAAATGTCCCCACAAGGACAAGGATTTTGTATAGACCATTTTACGAGATGTAAACAACACTGGTCCAGAAGCACTTCCTGTCAGTTTGTAAATGGTTTCTTAATTTCAAATGTAAAGAAAACATCTTAAAGATGTTTAACTTTTTGATTCAGTTTTACATGTTCTGTTGGTTGTACTTTATCCCAACGTTTATTTAGTGCTAAAAAACTGAAACAGGAAGTGATTCTGGACCAGTGTTGTTTACATCTCACGAAATGGTCTATATTCCCATCTCTGTGGTGACATTTTGTCCCTACAACTTAGGGTTTATCACACACACAGTATATACAACGTGGCCTTAAGAAATGTGAATATAAATGAAAGAATTCACACAGTCAATTTTATTTAACATAATATAATTTATACCATTGGAGTCTTAAAGGCCTGAATAAAATACATTGATGTACATTTATTTTTGACAGGCTGATGAAAAACATGAACCGCATCTGAAGATAATGCTGGTTCAATTATTCTTGCCTATACAGCTCCAACATTAAAAAAAAAAAAATCATGAAAGGAATTCAAAAAAAAAAAAAGTAAATAAAACAAAACAAAAAATGAATTTCGGTTTATTGTCGCACAACAAATTTCACACATACATCAAACAGGCCACAAAGAGATAGCAATTAAATGGACAAGAAAGAAAAGAAGAAAAATCTTTTCCTTTGGCCTTGCCCTCTCATACAATCCAACTACGTATGATACAACTGATGTACATACACAAAGTTACTGGAATGCATTGAATTAATGTTTTTTTTAAATGTTTTTTTTTTCTGTCATTTTTCGTTTCTTTTTTTTTGCTTTGTACTTTTACAAGTTTCATTTGAGATAACATGACATGGTCAAACCACAAGTAAAATCTATTTCATAGAGAAGCATCAACTTCAAAGCACCGTTTGGTAACCAGAGATCACTGTCAAAAATGGCTGACCTCCTAACAATATGTACAAAAATATAAAATGTAAATAAAAATACAAACAAATTTTTCCTTTTAAAGTATTTTTGTAAGAAGGTAGAACTTTGAAGTCTTGGTTGTTTCTACAAAATCTGCAGTTTGGTGTGTGTGTGTACACGGATGCTGGACTCTACTTGATGATGACCATGTTGTTTTTGCCTCCCCCAGTGGACAAGTTCAGGAAAGGAGGGATGAGAAGATTTCCAGCAGAGAAGCTTCTTACACAGTCTTTTGCTTCTTAGGTTCAACATCCTCCTGAAAAAAAGGAGACCAGACAGAGTTAAAACACTGCAGTTATGAGGTCAGATTTATAAACTTATATTAATTAAGGGTTTCAATGACATAAGTCAAATGCACACTTACCTCATCTTCGTCATCCTCAGCTGCTCTTTTTCCTGTGCCACCCTCAGCCTCATCATCTTCATCATCATCATCACCTATAATGTAGTTCATTCTTAGTAAAGCAACTTTGTTTATATGCATTGGTTGTCAAAGCATAAGTGGAGCATGTCTACGTCATTCTCACTACTCTTATTCAATTAGTTTACCTACAGGACTTACCTTCTACATCATCTTCCTCATCCTCTTCTTCAGCCACATCATCGTCTTCTTCGTCTACTTCATTTTCTGGATCACCATTCTCCTCATTTTCCTAAAAAATAAAATAAAATAGGAGTTATCATGGGTAATACCTAAGGTCATTTGGTACATTTTAGTAGTAGGCTACTGATGTTGTGGGCACTAAATAAAGTAAGTTGTGGAAACTTACAGCCTTTCCATTTGCAGGGACATCCTTTCCATTTTCTGCCTCTTCAACCTGTTTCTTTTCTTTAAGGTCCTAAATGAAGAAAAAATATATATATCTGTAATTGCTTTAGTTATTTATCTAGGAAATTCAACTAGACCAGTGCCGAATTTAAATCCTCTCTTATTCGTGGAACATTTGAAACGAGACACTTCCACAGTCTTTATTCATTGGATGCCTGTCTCTTCCATCCCCGCCTGGTTTAAAGACCATATTGAGCTGTTGTAATTTGATACGTCGATGGCGTTACCGCCAATACGCGCTGTAGTTTAGTTTATAATCCACCTCATTGCTCTTGATAAAGACACGCCCGCTAAAAAACTACAACCCCCAGATTACAATTAGTGAATATTTTAACTCAGCCAATAAGAGTGTGGACTTGACCAAAGAGAGGCAGGACCGATAAGCCTCAGAGAAAGAGAGTGTGAGTGAGAGAGAGAGAGAGAGAGAGAGAGAGAGAGAGAGAGAGAGAGAGAGAGAGAGAGAGAGAGAGAGAGAGAGACGGGGGGAACAATAGCGTTGTGCATTTGAGTATTTAACAAATCGTTTTTCGAGCACTATATAGTTGTTCCCTCAAAAATTACCATTATTATCAAGAGAAGCCATTATATTTCAAATAATTTAACACACTGCACCTTGTTCGTTTAAAAATGCAGACTTTTCATCTCTCTGAACACCACAGGATGTGCTTCCATGCGGCAGCTCGCTCGTCTTAATAAATGTAGGTCATAATCATCAGCTTTTAAGCCGGTTAGCTTACATTACGCCTGCAACGCCTTCTCACACCGTCACCATTGCATGCCGCTTTATAGCCTACCACCACTGAGCGTCAATGAGCCATACATGAATAATGAACATATGCCATTATCTACAACATAATACTGACCCATATATCGATCAAACAAACGGCATGGGCTTTGACCTTATAGCCTGAAGCGGAAATCATCTCCTTAACTTAAGAAACGCAGGCTAATCAAGACCAAAAACAAACAAAATCTGAACAAAGGACAAACGAGTCAGAAATGTTGTGCCCACAGCTGGTTGACGAGTCCAGCGATCCTTATTTGACATCAGCAGCAAGACTGAGAACACGCTTGCCAAGTCCGGCGGAAAACGATCGTTTAGGGCTGATACATTGTACGGGGCCGTTCACACAGCACACGTACTCACGCGCACAAGCACACAGACGGAGCGCAGCGGAACGGAACAGAAGGAGATACGTTTTTAAAAGTTGAACGGAGCCACTGTGCCTTAAAAACGCGGCGTTCATGCATGAAACGGCAGAATAACCGCGAGAAACTACCCTCAAAGACGTATGCCTAATACGTGCTTACATTTATAAACAATGAAATAATAGAGCAGCTGCCTGTACGGATGTCCCTTAACTTCGGGGTTCGCGCTCACCTCCTGAGCTGACCGCGGAACCGCGCGCTGCAATAAGAACTCATTCAGTCAGTCTGACTGCAGCATCCGCAGCAGTCGTTTCGCGGGACAAGTTTACACACAAACTGATATCCATAAAAGTCATTGAATATTTCGTTAGCCGCGGATCCAATCTAACCCGTTTTTTCGTGCGCTGAACGAAATGATCACCCACCCTGGCACTTCTTCTGTAGAACTATAAAGTAGCCAACTGGGCAGGTAAACTATAGCCCGATAAAGCTCATAGCTTAAATAATTTAGCCAATAATGTATGATGAACTCTTAATTTCAAAACAAAAAAAGCGAATTACAACCCGAACTTGACAGAACTTAAAAAGCAACGCGACCAAACGCTCGGTAAAGTCCCCGTAAATCTGAGGCAGGACTCTGATGTTAAAGTTAGATAAAATTATTTTGTTCATAACACCTGTCAAAACATTGGTCAAACATAAAGCAGACACGTTCAGACATCATAGAAAAGCGTTTTATTCACAGTGCCATCATGAATCGTGAGGGCTGCAGTAACTTGTGTGACAGATCGGGCTGCTCGCTGACGAATCACCGCGTCTCGCTCTCGCGGACTGTACGAGGCACCTTCAATTATTGAGTCTGCACGAGGTAATAAAGAAACTTGTGCAACAAACCTTATAAACAGAGTAGGCTACGAATAATGCTTACGATTATCTGCGGCCATCTCTTTCGCTACATTTTTCAAAGAGGAACCGAAAAACCGCCTGCATAAACAAAGAACCCGCGCAGAATCCGAACAAAAAACCTTTTAGTTGCAAATGTATCCGTAAAGAAGCCCAACTTCCGAACACCTAACGTTTTACAATCCACGAAGTCCTCAAAGTGTCAGTGAGCGGTCAAAACACTGACAAAATGTGCAAACAGTGCACCAATAATGCTGTATCCTGATTTCCTTGCCAAAATACATATTTTATAAAAACCCGTTAATTCAAATGAGTAAAAACGCAGCATCTCGATAAACCAGGATTTAACTTAAGTTGCATTACCTTGGCGGAGACTTCCGAGCTGGTATCGACTTTTGTGTCAGCCATTTTTCCTAAATATTAAGAATGTAATGGGGTCTCTTAACAAAATAATATAAAGATAAATACGAGATGTATATAATTAAAAAAAAGACTATTAAGCGTCTGTAGCGAGCTCACACAGGCGGTAGAGCTGTTAATATAGAAGACTAGGCGGAGTTTGGAGGCGGGCGGTTTTCAGTGATTGGGCAGTGAGGAAAAACTCCGCTCTTCTGATTGGTCAAGATGGAACAATAGACAGTATTTCTACAAAGTCAAACTCCGCCTCCAAACCAACCTCTGACTCATTTATGTGTGGAATAACTGTCGATCCATCCTGGTCAATCTCCCCTTGATGGATGGCCTAGATGGGCTCATCACTGTAATAAATAAATAAATAAATAAATAAATAAAATAATAAAAATACATAAAAAGCCAAACAAACAAACAAACAAACAAACAATAATACTGCTCTGAAATCTATAATGATCCATATTGTCTCAAACAATTATTTTTAAGAGCCGACCAAGTCCTGAGTTTACATTATTGTAATGTTTTTTTTCTTTCTCTCTCCATATGGTGACATTTACATGTAATTACAGTACCACTGATCACATCGTTACTCGTGTCATCATTTCGCCATAACATATTTTGTCAATTTCTTTGAAAGGTGTCTTAAAAACTATCCTGCAGTGGTATTTCGCATCTAATTGATATGCAAGCATTGAGGTTAAGAGTATACTGCATACCTAAAGTCAACTTATTTATTTTAGGAGGCGCATAAACTTTTGCTCTTTCTAAAAGAAAGGTCACACTCAATGAATATAATATTGCGGCAGTTACTGGACGCCCCACTGGTGAAACCTGCTCAACATTTGAGTGACAGTTTCAAACCCCACCCCTTCTCCTATCTTTACACTGGGTATGTAAAAATATCATCCTGGGTGATGTATGAGATCGGTTAATGAGATATAACACGAGAAGGAAGAACGTCAAATAATATGCTGCCAGTCCAAGCTATTAGAGTAAGACAACAATCAATGCGATTTTTTTTTTTTGTAAGATGCTTGACCGAAATCTTGTTCTTATTGGCAAACACGGATTATTGGTGGGCTAGGGAAGGATAACGGGTATGCTCATCAAACTAAGCGCTTTATAAACATTAGCGGTGATGTTTTTTGACATTTAAGCAATTTAAAATCTGCACGCTGCAGGGAAATTTAACGGTGTACCTATGTAACTTACCTCACCAACATGGCCGATTGAAAATGCCGTATGGCGTCTTAAAGTCTCCTTATTGGCTGATTGGGCAGAACGAACACAGATTTGACGCTTTGCGAACGCTGATTGGTTGGTACTAACGTCAATCAACTTAAATACCTAGTTTAAGGTGCTAAAGAAAACATGGAACTGGAATATACTGTATTTGCCCTTTTATTTCTCCCGTTCTATGGTCCCATGTCAAGGGCAGATAAAATGTATTAGCAAATACAACACGTCCAGGATTAAATTTTCACAGGGTGTGTGGGGCAATGACAAACAAGAGTAGCCTATTCATTGTCACTTTTATAATAATTTAGCATAGGCTACAGTTTTATTCAAAGAGACTTCCAAATGAGAAACATCACAGACTATCTATCCCGCAAGAGCTAACAATAGTCCCAGTGCTACAATGGCAATTAAAGTGAGAGAAAGCTGGAGTAGTATCCTAGAAGCTGGACATTTACATTTTATTTACATTACATAATGTAACATAATTTACATTACATAGAGGAGTATGCCCACTGTTATAACTTTAATTCAGAGGTGTGAAGAGTAGCCAGCAAATGAAGAGCATACTTGAGCAAAGTATGGACACCTTATAGTGAAAATGACTCCATTACAAATCATCAATTCCAATACTAAAAGTCTTGTCCCTGGATTCACAGCAGGCTTAGCCCGTTTACACGAAGGGAAACGCAGATTGTCCCAGACAAAAATGCATGTTTGAGCTGCTTTAACTAAAAGCAAATTGAACTGACATATCTTAAATCAAGAAAATGTGAAACCGGGCCATATGATTATCTGATTTGAACATTTTCGTATTTTACTGGTGCTGCATGAAGGCTCAAAGATGCACTAGTCCTTAACACCTTTGAGACATGAAGTGAAAACAAGAACCTAAACAAGAATAAGTTGATTTGTTAGGAGAGGAATCGGGTTTATTTTTTAAAAATCAAAATAAAACTGAAAAACTCAAAATTCCAAGAAATCAAGGTTTATAAAACAGCCTCAGTTAAACTCAAGTGCTCAAAAAGGCCATAAGTAGCCTAAACCAATATCCTTCAAACAACTCTCTTCATTATAATGGATAAATAAAACATTGTTAAGTAAAATTAACCAGTCAAAGTCTACTTGCACTGGACATGCTGGTTTCAGTCACATTACCGGTTGCAGTCATGCTCTCGTTTCATTAATCAAACACATGCTATTCAGCAACCTACTCACCTTTGTGACAAGTTTGGGTAAGGGCAAACACACAAGATATACCTTCAATACCCTGTAGATGGCGATATCACTTCTTTATTGCAGAAATAAAGTGCTGCAGAAGAAGTTAGGTGCCATACAAAATTTAACGCGTAATTTTCGTGTAATTTGCGTTACTCATCATTACAAATGTATTGGCGTAAAGAGTAAATATAGGAAACTCAAAAAGTAGTCAAGTAGAGAGTAAAGGTTACTAATATCAAAAGATACTTAAGTACAGTAACTAATTACTTTTACTCAAATAGTACTTCACCCCACTGCTTTCATTTCACTATTAGAGCCCTGTACTGTCTATCATTTAGCAGACACTTTCATCCAAAGCCATTTACATTAGCTGCTACAGTATTGCACATGGATCAAACTGAAGTTAAGTGCCTCGCTCAAAGGCAAAATGACGGTGATAGAGCAGAATTGTGATCTCACTAACACACCAGTTCCTGGGTCACTGCTGCTTGGAAGTAAACCTGCAACCATCAGCACTTGTTCAATGCTTCTATCTGTCTCATGCATCTGTAGTCTGTCATTATAAAAAACAAATACTAGATATTGTCTACTCCTTCTGAGATTGAAGTATGTTAGATGGCGACAAATTACATCCATCAATCAATCTGGGATACACAAGTTTCAACGTGACCCATCGTAGGAATATGTCTCTTACACTTCCAAAACAGCACTGAGATGCATTTTAATTTATTCTGTAAAAATATTAATATTATTTTGCAAGCATACTATGAGGATATTCAAATTGTGCTAATCCTACCAAACCATTAATTATTTAAATGTAGTAAAATAAGTATAGAATAGTAAAATATTATTTATGTTTAGCGAGCAGAAGTTTATTTGTTTTTACTCTGACTCAAGGTCATCTTAACAATAGGACTCTTAAGTTATGTTGTGATCATTCAGCAATAAATAAATAAATAAATATGATATTTATAATATCATTATAAATGTATAATAAATATAATAAATTTATATTTTATTTCACTTTTATTTTGATGTAAAAATGATAATGTTTCCCTTTTGAACATTATGTTGATAAGTAACTTCATAGTAGCTCTCATTAGAGTATTAGTAGACTGTCTGCTTAATTTCTGCTAACTCTTTATTGTGATGGTCCTCCAACAGACATTACTGACTATAGCCTAAGTAAATTTGCAAATATTCATATCTTAACTTATTCAACTTCAATTCTAACACTAACCCTACCAGTCTACTATCAGGTGCAATGTTACTTATAGTCAAAAAAAGTTAAAGGGACAAACAAAATAAAGCATTTGTATCTGTCAAAAGTCTCATCAATGATGAAGATCTGTGAAATGTTTGTCACCACCACCCTGTGCAGTGAAACAATCCTACTCCATCTCCCCCTCTCACATCTTCTCTCTCTCTCTCTTGCAGATCTTTCCCCATTAGCCTTGATTAAAGCCTCTCCTCTACGACAAACTGTGAGAGGTTCTCACTGATCTCTGGCATCTCAATGGAGTCTTTTCCTGTCTGCAACAATAATAACCAATCTGGAAAATCCCCTGCTTTGCTGCCGTCTGGTATGGCTGGTCACGTGATCTTGCAGTCCCAGGAGCCCTGAGCCCTACTTGCCCTGGTCTCTTGGATGGTCCTGTTTACTTACAAAATCTTATTGCTGTTAAGAATTCACAAATGGCCTTGGGACTGAAACATGGTCACCCACTGTTTATTACACCCCTGGCTGTTTAGGTCATCTAGTAGCACAAACTATGTAGGAGAGTAATTGAATTATGTTTATTATTCTGAATATTTATTTTACCTTCATGGATGAATAGTTATACGCAGTATAGTATAGTAACCATTCATCTTTATATATATATATATATATACACACACACACACACACACTTAAATTATGTTTAAAAAACATAATAAAAAGTAGAAGATGTGTTTGCCAGAAATTCAATACTCTTATGGTGCACAGGGTCATACACTTAAACGCAAAACACTATCATGGTACCACACATGGCACTAAAATAGTGCAAAAAAACAAGTCAGTTCTAATCCTTTATTGTCATATGCACAGTTCCATGTACAATTAAATAAAATATTAATAAATACATAAGAAGAAACATAAATTACAAAAAATATACAAACGATGCAATATATAATGCTAAGTGCAATATGGTACAGTATGGTACAGTTTACGAATGTGCATCAATGCTTGCGGTGTGGAATATGAATGTATATGACGTCTGTATGGTGAGGAGTTTCGAGTAATATCAGGGTTATGTCAGGGTCAATGAATCAATGTTTGACCCATTTAACATTCTGATGGCTGCTGGGTAAAAACTATTTCTCAGTCTAGACGTCCTGCATTTCACAAGAGGTGTGAGCATTGTATTATACTATAATTTATTATTTCATATAATAAAAAGGCAACGTTAGGCAGAATCAATCTCAGACACTATTTACTTTCATTGTACAGTATGGAACAACATAAGTTGACTGAGTTGAAAATGACAGAATTTTAATTTTTGAGTGAACTGTCAGGGCCAGGCTTTTCTGCAAATAGATAGATAGATAGATAGATAGATAGAGATAGATAGATAGATAGATAGATAGATAGATAGATAGATAGATAGATAGATAGATAGATAGATAGATAGATAGATAGATAGATAGATAGATAGATAGATAGATAGATAGATAGATAGATAAAAAGTGTTGTGTCAGGTGTAATGAAGAGTGGTGATGGAACTAGTGAATAAGACACATGCCTTTGGTGTGAGAGACCCGGGTTCAAACCCACTGTGAGACACCAATGTGTCCCTGAGCAAGACACTTAACCCCTAGTTGCTCCAGAGGTGTGCGATCTCGGACATGTATAGCAATTGTAAGTTGCTTTGGATAAAAGCGTCAGCTAAATGAATAAATATAAATGTAATGTTTCACTGTAGTCATAACATAACGTAACATGATGTTTTGTTCCCAAGGGTAACAGTAGCGCAACAAACGTTTCCATAAATATACATTTAGTAAAATATGATCTTTGTTTAATGCTTCCTCAAACCCTTCTGGTTTTCGAAGGGAAGAGTTCATTTGATCTGGGAGTCTTCCTTGTTTCTCGTCTCCCGCTTTCCTGATGTAGTAGGGGCAGGACTGCAAACGCTCAGCCTGCAGCGTTTTCCCCTCTCATTTTTCATTTTTATTTAAATATAGCCTTCTTTTGTCCTGCAGTGGCTGGTCTCAGAGTTTTCCCACAGCTGGGATAAAGAATGAGGACCAAACTTTAATTCAGAGCAGCAACATGCTAGGTGTTCTTGCTCTAAACTCCTCTTTTCTTCTCTTCATTATTAAAAAAAAAACCCCTTAGAGAACATTTGGAAACCAAGCCTTGCAAATCTAATATCATTTTTTACATTTTTTTTTTTACAAACAGTTGGAAGATGGCCAAAAATGGAGGTGAAAACGACATGACATTAAGCTACTCTTTGCCTCTGGGTGGCTCAGTGTCACTGAGGCACAAAAGAGGAATTCTGTCCAGGAGACAGCAGTCGATGAGGGAGAAATCAATGAAGCTGATGCATGCAGCATGTGACCCCATGACCCTGAGCTCTGTGATGTGTCTCAGTGCTTTTTACGCGTAATTTAGTATGTCAAAGGCGTATTCCGGCAGTTTATTCATGATATTACAAGCTTAACGTTTGTTGTGACTGAATCTGGATTATTCTTAAACTAATCATTACCCTTAATACAAAAGAAAAGGATCTATTTTAAAGAACACATCTTACCTAGCTTGTTTTTCAACCAAAGTATTATCACCTAAGCAGGTTATGGGAAGATCAGTGGTTTTTGTTTACAATCCGAGGGCAGTTACAGCATTACTCTTTATTGGTAGATGTGAGTTTCACTTCCTTCCTTTCTGTTGCTTTGCATGACTGCAACACAGCCACAGTAGGCCTGTCATTTGCTGGCAGATTTTTCTTATCTGAGCGTTGGAGTTTGGCAATCTAATTGGCGAAGAGTTTGCACATTCTGTGCTCTATTTATTAAAGCATTTGGTTTGTTGTAGTCTGTCATCTGACTCTCGAACATGAAAATTGGGCCGGTGGTTCTTTGAAACAGCAATTTCTTCAGCTTTAGTGCTTGTGTTGCAATTCCACCAGTGACACCTACATAAATGTTACTATTTATGTACTCACATCATCACAGTTTAGCAGCATATTTAAAATTTGAATATAAATTTTAATTTGACAGTAATGTAAATGATTTAATATGGAGATGAACTAGAAAACCCTATAGCCCCTCCTCCGCAGTAAGAACCAACCAGATCTACTTCGGTTAAAGCCTAGGTGGCACTGATGTGCAGTTAAGACCTATAAAGCTGCTGAGCTCACAGATGAGTTCTCAGATTCTGGCTTTACAGGACAAGCCTTCTTCGTTTTGATCTTATGATGAACAGCAATCCCACTGCATCATTTTCAGAGTGTTCCCAGCTATTTGAGTCATGGTAAGTGAACTTTCACAGCAGTCATTCATTCTATCTAAAACAGCAGTGGTGCACTAATGATGTTGTATCTGGTTTTAATTTGTCTTCTGATGTTTAAAAAAGAATCACAAAATGTTTTAGAGGCATACTGAAACATATTAAGCGTTTTGTATCCATTTTATCATGTGGCAGTTTCATACACATTGCAGTATAATGGATCTAAAAAGAGAGATAGACAGAGCTTGTTTAAAGGGCTTTGTTAAAATATATCAATAGAATATATGGCACATTTAACTTTTAATTACATATTTGTTATAATTTTTTAAAAGGTCTTTAAATATGACTGCCTGTATAAAAATACCAAATTACTAGTCTGTGTGTGAAATGTGAGTGGGGGAAAGTGAACAATGACATTGGTTTGAATTTTTTTTGATACAATTTTATTTTGATAATAAAAAAAATCTAGAATGAACAGCTATATATATATATATATATATATATATATATATATATATATATATATATATATATATATATATATATATATATATAATTTACCCCATCATATCAAAACCTGATTATCTAGCAGCAGTTACTTATATTTTATCATGAAATGTGAGGCATTATTTAAATAAATGTGATGTACTGTATACAATTATTGTCACAAATACTATGATATCATTATGTTACCATTTGTTGTGTTGAGCTATTTCAATTACTTTTGTTTGATTTGTTCATTGCAAACAGCTGAAAGTATTGCCAGTAAATTTTGCCAATAAACCTGATTTGCAATGGGGCTTGAATAATTTTGATTACAACTGTATTTATAACTAAATGCATAAACTAAAACACTTTAAAAAAACAATCTGTCACAATATCCGTAGTTTAATTGGTAGCCAGAATTGCACTTGTGCCTCTTTCTATCCATCTTCTTTTTTTTCCATCAAATTCACGCAGTGACATGTAGCTGACCTTCTGTCTTATAGGACACATCTGAGAAAGATCAGTGAAGAAAAACATCTTGCACACACGCACATTTTTAAATTTATGCTACACCAAAAATATTTTGTCTAATAATTTGCCGCATCACTCAGAGCTCACCGATAGGCTGCTGCAGTTGCTGCAGGACAGCCAATGATCACTCTTATACAGCCTGCTTTGGTCTGCTGTCCATCATTTTTTGGCTTAAGATCTCGAGAAAAGATGACTTTTCCCATAATGTAAGCAACTTATTTAAACTTCTGCGTCGGACCTACGGCGGAGCCTCTACGCTATAGACTACGTGTTGGTTTTCACTTATACTTCTGCCTCGTTGTCCACGTTGACGTGCAATTACACATGCAGAGGGAGCATCTGGAACCCGGGGAGCGATTCTAGCAGACCAATCACAGCGCTTGGGGTACGCGTAGAATTGACGCGTTGTTACATTTTTGGAAAGGTGCACGTCAGGGTAGCCGAAGGGTACGTGCGCTACACACAGTCAGCCTATGGCAACGGCGTGAATTCGACGCAGTAGTATAAATTGGGCTTTACGCAATACAAGAGAACCTCTTGTAAGAGAACCTAAAAATGCCTTTTGTGGTAACATTTAAATTGTGTTTAAATCAAATATGTTACAAATATAGGCTTCTCTATGCATAGATTCTCTTGTGCCACATATTGAAAAAAAGAGAATTGTTTCGTGTTAAACTAGTTAACACTAGCAAAGAGAATTTATACAGTCTGCGGCGCGCTACGGCTGCGACATGGCTACCGGAGCTCATCACGCCCACTCTAGTCAATGCTTGGGTTTACATAAACCGCGTCCGTACCGCTTCACTAAAGATAGATGCCATGTCTATTTTCGACGGACGTTGCGTCCAAGCCACACCGTAACTACAAAATAAAAGTAAAAAACACTGTAAATTTTTAAATAAGCACCCTGTACGAACTAGCCTCGTGAGACCATCCTGATCTCGCGAGCTTTCAAGGTTTCACTCGCAGATCAGTCTGGATACTTTCCGTTAAAGAAAATTTGGGAACAGTTCACCAAACAAACGTCCAATCAGCGTTGGCTTTGAGGCGGGTTGAGGCGTGACGCAACAAGAAGCGCGACAGTTCAGTCAGCGGATGAAACTAGCATCAGCGTGGCTAACGAGCAAGTTTTATCAGATTTACAGAGTATTTCTTCACTGAAAGAAGAGCAAAACACTGCTCTGGAGGCTTTTCTCAGAGGAAAAGATGTTTTTGCTCTTCTCCCGACTGGTTTCGGCAAGAGTTACGGTACGTCATATGCTTCGTTGATCTGATTGGTTGATTTGGCCCGTCTATCACCAACGTAGGCCAATCAGCTAACCAGTATTTTCGCCCCTTACCAAAACTACTTCAACGGAAGGTTTCCAGATGGATATGCGGAGCAAATCCATCTGGCGGAGTCAGGTTATGTACGGACTCCCAATTGTATTGCACACCAATAGGCCTATATCTAGTTGAAACAATAGACTGTAAGGTCTAGAAACCCAAAAATCAAGAAAAAAACTCATCAAATCTCGTGCATCCATTAGCTTTGCTTCTGAAATGTTCCTGCTGTGAGTTGGCAGTGGCACCGTGTGGAGGATGGAATAAAATCTCGTCGGAGCCGTAATGCGCTGCAGACGTGTGCAGTGTACAAAAGGGGTTAAGTCAAGAACAGTTCAGACGGTTCTCGTTTATTGTTATCTTATTCATAAGTGTTTAGAAAAACCCTGCACGAACGCTCAGTCACATAATCATCATTCATTAACATCATGTTAATGAATCATCATTCATTAACACCAAGCCCCCCCAAGCACCCCCTTGACACCAAGCCTGGGTTACAGCGAATAAATACATTTTTCAGGGTCAAAAGAGGTAAAGACTGGTACTTCATTGGACTACACTTTTACTTATACTTTTATCAAGATCAGATTACGTAACAATTGGAGATTATGATGATTATTGAACAAACTGTAAGCACAATTTCACACACAGGACCAAAAATCATAAATAAATAAATAAATAAATCTCAGTTAACAGTTTCATATATGTGGGTCATGATATGACAGCATGATCAGAACGTCTGCGAACACTCCTAGCCTCGCTGCTCGTCTCCTTGGTAATCACTACACAATCACTACACACTTGCTCTGAGCAGACATTCTCTCTAGAGGGGATAACTACATGTTTGCACTATAGGCTACATGTGTGATGGCGTGTCTGAGCAGTTATGTGAATTGATACTAACAGGGCTGCGCTCTTCTGACCCTGAGAGGAGTGTGAGCAAACAACAGATTGCACTTAACGGCATGTGGCTAGTCAGCCAGAAAGCAGTGGAGCTTGCAGACCATGAAGGCATGTTCTCACATACATTTAACATGATCTCCTCTCACAAAAGGAATCATATCTCATAATCTCAGCTAACAAGGAACGTTATTAACAGAACTTTGGCTATTGTTCTGGCAAGGTTCTCAGCAAAGTTATAAGCAAACCTTCTTCCAGTAAAGTTCACTAAATGTTATCTGGTCTTTAATAATGTTTTTTTTTTTTTTTTTTAGAATCTTAGCACAAAAACAATATTTATATATTGTCTGTTAAAGGTTTTAACCTTTAAAAACCCTTTTGTCACAAAGGTTCTTTACAGGCTATTATTCATTAATTTATTACATTATCCTGCAACATTTTGTAGTTGTAATTATTTTTTTTATTTATTAAATTGTTGTAGTAACTTAATATCACATTTTAATCATGCTAATTTTTGGAGGAGAAAAACTGAAATGGCACTCTTCATGTGATGTTGATTGAACTACATAAAATGATATAAATATGTAAATTTTCTAACCCCCATATCACGCATTCATAACTACATTTTAGGGTCTTGATGTTTGTCAACAATATGAAATATTTATTCCGCAAAGGACAAAATAAATGATAATGAATGAACCCAAAAGGTTCCATATAGAACCTTTTTCCTGGTTACAAAGAACTCTGAAGGGTTCTTATTATTGAACCCCTAAAAAGGGTTCTGCATAGAACCTTTTAGGGGTTCCAAGTAGCGCTGACAGAACCATTTAAGGTTCTATATAGAACCTTTTCTTTTAAGAGAGAGAACATTTAAAAGTAGCGTTCCCATAATGCTTGCAAACTTCCTTAATGGTCACATAACTAAAAAAACAAACCAAAAAAAAAACACCCAACATTTTTTTAAAACAAACATTAATTAAAACTAGACATTCAGAGAACATTCAAGAAATAATACTTCCATGATAAAATAATAAAAATTTTAGATAAACATTCTTAGATCATATATTTTGTTAGCTATAATACAAGCACTGTGGTATGCATTTTGAAGATGTCACACAGATTGACACTGCTTTGTAAAAGCTCAAAGGACTTGAAGGGAGTCAGATTTTAATATGAATTAGAATCCGGTTCATCCATCATCTGACTCCAACCGTTTGTATTTTAGCACAACAAGATGGGTTGTGTGACTATTAGCCTGTATGTCATCATACTTTTCAATTTCCTGTACTAATGATGGTATAAGGCGGCCCAGGAGGAGGATATTGTTCAGTTGGGAAAAAATGCCGACTGCTGCCACACTAACCAGTGCCAAAGCTTCATCACAATAGTGTCCATGTAGAACACACTCTGAGCAGAAGGTGTGATCAGCTGATATGTTTGACAAATATTTCAGTAATAATATAATAAAGTCAGATAACATGTTAGTCAGAGCATAACATGGATGTTAATCAACAGAAGTTTGGTAAAGGAGGTATAGGCACAGCAACCAAGGCTGGGCAACATTCAGAATTTGAGAATTATGAGTTGAAACGTAAAGGGATACTCCACTTTTTTTTGGAAATGGGCTCATTTTACAACTCCCCCAATATAAACAGTCCAGTTTCACCGTTTTCGAATCCATTCAGCTGATTTTCTGATATTTAGAAGAATTTCAGTAACCAGACAGTTTCTGGTCTCACTGACTTCCATAGTAGGAAAAAATATGGAAGTCAATGAGACCAGAAACAGTCTGGTTACTGATATTCTTCTAAATATTTATTAAAAAAATATCGGCTGAATGGATTCAAAAACGGTGAAACTTGACTGTTTAACTCTGGGGGAGTGGTAAAATGAGCCTATTTCCAAAAAAAAGTGGAGTATCCCTTTAAAATGAATAGATTCTGCATCACAGGAAACTGAATTGGATTTGAATTAAAATTCAAAGAAATTCAACAGATAATGGCATTTCCTCATCCTTATCCATAAATCTGTCAGTCTGTAAGACATAAAACACACTTCATGAATAAATAAAAAGCCCCCCCCCCCCCCAAAAAAAAAAAAAAAAAATTAAAATGATGCCATCATGTCCCTTATGTCATCACAGTATCTAATTTTATGTTCAAAGAAACTCATTCAGGTGTGGAATGACATGAGGGTCGTGAGTAAATGATGACCAACATTTTTTTGGGAGACCTATCCCATTAATTTCAAATCTGAATTTTACCATGCAATCTTCAGTTCAAATTCAGGAACTGAACTGGATTATTCTCATAGCATCAGATCCATATCTGATGGAATATTCACGGCGATTTGCATATCACAAAAACGTTACTTCGATGAACCTTAACATAAATTACTGACAGAAAGTTCCGGGTACAAAATTCAGTGTAAAGTGGGTTATTTAGGTTATCCCTCTATATATTTTGCATGACAAAAGACAAGTGTTCCTCTTAAATTGTTTCTAATTATCTCTCTCTTTTTTTCTTCTCTTCTCACCCACCAAATCAATCAGCTCCAAATTTATCTTCGATATCTCATCAGCGCTATTATAATAGGACAGTTCTGGGAGTCTTGGGGGGTCCCACCTGACCCTGTGTGAGCGCTAAAACCTGAGAATTGGATTACAGCTTATCCATATCAGCAGCTGTAGCTTCCTAACAAAGCCTGATGGGGCCCCTGGGCATATTTACAGCAAGACAGAATTCACCAAGGACACTCCTGACTGGAAAAGTGGAATGGCAGAGGAAAATCTGGTGCCATAATCCTCTTTCCCTTCAACACATTACATGATGCTCCAGCATATTGACTGGCTGACAATGCCCACAGAAGAAGAAGGTAGATGTCTAGGAATGGTAGCCATACAATAAGAGGGTCAGAGCTTGTTTCAGCCTGACAATGGAGCTTCTGTAAATCAGTGTGATCACAGCTTCACTGACAGGTTGACTAACTCATGCAGTGCCCCTAAATCACACACACTCGCTGGGCTCAGACCTCACTGCAGGATTTTATTTTTTTGTGCAGCGAATGAGGGCATTTCAGGCCAAAGCTGCAATACCAAAACAGATTCATTCCATATATAAATTGCAAATTTGCTAGATTATAAATCAAGTTATTTTAATTGCAAAATCGAGATGTATATGTTGTTTTTGTTTTGTGTTTTTGACTGAATAAAGTTATAAATGTCTGTGGTCTTCACTTTTTCTAAACTTTTGTGATGAAAACTTTGTTATCCAAACCGATTATACTGTGAGTGGATCAGGTCATTCCTTTTAGCCTGAGGTCATGCATCTAATGTGACATCACACACATAGATGATGTAAGGCAGTGCAGTGAGCTCAGAGCCAGTTTCAGGGGGAGGGCTGCTCATTTGGAACAGATAAAGGTGCTTTGTTTTCTTCACTTCCTCCTCTCTGGTAGCCTACATGACTAGAACATTGTTCCTGTGTTATAGTATTTGTTCATTTGAAGGGAAACTGAATTGTCCTTTGTGGATCTGACCTAACAGCCACATTCGAGAGAGGAGAAAGTATAATTACCAAGAAGATAAACCTTCATTAAAACCAATATGTCTTATAATAAAAATGAATACACTTAATGGCTCATTAAAACACGTATTCACTAACACGAAGGCATTCATTAAATTAATTTAAACATTTTTAAACATTTTATTTTATTTCAAAACAATTCTGAAAAAATGTATCACTGTCCCCCAAAAAATATTAAGCAGCACAATTTGTGAATTTTAAGACATACCATTTGATAAATAGCTCCCCCCACAAGCTGTTCTGTTTCTGTTGATTTTTTTTTTATAAATTATAAATGAGAATTAATTTTTGGCTGTATATTAATAAAATCTTTTTTTATTATCTTTTTTTTTTTTTTTTTTTTTTTTACATGAATCTGCATACTAAAGTGTGACAACTAGCCCCATCATGCTCTTCCTTGCTTTAGTAAAGCATCACCGGATGGCAGATAACTCAATAAATACAGCTTTGTAAAAAATAATGATGAACACAAATCCAATTTGGATGATGGAAAAAAAAAATATTTGAATATTTGCTCTCTCATAAGTTTTGCATTCCCCTGAGAAAGTTTGTGTTATGAAAGAAAATGCAAAAGTTTTGCGGGGGAATGCAAAAGCATTTAAATAGATTTTTCTTCCAATCTCATATTTTTTCATCATAATGTTTGTCATCGAATTCAAAACAGAAAAAAAGAAAAAAAAAAGAGAAATGTGATTTTTTCCCATCCCATCTCATGTTTCACCATCACCAAGACTCTTTTTTTTTTTAGGATTTTTTAAAATTTGTTATAGGAACTAAGTATTTAATTAATATTTGATTAAGGAGGTTAGAAACAAATAAAATAAATTGTGTAAATTTAACCTTTTACATTACTCCATACTGCATTGAAAATAAGATGTTACATTCAGTGCAGAATCCATATAGTGCATGTTTCAAGTCAGACCAGTTTCTCCACTCATAACATCCCCAAATGCATCAATATAGGTAGACGACTAACAGCGATCATCAGAAGAGGCTTTCTGAAATGATTTTGATGATATAGTCACAGTAAATGTGTATTGGGACTCACTGTGGGTCCATTAGTCACATGCTTTATGGGAAAACACAGGAACATTGGAGATAACAGAGCTGATGATATCTCCTAAAACAAATCTATCCAGCCAGCTTCCAGTTAATGAATCATAATGGAACATTTAATAGCTCGAAATTGTTATGTGGTTCGCTCACTAGGTAATTTATGAGGTAAAACACGCGCTTTAGTGGTGTGCAACATCCCAGTTAACAGGGAATATTCCCATAATTTTCACTGACGTTCATTAAAAGTTATGTAAATATTAGGATGTCCAAATGTTCTTAAAATAATGTTTATGGAACATTCTCATAATGTACATCTCGTAATACATCTCCCTGGCTTAATATTCACATTTAGTACACTAACCTGTAGTCCAAACATGGAATCGCACACACTTAACTACTAGCTGAAACATTCCAAGACTGAACTGAACACACTTACAGAATGTTTCCAACGACTGCAGCAGATTTTAAACACCGACTGTGAACACAGACTGAACACAACTGACTCTGACTCGGCACGTTTGGGTATATATGATCAGTTGTAAGCACCAAATTACATTCATAATCGTCCTTACAGTCGCCAAGTGTGTCCCTGGCATTAAAGTAAAGTCTTTTTTTGTTTCTCCCGTCTGTGGCTCGGGATGACGGGATAGACCCCAGAGAGGATGAGTGGTGGAGAATGGGTGGAAGAATTAAAGCAATGTTCCCAGGTGAATGTTTTGAGGATTTATGCATAACCAAGAAAAACTTTCTTTTTAAAAATCCAGAAAACATTGAGATATACGTATGTTTACATAACATTATCAAAATGATAGAAGTTCCTCTAACATTCACATAAACCATGAACACACTTTCTTATAAAAAAAAAAATGTAGTAATTCAGCAGTAGCTAGACCAATGCTGATTTCTCTGCATGCCTTTCATGGTTTATACAATCCTCTGATGAACGCAACCTCTAAAGGTATAACCCAGTCCCAGAGGGACTTACAGAAACAACTCACTTCCCCAAATACAAATAAACAGTGAAGAAGAGGCCTTTTGACCCAGCAGCACAACAAGTGCTAACTGATAAATTAAAGTGGGTAGATTATATACACCAGGTGAGACTGAAAAAAAATACAGTCACTTTATTATCACAAAAACTCAATAAAGATGTTAGGAATTAAAAAAAACTGTTTCTCTAAGGATAGTTGTGGTGAAATTGTGTTGTGTATAGGGTATGTGGGTCATATACAACTGGATAACTGTTTTCTCTTTTGCATAGCCTACTTTTATTTAGAAAGAACACATTTGTGTTTTTTTAAACTTTCAAATCATCAAAGAATCCTGGAAAAAATAATATTTCCACAAAAATAATAAGCAGCACAACCATTTTTAACATTGATATGAATAATTAATAAGAGTTTCTTGATCAGCAAACATCAGCATAGAATGATTTCTGAAAGATCTGGAGTAATGGCTTCTGAAAAAGCAGCTTTGCCATCACGGGAATAAATTACATTTCAAAAAATATATTTATTCAAATAGAAAACAGTTATTTTAGATTGTAATAATATTTCAAAATATTACGTTTTTTTTTACTGTATATACGTGATCTAATAATATAGCCTTTGTGAGCATAAGAGACTTCATCAAAAACATTAAAAAATCTTACTGACCCTAAACTTTTAAGTTTAAAATTCACACTTAAACGAATAAAATACTCTTCAATGAATTTTAAAATGAATTGTACATCATAGACCAGACAAAACATGCCAGGCCGGTACAACTGCTAATGTCACACTGAAGGAAAAAAAAAAAAAAAAAGCCCTATTAAAAGAATCAAATTCTTGATAAGGAAAACATGTTAATATATAGATATATAATTTGATAATTCAAATTTTTATCTTGAATTTTTTTTTAAATAAAGTAGGTTAAGCTTGACCAGAAAAGCATGCATCTAATAATACTTACTCAGATTAAAGGCTTGTCAAGAGTAGCAGAAACATGTCCTTTTTATTTTAAACTTATGGTATATGTCTTACTTATGCATAAGGAATGCTGCAAACCACTGTGGGCCTTGTCTTAACAAGTATTTCGGCATTTGAAAGGAGTTAAGGCATGTCAACATGCAAGAGGTCCCCAGGGACTGAGTCGATTGTGCCTTTGTGTGGACATAACTGTCATGATGAAAGATTCTCTCCCTCAAACCTTAAAGGTATATTCCACCGTTTTTTTTTTAAATATTAACTGTTATTCCCTTAACTAAGACGAGTTGATACATACCTCTGTCGTCTCAAAGTTAAGTGATAGCACTTAACTTGGCCCAGTTTATTCATTAGGATCCAAGCAGAGAAGCAACCAAACACCTCCATGTTTTCCCTATTTAAATACAATTACACAAGTAGTGTAACTCGACCAAGAAAGGTGACACAAAAGAAAAGGTTGCACTTTTCTAAGCATGTAAAATGGATAACTATAAAATATGGCGGAATATCACAGCAAGTGCTTGGGAGCACTTCAACTCCGCGCAGTAATGTCCTCACTCCTGAAAAATCTTCTCCCTCTCTGGAGTGAAGACATTACTTCGCCGGTGCGCCCATATAGATATATATGCACTGAGTCGAAGTGCTTTGATGTACAAAAAGTACGAGATGGTCCTCACTGCAGAACATGAAATTAATGGGGAGAAGTTGGATCCAGATCCAACTCCTCCCACCTTACATATACCCAGCTCCACCCCCTGATCCCTAAACCCACCCCTAAACCTACCCAACTCCACCCATCAGATCTGGATCCGACTCCACCCCCTGGATCTTGTGTACTGCAATGAGGAGCTACTGATAAGTACTAGGCCAACGCGTTTCCACAACGCGTTTTCGTTCAGAGCCAGCGTGACGTGACTGAACGCAGCAGAAGCGAAGGAGCAGAGCAGTGAGAGAGTGAGAGGCGCTTGTCACAGCCCCGGCAAGTTTAAAATGTTTCAGTGCAAATCCTCGTCGGCAGAAAAGTCCCAAAAAATAGATCATAAAAGGAAACATGACCAGAGATTACAAAAAACACGAGTTAATGTTTGGATAACTTTTTCCAGGTGGATAGAATGCAGGAGAAAGAGTTCAAAAGAGACGCTGAAGTCCTGCTTTCTTCTGGACAGATAAAGAACAGCTGCAATGTTGCAGTCTTAATTACAAGCTTTTTTTCATTGTTTGGTTGTGTACTTTATTATATAGACAGATGAACATTTGATATCTAACGCACCTAGGCTACTTCAGAAAATATAACGAATAAAGAAGGCATAACTACTTATTACAATAGTTTATGTTTTTCACAGTCAGTAATTCATAATGTAACATTCGTTGCTGTTTGTTTGAAATAACAAACCTGTTCACCCGAAGGAACACTTGACGAAGTGCTAATCCGGTCATAGCTTTTTGATACATTACGGTTACCGTAGATGCAACGCACATTTGAAAAAGCAAGGTGCTGGAGAGCACAATTCAATTGAATGCAAAATACATTTTCACCGCTAGATGGCAGCAATTCCTACAAAAAGTCCCTTAAGTGCTATCAAAGTGTGTCGCGCGCTAGAGCGATTAAGTGCACGAGGGGTATCAACTCGTCTTAGTTCATGCAATAACAGTTTAATATGAAAAAAATGGTGGAGTATCCCTTTAAACATCACAGAAACCTATGACGCTAGACTCAAATGTAAGAAAACGATTGCAATTTTTCCACAGTGATCGGGTCAGATGCCACCTTACCCACCTTCCCTGAATGACTGGCCGTATTTGTTCATCTACAGGGCTGACTGACCTCATACAACCAGAAATTACATCTACTGAAGTATCAAAGGCCTGCATCGCTTAATGACCTTTACTTGAACCATAAAGCCTGACTCTCTGTGCTTCAGGTGCTGCCGAGGCTGTATGGTGCTCCTGTATTTGATGTCCACTCAAGTTATGTAAGGGAACAGGGCAGAGTGAACTGTCTGTGGTAAGACTGGCTGTCTACTTCCCTAAACACATGACGGCAAAGGTAGCAGGATAGGGAATCACATAGTAACCAGATTCCTATTTCCAGTGCTCTGACATCACCTAGTGGTGAGATCTGTAATATTCCTTATTCTGCCATATGTCCTGTGATGACATTGAACTATGAAAAGGATGAAACCTAATACAACAGTGAGATGTGGAAAAGGCTATTTGGATCCATTAACCTCAATGCAACCCCCCTAAATAAACACCACTCAACCTGTGATGGAGTGAGAGGAGGAAGTCTCAGCACATCACTGTGTTTTTTCTGCTCTGGTTAACAAAAAGTGAGTTCAGCTGATTGAGTTAACAATGCTGACCAGAGACCCTTCCTCTCTTTAATTGTCTTTCTTGCTTAAGTAAATTACCTTGAGACCACTAAGCAAAATGTCAAATTTGCCCACGAAGTGCTATAATCACAGACAGACAGAAGAAAGAAAGAAAGAAAGAAAGATGTTGACAATGTTTATTTAGAACTATTTTGTGTTTTATTGGTATACTTTTTTATGTGTAGCCTATTTATTATGTTGAAATTTCACTATAGTGAGAGTAAAATACATTTAGACGGTTAAAACAACTATTTTTTTTAAATAAATGCTGTTCTTTGGAACTTTACACACTCACACACACACACACACACACACACACACACACTGAAACTTAAGGGCCATATCATTTTCAGATTCAATGTCATCTTTGTTCCCATAGTACATTTAAAGTGTGTGGGAAGTCTCGAAAAACGCACGAAACATCAGAAATGTATTAATAATTCATACACCACATGGTGTCCACAGCTGTGCCATTCTCACAATCCGTCATAAATACTGAAAAGGTTTGCTTTAACTATTCATTCAGTTCTATAAAATGTCATGCAAAATTTACATTTTTCTGTAACTGATACGTTAACATAATACATAACAGAATGCCTTCATACACATAGCTGGTTCACGGAAACTAAAGTCAATGTCACTTTAAACTAAGCAACAAAATGTGATGGATTCTGCTGATGTGCACAAAGCCATAAAAACCAATTGGATGATGATGGATGTATGGACCCATCTCAATTGTCGTTTGATGTTCCATAAGAAACAGACTAAAAGGCACTAGTGTGTAGTTCACCAAATATAGGCCCATATGTTAAATATGTGTAAATACATAACATGGTGTACATTTAGTCTTCATGTTAAGTGCTATGTAGGCCTAATATATTTTAGCATAACAATATCTTTTAATTCCCTATTCAAGCGAAGGAAGATTTGGAAGAAACCAATTATTTGCTGCCATCTAGCGGACACTTTTAGAAACTACATTGGGTATGCTATTCCCTGACGACTTGAAATTAAAAATATTTCTCAAATCAATTTGAAGTGCTCTATATGACAGCAATTGTGTGCTCAAAAAATATAAGCAAAAACAAGCAAACAAACTCTCCAACTGACCAAAGTGGTCGTATTACAAATAGTCACAAAACATCGAAGCACAATTCAAATGCCACTTATAGGCTATGAAAAGATTACTTAAAAAATTATTTAGGCAATATCAATTTGTAAAAACTTGTTTAGAGCTCAAATATGCACTGAAAATAAAAAAAATGAAAATACTTTAACTGCTGCAAAACACTTCAACTAAAATACTGTAATGCTCTGCTCAATGGTATGTCTACAAAATGTTATTGACACATTACATTTTGTAACACTTCTCTAAAGAAGCACTGAAAATTGTCCAGATATTATTCTTAGTAGAACTGTACGCCAAAACTGTTCGATTAATATAATTATGTGCATATAAGAGTTTGCAAGATGTGCAAGGGCCTTCATGACCTCTAGAGGGACTAAAAGCTGCCTCTTAATGCTGACATCTCATGATATAGCCTAATTCAGCTTTATAATGTAATATATCTCTCTCTCTCTCTCTCTCTCTCTCTCTCTATATATATATATATATATATATATATATATATATATATATATATATATGAATCTGTGAATTCAGATAGGCTACTATTGGTGATAAGCTGATTCATGTGTGTAAAATGTGTTTAGAAATATATTTATGTTGTATATTTATGTATAAGTTATGTTGTATCAGATTTGTGCCAACTGGAGGAAATAAACCCACTCTATAAATAGTCATGGAGTGCAGCTCACAAGAATTGATGCCAAAATCCCATATGCAGCATCAACCAGCAGCAACAACGAGCCACTTTAATCCCTAACAAAAGCTTACTTTAAGCACAGTTTCACCAATATTGTTACTACCGTTAAATAGCATACATAATACGGGACCTTCAAACAGTGAAAAGAACTTTCAGCATATTTTTGCCATTTTGTTAATTCCTTTGTTTGATCATAGTGGTGGTTAACAGGTTAGTGGAAATAAATAGTAGGCTATGGTGGCAATTTGGCAGAAAAAAAAAAAAAACAAATAATTAAAACATATATTATATTATTTTATGATTAAGGGTAATAATGTATTAGTTCGATTAAAGAGCTAGAATAACATCATATAAAGAGACAACATTTATATTATTAAAGAGAAAAACACGCAAAGTAGCGCCTGGCACAACGTAGACACAGTACACTGGTATTATTTACTATTATTGCAGGACTCTGTTCCACCCATAGACAGTAAAAGAAAGGTTCCACCATGACACGGTAAGGAAAAATCTTGATTATGTGAAATGGCGGCAAGAGGAGGAGGCGAGGACGGACACATGATACAGTACAGCGCCACTGAACCAACGAGTGAAACTGAAAACCCGAAGCGGAGTTTATTCATTGATCGGAATCAGCTACTCTGCAACATCAACAACTATACTAGAACACTCTATTATAATAAACGCACTCAGCTGTCTACTTAGAAACTCAAACAGTCGCGTAAGCCAGTGTCCCAGTCTTTACAGCAGCACTGTTGGAGTTAATGACAACCTTTTTATTTTATTATTATTTTTTTGTTATTTGTGTAGCCTACCGCCACTCCCTCAGTCGTTGAATTTGATACACACTCTCAGCAGTTTTTTTTTTTTTTTGGTAGGCTAATTGAAAGGCAAGGACAAGGTGATATAACGTAGCCTACATTAGGCTATAGCCTAGTGTTATAAATGCATTCAGATGTTAATAACTGTGGAGATGCGTCATTAGTCTGTGAAATGGGTCCACAATATATTCAATATGCAGGAGCTCATCTGCTTAAACTTTTCTGTTTAAACCAATATGTTTAAGGAATGCATCACATGTCCTTGCAAGTAATTTTGAGGAAATGTAGGCTACTTATTTCCTCTGAGGAAAAAGGTGACTTGGTGTGTGAGTAACTGCCAGCTTATCTGAATTCACAGGCCTACTACTGACTTCATGTAGGCCTATACTGAATATGATTTAGGACTATATTTCTGTTAAATTGTGTTATTTGTGTAAAACTGCACTATAAATATATTCACACTAGGCTACAGCATGTTGCCATTTTAACTTGTCTTCTCTAGATTGGTTGCTCTTGCATTTACATTTAAAAAGGGGTTACAGTTTGTTTGTTAGAATCTTATTGGATGTACGACATCTGAATATTGCCTATACTCTATACTAAGGTTTTGGGCAACCTCATAAAGTTAATATTAGCCTACAGAAATACAGTCTGGCTGCTGACCCATTTGTTCATAGTGAAAGTCTATACGTCTTAAATATTACTCTGGCCTCTCACTCATTTTCATTCTTTTACAGCTCTGATTATGCTGGTCCTTAAAATAAATACTTGCTCTCAAGTTAATTTTACCACTGGGGCCTTGACTGTTCCCAGCTGTCCCTCCTCCCATCCACTCTCGAATTGGTCCCTGACCATACATGGTCTTATTTGAAGAAAGCGTCAGGCTTAGAGAGTTGTAGGAAGAAGCTGATCTGCCACTCAAACAGGCCAGTGTGTGAAAGGGTGGACCCTGTAACACGGACTCGGTAGCACTGGCCATGTAACTCCTTCACCACAAACATTTACACTGTAATAGTGTAGAGCTAAAAATTGCCTCGGAGGAACTGAGAAACATAAACTTCAGCTGGACTGTGTGTTTCACTCAGCTTGTAAAGACTTGAACTGACTTTCACTGTAAAAGCAACAAATGTGTTTCTGGGTGTGGATGTTAAAATACTCTTTCAGTTACAGGTGTCAGTGATTCATTTTATTTTACACGCTTCATAAACAAAACTTAACTCGCTTTCTAAGTGTTTGAATGAGGTGGGAGCTAGGTGAAGCTACAACTTTTCAGTTGCATAGCAATTTGTTCCTTCCACATAATTACACACACTGCAACTTATATTAGTGTAAACTCTCAGTGTAAGTATCCATAGCAGTCAAAATATCTGTATCTGATTCATAAAGTAGGTGTTTTTGATGACATTTAAATTTGTAGTGGGGATATGACATAATTCCTGCTATGTTATTAATGTGAGAGACAGCCTTCCTTCCTACACCAGCACATTGTATGACACTGGAATGTATCACTCCTGGCTCGTATAGACCCCGAATCACATGAGCTCAGCGGTGCTCCCGTAGTTCTTATTGAAACAGGAAGTTATGATAGTTTTTTTTTTTTGTAGCCAGTTCACTTATTTTTATCTCTCACTATCAAAGACGAGTAGCCTATGATCATTTTAGAGGTTACATAATGTGTCACAGAAGCGGAACGCATTTCTGCTTTCACATTCATACAGACTTCAATGTGCAAAATAGGAATTTACAGGTTCACAGTTACAAGTTTCAGTTTTGTAGTTAAATGCCAAACTAAATGCCACCAACTACACACAACAGATTGTTAGTAAATAAATATGAAATAACTTTAAAATATTCAAAAAAGTTTAATTAACAATTAATATAACAACTCTAACAAAACAAACTTTAAAGGGGACTTTTAATGCAAAATTCACTTTTACATGGTGTTTGAACATAAATGTGTAGGCAGTGTGTACACGACCACCCTATAAAAATCCAACCACTCCTCTTTTTTAATCCCCATATATTGTAAGCAGTGTCTCAGAACAAGCCTTTTGCAGATTCTAGCAATGTGATGTCACTTTGCTTAGGCCCCGCCCACGACTGGTGACGACGCACCCTGCCCTGAGTGAGCTGTAAGCAGTCCACATGTTTATCTCTTAGCCAGAGCATTAAAGAGCAGCTTTTAAGAAGCTGATGAAAACTTTCTAAAGTTATTCAATCAAGTGAGTGATTTTCTGTTTTTCTTTTGTTTTATTTATATTAACAGCATATATAGATACAGTCGGCAACGCGTCATACTTGGGGGGCGTGGTCGGCGTGGGGGAAAGCAGCGCGACCATCCTATGTATTTGAATGACAAAAATGTCATTTTGCGAGTCATTTATGCCTGCCGACCGGCAATGTTACATTGCAAAATTAACTGTAATAGGTTATGATAGCCCTTATTTAATTAAAAACTGGATCAATTACCCAACCAAATGGCCGGAGGTGTAGTTTCCAGACTATTATATCTGGTTGAATCTCCAGGCAAGACATTGCGGAAGCTACCGCCGGCAACAAGCCTGTAACTCAATCAACTTGCGGATAAGTTACTATAAGTCCATAAAACCATGTCACTCAACAACTGTACGTATGCTTAACTCCAAACTATTAATCCTTTTGTAAAACGGTGATCAGTAGCCACGAATTTGCAGAGGGACTTTGCTGACAGTTATCCGAATTCTCACAGACTGCAGTCTGATAACCTTCAGCTGATAACGCTAATGTGAATGAGACATATCCCTTATAAAAAAAACCAAAACGACTCTTGTAGTATTTTAGGACAAAATATTATAGTACGTTAATCCTATAGGAATACTATAGTATTTTGGGACATACTGGATTACTATAGTTCTTTTTCGTAAGGGATGTAACGTCAGAAAAATCTGGCCCACTGTCTAATACGAGTTAAACATCTACTATATCACACAGGGATCTACTCAAACAGTAATCTAACAAGATATGATTAATTTTGCCATTTTGTCCTCCTATCCGGTTCTGTATGTATGTAAGAAAGGATGTAGAACTTCAATTTATAAATTGTTAGTTTTTTGGCGGTACAGAAAACGAAACAGCAACTCTACGGCATGATTGTCCTATGTATTTCAATGAGCGCCAAATGCAATGTTTTCCCCCACGGGCTAAATTCACATCACGTGACGGGGCGTTCCCGGGGGCGTTCCCAGACCAACCGACTGTATCTATAGCATTAGGAGTACACTGCTTTCACTGTAATACATTGATCTATACCTACCGTATCTCACGAACAATTCGTACGAATTCGTACGAGTGATTAAAAAGTGGCTAATTCGTACTTATTCATACGACCTCACTCGTACGAATTCGTACAATTTGTCCAAACCCATGTGATGGGTTGGTTTAGGGGCGGGGTCAGGGGTAGGTCATATGAATTCATACAAATTGGCCAATTCGGAAAATATGTACGATTTAGCAAAAACGTACTAATTCGTACGAGTGAGGTCGTACGAATTGTTACGAATTAGCCACCTCGTAAAATTCGTACGAATTCTCGTGAGATCGGGTTGTCTATACACATACGATTTCTTTCTCTGCTGTTTACATTCACTGGCATAACTGACTGTGCTTATGTGAACTTTGTGTGTTTTTGACATAACCATGTGTATTGACAGTTTAAGCACAAAAAGACACAAAAGAGAACATGTTTAATACCCATGGTACACGCCGTCTGATATCCATCCAAAAGTGAGCTTTGGATGTGTGCGCTCAGAAAACCATATCAGAAGTTTAGACTGATATGGCTTTAAATTGGATGCAGATAATAAACTATCATTATGACGAAGAACTGCAATGTCACATGAGTGTGACTGTGATCGAGATAATCAAAACCAAACAGATGACTTAGTTTTTGGCAGAGTTTTTCAGGCACAAGCTGTAAAGGCTTTCTCTTCTGGAAAACAAGGTGGGGAGCAGCAGCTCATTTGCATTTAAAGATACATGCACATGCATGTACTGTACAGCATGTTTTTCCTTCTCAGAAATGAACAACATGATATAATAAATGATATGTGGGGTACTTTAAGCTGATACTTCACAGACACATTCTGGGGACACCTGAGACTTATATTACATCTTGTAAAAAGGGGTATTGGTCTCCTTTAAGAAGTGAACACAGATCATGATGTTGCCCCAGACTGTGTAAAAGTGTGTTATGCCTCAATGTCTTATAAATAATGTAAATGTAAGATCCACCCATGAACAACCACAAATGTCATGAACAATAACACTAATACTGATAAAATGATTCTTATCAACCCACTTCCGGCTTTTCTGTCTCTCGCAGCACTTTCTCTGTCTGTCTGGCTATTCCTTGTGGATTCTCTTAGTCCCATATGTCTGATATAATAGGGCTCATATCTCAAATCATCCCATACCCCTCATTCTCTGTTTCAGTAATATTGATAGTTCACCCAAAAGCTAAAATTCTGTGATCATTTGCACTCCCATACCCATTTTAAACTAGTATAATTTTATTTCTGTAACACAAAAGGAAAAAAAAAAGAGTATAACGTCGATACTGCTCTTTTCCAAACCATGAGTAAACTTGCCACCATCGCCTTTTGCTTGCTTATACTGGGGTGTAATATTATTGATTTGACCTGTCTGACACTATTGGATATTGGTTTAGAGCAAAACTTGAACGACGATGAGACAATTGTTTTCTGAAGAGCTGCTTAGCTGATTTGACTTGGTATCATTGACAAATTTTGCAACATCAACACTGTTATTGAGCTGAATTTAGTTAACAATTAACTCAATTAAGCTGAATAATGACATTATTGTCTTCTTTAGAGCTGCTTTTATGGCTGAATTGAACTCATTTCATAATTGATGAGGCCCATATTGAACTGAAGTTCCTAACCGTAAGTTAGTTAGGAGCGAGCCCATATAATCTTTCAATCAACAACCAGAGTATATAAGCAGCCGCTCCCTAGTATCAGCTGTTCCAGTATCCCTCCACCTCCCCAAACTCCATCTTCATCTAAGGTACCTTGCCCTTTAATTAACAGGTCCTATATTTAGCCACTGGGTGGGTATATCAGAGCTCGAGTTGAAGCTGCTTCATCGAGCCCCTCTCCAGTGGACAGCAAGCCAAATAAGTTTAACTTAATATCCTAAAGATTTTATGGGCAAACGAACTCGTTAAACTGAGTTGATTTTACTGACTTTGTCTTTTATATCACACTATTGTCTCTTATTTGAGGTTTATTATTAATCGTTATTTACTGTGACCCTGCTTTGAAACCATGTATTGAATAAGGTGCTATAAATAAAGGTGACTTGACTGATCAAACTCCAAAAAAAATGACAATAAATACTGTATTTTGTCATTTCTATAACTTGACAGCCCCTGGTCACCATTTACTTTCACAAAGTAAACCAATGACCTGAAGTTTCTGTTCCTTTAATGATAATCAAAATACTGACAAAGTGAACTGAAAATATTTCAGTAGTAAAACACCCTGTCAAAACCTACTCATTCTTGACATTGCTCTGAAAAAAACATTAACACATGATCTGGGAGAGCAGAAGTAATAAGCACCAGTTCAACAAGAAGAGAATGGTGATATGGTGGACAAAAAGCTATCACTGTAACACTGCATTCTAGTCACATATCACAAAAGGTCTGATTGACCAACAATACAGATTAAATATTTTTTTTTCCTTTCGCCATAAACAAGACATTCCTATGCAAAGTCATCACTTGATATTTTTGTATAACACACATTGATCCACACATTATGGATGAACTCAAGGGGTAATGACAGCAAGCCAAAGAGGAATGCGTAGCAATAATCTAGTCAAGATCATTTAAAACCTGCATGATACAGGTACATACAGCTGGTGAAAAAACAAAACAAACAAACAAAAAAAATCAAATGATAATGCTGTGCAGAAAAAGACCTACTTATCACGCTTTTACATGGGCACTTCAGTGTAGAAATACGATTTACATTCAGTTATGACCAAAAATCCAATTTCCACCATAATAAGTACTTCTATAGGATCTGGGAAATAAAATTTATAATTAAATCAATATATATTTTAAGGTGTCAAGATGCTTTGAAATCACATTTTAAAAAAATCCAGCAATTCATCAGAAGCTATTAGCTGGAAATTCTTTATTTTAGGCATACGGTTTGGTTTATACCCCAGTACTGTACGGATACACTAGCCAAAAAAATCAGGTTTCCTTTTCACACAGTGGCTAGTGATAAGGACCTTATAAATATAAGTCTTGTACTTTTCCTTCACTAAAGAATCTATTCCAATATACAACACAGACCCATCCGACCTCACATTCCCCCATTAAAATTTTTTTGTCCTGACTAAGACTTTGTTATGGCTACAGATGTCTGCCTGCGCTACCACGCTTTTTCAGGCAACAGAGCGTGTGGAAATTCCCCTGCAGAAATCCACTTACAGGTATGTCAAACCCAA
Source organism: Cyprinella venusta (assembly GCA_038021265.1). NCBI lineage: Eukaryota > Metazoa > Chordata > Actinopteri > Cypriniformes > Leuciscidae > Cyprinella > Cyprinella venusta. Next base: position 21,872,092 of record CM075868.1, on the reverse strand, counting down.
AACTGAGAGAACGCCTCCTAGACAAAACTGTGCCAGGTCCTAATAATGTTTAGCTTAACGTGGACTTAGAACTTGCATGTGGATAGCGGCAAGCAAGCCTCAACTTTGACCTAAAACATTAATCAGTCTCGCACTCAGACACAAATTAGCCCAAGAATTTCATATTGACAGAGGCCTGATATCATACCTGCTTGTTCTGTACAGTACGGTAGGTACAGATATAACCCCTGGCAAATGAGAAGGCGAGATAACAATGGAGAGGAAGATGAAAGAGAAATGACAAAAAATGGGAAGTTTGACAGACAGAGAGGGAGGAGGCTGAGAGGGCAAATGCAAACAACGAATACATATTCATGTTCACCGACAGAAAGGTTGCAGTGTGCACAATTTCCAGCCTTTTGTAATGTGGGTGGGAGATACCAATGCAGAACAGAGAGGGGGAGGAATGAGAACATTTACAAGCCTGAAGAATGATTCCACTGATCAGGAGGTCCACAGAAAAATGCACTTGCAAATTGAAACAGCCCGTTATTGTCTGTTCAAATGTGTCAGAAACGAGCGACTCTTAAATAATGAGTTTCTTTCCAGTCTGTTTGATACAAAGAGTTTTTAGTGCACTCACATATTTATATAGGGCTTTTTGAAGATACATAAGACTGCAGATTGTAGGGTACAAAGTCAATAGAACTAGAGGGTGAAAATCTGAACCACATCTGCTGCTGTTGTGCATGAGTTGCTTGGCAGAAGACCCTGAGTTTTCTGTCCTCACTGAATGAGAGATATTAGAAGATCTAAACCATGCCTATGGCTTTTAAAAAAGACTTAATGTCCTTGTGGCATTGCAAGTACAAATCATGTCGAATGATTTCGTAACAAGACCGGCTCATTCTTCTATCAGCAGCAATGTTTGATTTACAAACATTCGCAGAACGTCCAAATTCTTACAAATGACCAAAAACAATAACAGCGAAACAAACTTGAATGAAATTTACATGTTGTTTTGCCATCAATAAATATCATTTGTTTTGCTTTTGAACATTGCATGAATTATTAAATTGCAAAGGGGAGACTGAAAATATAGTAAATTCCTTCAAAATAAAGTCAAATAAAATAGATATGAACATGAAATATCACTTTTGTAATACAGTTTATTTATTTCATCAATTAATTCCTTCATCTGAATATACTTCTGTACTAAGTATGCACAAAATGGGAAACATTTTATTTTATAGTGTCCTTGTTACATATGTTACATTTACTTACCATAGTAATAACAGTAAATGATTCATAATTACAAGCAACTAACCTTAAACCAAACCCCAATCCTACCCTATAGTAAGTACATGTTGTTAATTAATATTGAGCCTGTTCTCATCCCAAGGCGTCATATATGACACTTTTGCCAAAGCGTAGACATCCAACGCACATGGCACCCTTTAGCATCACAATGATACCTTATAATAAAGTGTAAACACAGTGTTAAATGAGTAAAGCTTGTGTTCTGCTGATTAAACACAACAAAAAAAAATATTTCAAAGAAATGTCTGTAGACAAAAATTCCAGATGGAAAAATAGAAGTGATCTAGGAACTAAGATCTATACCACACATACAATAAGAGTGCAGAGATGTGGCCAGTGTTATTTTTGTACAAATTATGTACTAGTATTTGTTAATATTTTGCTTTTATCTTAGTATTTTCAGTTTTCAAATCAAGTTAACTTTTATTTAGCGCTTTATACAATACAAATAGTTTTAAAGCAGCTTGTAATGACCGAAAGATTATTCAGTGACGCAAAGATTGTTCATTTTAGCTGTATAGCAGCTCTAAAAAAAATAGTGTCACTGTTCAAGTTAGTTCCCTCAATAAATGCCCAATTTTTGATTACTGATATAGTGTTTGTTGTGGTTATATGGGTCATACAGAATGCAGCATTAATATACTTTCTAGCTGAACAGTGCACCTAATCTAAAGTGATACAATAATTTTAATATTTCAACTGAAACATATTCATGTCATTTGAGTGTTTCATCTAATATTTATATGTTTCCAGCTTTATTTGAATAAACAATGTTTAGTTTAGTGAACAACAACACTACAGCTGACAGCATAGGTTACATGACAAAGCCAATGGAGGAGGTATTGATTCTTTATTTTACAGTTCTGTGTATGTATGAATGTATGTATGTAAGTATTTAGGCTACTTATTATAGTTACCGCTAAACCAGTTACCTCATATTAGGTAAGTTCATTGTAAGTACACTGTAAAAATTCTATATTTCTCATTACATAGGCTACTAGTTGAGTTCATCAAATGTAGTACAAACACAGACTGTTGACCAATTTCATTACGAATAACAAAGAAAACTTTCAAACAAATTTATGGGTAGCTAAAGCCCCGTTCACGCTGACAGCTAAAGCAACTTTTACAGGTACTCAGTGGTTATACTAAAACTGCTTCTACTATTATAAATACACTACATATAAAAGACCTCATCCATGGATAAAAAGTGTAATTGAAAAATGCCAGTGGTGAGGAGAGTGGAAAGACTAAATGAGTGAGTTCTGATAACAGTGGGCACGTTTGGGCCTCTGCTAAAGGAGAGCGGCACCTCCTACAGACAAGCATGATTAATGACCACACTGACGTGAACCTCTGAATATGACGAAGCCATCTAAACTAAACCAATAGACATGACCTGATGCCTGCTTGCTAGGAATATATAATAACTATAAAATGCTAACATGACTTTGAGGTCCCAGAAAAAGTGCTATATAAATGTAACAAATTATTATTATTATTATTATTATTAGTGGGTTTTTTGCACTTAACTGCCCTGGTTCGGATTAAAATATTTATTGCTCTAATTCTAAATGTGCAAACATATAATGTAAAATGTGTAATTACTTTAGATGACCTATCTTAAGGGAGGGCTGACATTATAGGAGTCATTAGCAAATTTGAACTTATTGGTCATTAGCTATCTTCTTAATGTGATGTTGCAAAATTCTCCCTTGTGAACTGTGAAGGGGCCATCAAGTTGAAAGGCAGAAATGGGTTGGAAACAAGGTGACAGGATAAACATTGGCTTTGCAACCGATCACCTGAGGTATACTTCCTTCCTTACCCTCACCACAGGAAGACAGACCACATAAAAACAGGAAGCTGCCCTGAACTAATACATCAAAATGCTACTGTGCATAGGTGAAGTGTCCTCAATATAGCAGTGCCAAACTCAAGGCAGATGTAGGACTTTTGTGCACGGTGATCAACGATAATGTGTTGGCCATATATGATATCATAATGAATATAAAGTTTTGCATGCAGGGCAGTTAAGTGCAATAATAATCTGTTACATTTATAGCACTATTTCATTTTCATTTCACATTTGGAAGGGGGAATCTCCTCAACCATCACCAACATGCAGCATCCACCGGGATGATGTGACGGCAGCCATATTGCACCAGAAATGCCCACTGGGGGAAAGGAGACAGTGATGAAGCCAATCAGTATATGGGGATGATTAGGAGGCCATGATGGACAGAGGCCAAGGGGCAAATTTGGCCAGGATGCCGGGGTTACATCCTGGGTTTTTTTTTAATGACCATGGAGAGTCAGGACCTCGGTTTAACATCTCATCCAAAGAACGGTGCTCTTTGACAGTATAATGCCCCCGTCACTACACTGGGGTGTTAGGACCCACACAGACCACAGGGTGAGCAACCCCCTGCTCAGGGTCCTCAGCCCTGCTTAGCTTAAGTGGGCAACCAGTCTTGGACTACATGGTGATATGGCTGCTGGGTAGTAGGGACAAAGTAGGGATGCGTTTTAAAACAACTTCTTTTCACTTATGCGGCAAAGAAAGAAAAAAGAGAAAAAGATGCTAGGGCAACTGTTAAAGTCACTGTCATGATTCCCTGTCTCTGTTTCATGGACACTTATTTTCATATGCTAAACTAGTTCCTGTGGTTTAGTTCCTGTTTCCCTTGTTTCCATTACTGTCTTGTCAGTAATTATACATAGATATATAGATAGCAACACTTGTTTTTTACCATGATGACATATATAGAAATTTCTTAATAGGATTATGTGCGATCTGGAGCGTAATAGACTGGCCCTCTATGACTGGGTAATGAACTTTCTTTGTCTGCAAAATGTAACCGTACCTTAAGTTTTGCTAATTTGTCTGTACCCTAAGTATGACTATGCCTAGGATGACCATATTTCGATTACCAAAAAACAGGATACTCGACCCGTCAAACAAATACTCTAATGATACTCGAGGTTTACTCAAAGATGCCTTAATAATTTCAATACATTTAAAGTAGGCTATGCCTCTGTATGGATAGAAAATTGTTATAATACAAGACACAAATTCAAATAGGCTTCTCAGAGGTTATTATGGCAGGTTTCAAAAATAATGAATGAAAAAATGATAGAAGTAACGTCTCTTCTGTATTAGAAAAATAAATAACTAAAAGAAATACCTCCAAATTGAACAAAATAGCTCTTACAAACTTACAAAAACGAACTAACAAATTACATTTATATCTTCAGGTTTCTTTCTCTTTATCCTGTTTTTTTTCTCCTTGTTTGCCCATCTATGTTTTGCAGTAGAACTGATCTTTCCCAGCAGTTTTTTGAAAACCAGGACATTTTCATCACTTTATAAAAAACAGCCAGGACAGGACGTGAAAACAGGACATGTCCTGGGAAAACAGGACTGGTGGTCACCCTAACAATGCCTTTAATATAAAGAAGCAAAGCACTTCATTCTTATGAAAGTGGCATTGATGAGCTGTGCTAAACTTTAACTTGACACGTGGCGTGCATTTGCGAGATGCTGCAGCGGTGGAAAGCAAAAACACGTTCTGTGTGAACTACCCTTTAGTGTGTGGCCTTATCAATACACAAAATTCTGCATTAATCTGCTGGTGCGAGAAAGGAAACTTTCACAGCAAAACACAGCTTAGTCATCTTTCCTACAAAAGTGTCAAAGACAGCACTGTAGTAACTAGCAACATGGCAAACATGACTTACATGAAAACAAACACTAACACTTCAAGCAACCAGGGAACATTCACGGAAATTTGGCATGCATTCTGGCAAGATTCTCTCAGAGTTATGAACAAATGTTCTTCCAGTAACGTTCGTTCAATGTTATCTGGTCTTCAATAAGATTATCAAACAAAAACGCTATTCATAAATCATTCATGGAACGTATTTCTGAAACATTTTAGTTAATTTAGTCGCCTAATGTTTTAAACATTACCACTTTTTACAGATCCTTGTTACAGATGGTATAGAAAACATTCAAAAGTAACATTCCCAGTAAATTACGTTTTCACTTAATGGGAAAGTTAGCAAAATGTTCTTAAAACATATTTTGTTAGCTGGGACCACAGAATCAGAAGGGTTGTTTGATTTTTCTTTCTACTCTTTTAGTTGCGATTTCCTTCGGGACTAGGTTGGGCTCAGTGGTGTTCATTATCAGCTTCATTATCAAACTGAAGGGCATCAGATGATGTGTGCAGACTGTCTTACACATGATGCATGTCAAACTAGGACACGATTCCCCAATGTCACTTAGCACTTTAAAGACTACAAGGAAAGAAAGGGGGAAGGTTAGTTGATTTGCTGACAGACACTTCATGCACTCAGATACACACTCATGTGGCTCCAGTCCATGGCTCACTTCACAGATGTGGTTTCTGTTGATTCTCTGAACAAGTCAGGATGAAAAATGACTGGAATGTGACAGGCACAGGATCTCTAAATTCGAATAATTCTCAACTGTATCAGAGAGCGAGGCTTATTGGTGAGTACACACAATAAAGAAGGCGAGAGGAACAAAGTGACAGTGAAGGGGGGAAGGGTGGAAAGAGAAAAAAGAGAGGGGAGGGAAGAAGGAAGCAGGGCGGAGCTATTTTGGGGGCCTTTGCTCGCATTTATCACCCATAATGATGATGGGTGAGGGGCCTTTGCAGTACCCAACCCCTCAGTAATGAGGGGCCCTATACACACACCTCTAATGTGTCACAAGACACCGAACAAGCATGGGCAGCACCTATGATCTGTCGCAGAGAAACAGGAAACACACATACACACCACAAACCTATAGGGTATGCCGTTAAATTCCAGTTCTGGTTCATAATCCTCATAATTCAATTTGTGGTGTGATGCAAGTGCAATTATCAGTAAGAAGTATGCAAATTGCGTTGATACCTTCATTCAGATGCTCCGCAGGAGATGGCGATTAGTTGACCCAGAGCGCCATCTTTAGATTAAATATGTGGCGTATAATTCTTCAATTGCCTTTGAACGACCAGGATTTACTCAAACACATCTATCTCACAAAATAAACTTCCTCATCGGAAGATTTTGAATAATAGTTTGAGTTAACCTTGCTTTGTGCAAATAGGGGAAAATCGGGAATGAAGAAAATCATTCAAAAGCAATTTTACAAAAAATAACAGATAAGCACTCGACATCACAGATTCAAAGACGGTCTCCTTTGAAATTGCATAAGCAGCACATAAAACAGCAGCAGAACAAAGGAACAAGCATCACAAATGAAAATGGGACATTGTAACTCCGTCGCCTGTTGGCTCCAGACATCACACAGAAATAGCTGCTGAGCCAGTAGGTGTGGTGCCATGGCAACTGGGGCTCAGGTTTGATGTCACAACGACTCACCATAGCAACCAGCCCAGATTGCCTGTCACAGCATGAGGTCAGTGTTGCCATGGAGACACACCAACTGAGCAATGAGCTTGCCGTCTTTTTGCAGGGTGTGTGTGCGAGGAAGGGAGGGTGCAAACAAGCCATGTTAAAAAATGCAGCGCCGCAGCCAACACATTCCCCCAATTAACATTAAGCTTATTCAGGCAGGTGTTTCACTGTTCATGCTCAATGAAGTGGATCACAGTCTTAAAAGGTTAGTTCACCCTAAAATGAAAATTCTGCCATTAATTACCTCATTTACCCTAATTTCGTTCCAAACCCGTACGACCTTCGTTCAACTTCGGAACACAAATAAAGATCTTTTTAATGAAATCTGAGAGCTCTGTCCCTCTTTTGACAGCCTATGGAACTACCACTTTTAAAAGATTAGTTCACCTCAAAATGAAAATTTACTCAATGCCATCCAACATATCTATGTCTTTCTTTCCTTAGTGGAAGAGAAAATACTTTTTTTAGGAAAACATTTCTGGATTTTTCTTCGACTAATGGACTTTAATTGCAACCAATGTTTTGAAGTCTTCATCAATGCATTTTCAAAGGTTTTTGAAGTGCTTTAACTGGCTGTGCACAATGGCAGCTGAGGAAGAGGGTCTTATTTAGTGAAACGATAGGTCGCACTGAAAAGGGATATACCTTTACCCCCTTTACCCGCGCCACTCTCCCTCTCTGGTCTCTTCGGCCCAGCGGTGAACGGGATCGACGACCGATTCTCCGAGGTGCAGACGACCACGCAGGCGATGAACCTGTTCCAGCTGCGACGTTCTAATTCCTCTGTAGGTCACTCACGTGACCAGCCACCTGCATGAACCGCTTCACAGTGCCCAGCACAGCCCAGCCAGCCCTCACAACGACGCTAGGGTGGTCGCCCTAGGTCGCACTCAGCCAGCCATTACAGGCCACCTCCCCCATGGGGGAGCTCGGCTGAAGATCGAGTTGAAGGCTATTCACCACAGTTTGATTGCCGACCCTGCTTCCGAGCAAGGAACGAGACGACAGGGAATATGGAAGTAGCGCATCTACTAGAAATAGCGAAACTGCTGAGCAAAGGGGCCATAGAACTGGTACCGCTTTCTTTGAGTGAGTCGGGCTTTTACAGCCGTTCTTGTACCGAAGAAGGATAGGATACTCATTCCTATATTAGAGACATTTGAACAAAGTTCTTGTAAAAAGACTGATCAAAATGCTTACGAGCAGGAAAAAACTTGCGCACATTCGCCCCAGGGAGTGGTTTATCTCTCTCGATCTAAAAGATATCTATTTTCAGATTCAGATAATACCCCGTCATAGGCCATTCATGAGATACGCCTTCTACAGTCGGGTATATCAATACACCGTCCTGCCATTCGGCCTGTCTTTAACACCTCGTACATTCACGAAGTGCATGGAAGCAGCTCTTGCCCACTTGAGAAATAAGCGGCTTGCAAATTATGAACTATCTCGACGATTGGCTGCTTCTGCAGTCAGAGTTAGAACTTTTATCTCACAGAACAGTGCTCTTCAGTCATCTGGAAAGCCTGGGTCTCACGATCAACTGGACCAAGAGCTCATTACTACACAGCCAATCAATTTCCTACCTAGAAATAGAACTGGACTCTGTGGCTATGACGACTCGTTTATCGACACAGCACGCGTGCCATGTTCGACACCTGGCTGCGTCTTTCCAGAAAGGTAGCATCGTCCCCCAAGAAACCATTTCAGAGGAAATTGAGTTGTATGGCCTCAGCCGCTGCAGTGCTCCAGCTTGGCTTAATGCGCATGTACCCGCTACAATAACACAGTCTCATCCCAATTCGTCATATAACTGACGTTTTGGGACCTCTTTTGACCATTCGTCAATATACGACTTTTTAGGGCCCCCTTTAACGTCGGTAGATGACGATCCCGGGTCGTCATACAACTGACGCTTTACCTTTAACGTCAGTTAGGTGACGAGTTGGGTTTAGGGTTAGGTTTAGGTATGGGGTAGAGTTAGGATCCCATAACGTCATCTACCGACGTTTAAGGGGGCCCTAAAAAGTCGTATATTGACGAATGGTCAAAAGAGGTCCCAAAACGTCAGTTATATGACGAATTGGGATGAGACTGCGCTGGCTACAACGCAGGCTGAAAGCTCAAGCATCTCGCCGAGCTTGGGCCTCCAGCCGCAAACGAATCAGAGTGGCTGATACTGTACACATGAGTTTTTTCTCTACTATTTACGTTCGCTTAAGACATGACCTATTATGTTTGCTAGGATACTCGCCAAGATGGGCGCATGTTGAAAATGTTTGTGTTTTGTCCGTTCAAAAGCAAGACTTGAAGGAGAACTCAATATTTGCGCACTGAGTGTACAAATATTCAAAGCAGAGCGCACAAGCAAGTTCTCTTCAGCAACTTTTTGTATTTAAATGAGTTTATTTTAAACACAGATAGAAATGGAAGCTTTAGCGTTAAGTTCTGCCAAGGAGACTCAATTGTTGGTCCCTATAATTACCTTCTCATCTATCCAATCGTGTCTAATACTTGGTGGTATAAAAGACCGGTACTTACAGGTGTTTGAGTTCGCAGATGCTGACGCTTTCATTCACCTCCATCCTCCCTACCACCTCCAAGATGGTTCCTTCCCTTCCATCCTCCCCACCACCACCAGGATGGTCCTTTCCTATACCTCCCAGGGGGTCGGCTGCGCCCCTGCCTTCGACTTCAGGCAGGTAATGTAGAGTCCTGACCCTCGGAGCGATGGCCTATGGCAAAGAACTTTATTGCTTGCTGGGCTATCAATAAATTGTTACAGTATTTATTCTCCCGAGTCTTTCTGGTAGAAATGTGCAGTTCATGTCTCACCTGCGCTCTTGCGCTATCAACACCCAGGTGATGACGGCGTAAATGACTGTAAATGACTCATATAGAGCATAAAGCATTTGCATTGAATGATGTTTTATCAAGAAAGTTCAGGAGGAGCACTTTCAAATAATTGATCCAATTATCACATTATTCCAACCAGCTGTCGACAATCAGTAATCAACTTGTCTATCCTATCAGCTTGAGTTGGAGACCTATATACTCATTTGACTTACCAATGTTCCTCGACAGTTTTTCAGCATCCCTCCACCACCCTGTGTCCTCACACTCACCTGGTTACTTCTTAACCAGCAATACGGGGGAGTACTCTGGGTTCGGGCCAAATATCCAAGCTCAGAGCCCTCTCCCCGGACAACATACCAAATATGCATACCATTTATTCTATCTAACTTATTTGTAAGTGTGAACTAGTGAAACAAAGTTTAGGGGAAGCCAGAATGTGTATCCATCATCAGAAACAAACATTGATTAACCTAACTCTGTCTGTCTGTTGTACTGTTATTTTCAGCAAAGCTGAGATCAATGTGTGGAGAACAATACGGTTTGATTTTTTTACTAAGAGCGGTACCAACAGCGTAGGTGTTAGGTTTAGAACGACATGAGGGTGAGTAATTAATGATTAATTATTTTTGTGTAAACTATCCCTTTAAAGCTTTATAAACACACCAAAGGTTGGTATGTATAAATGCATCCATCCATGCTTGAACCACTTAAACTGCATTTCAACGTTCAAAAATGTATAAATAAATAATTTCCTCTCAGAAGTCTTTGACTAAAACATGGCTGTTGTTGGTCATCCACAACTAGAACTTGGAGAGGGCCGTGTTTATGTTTTTTTCAGCAGTGTTCGCTCACAGACGGCTGACCTACAGCCCACTTTCATGAATAAGCATGTGGCACAAACCCCCTCTCCTTCAACAGAGCTTTTCATTTTAAAGAGGAACCTTGAATAGGGGTCCATTAAGGATGAATTCAAGCTTTAAAGCTTGAGGCCACACACGTGTGGCGTCACTCTTAACCCAGCTGTACGTTATGAAAACTACAGGAACAGACTTGACTTGAGCCCGAGCTCAAACTTTTGTAGTTTTATTTAGCAGACAATCTCAGCAGCTGAAAGTAATGTGACGCCATGTAGGACAGTATTAGGTGTTGAGTGCCACCTAGTGGGGCCCTTTAGCAAGTCTGACACCAACAAGCTACAGTTCCATAGTCACACGTACACAAAGGACTTAATATAATCGAATTATACTGAGACAACACACATAAGAGCTTTAACACAACCCCTGATTATCCACTGAAACATGCAGGCAGTCAGCGACTTCCCAGTTGCTTGCAAAAATCGTAATCTGAGCTCTGGTTAAATTGTGAATAAGAAATTAATCATACTGAATAACTTATTTCTTAAACAGAGCAGTGTTTGGCTTATGGGTTGTTCAATTGCCAATGATGATATTTCTTAGAACTGGCATATTGCGGATATAATGCCAGTATATGATATATCATTGATTCATATGTGATACATCAATAAATTACACACATGGTTACATTTGATCACTTCTTTCAGAATTCATACACTCCATCTTAATTCTTTTTCTTAAATCTAAAGGAGTTTTATTATATATATATATATATATATATATATATATATAAACAAGCTACAGTGTTTTTTTGTTTGTTTTTTCCAATAAAGATACACTGTAAAAAAAAAAAAAAACTAAAACTGCACAAAGCGTTATTCAAAAAAACAGTTAAAACACCCGTAAAAAATGCTCTATTTCTACAGCATAATTCTCAGGCTGCATCCACTGACTCAAATCCTTAAATCCGTCCCATTGTCCCCAACATTATGTCTAAGATTACGTGGACAGCCTTGACCTACTATGCCCCCCTGAAAAAAAGGTCTTCAATAATCCCCCCAAAAAACCCAGCATTCAACAAAACTGGAAAAATAAATCATGTCCACCCATGTACCACTACAGTTCTATACATTCTTCTGGAGAAATCATACAGACCTACCTATTTTTAGCACTATAATATTAAATCAACATACACATCATATTTCAAATTGACAATTCCCATCTGGCCACTCCATGACTTTCTATATGTTGTTTTTTTCTTTATTCCTTTCTCATATCACCTATTAAAAACTGTGTTCAGAACAAATTCTGGGGGGGAAAATGTTTGATTTTTGTTTATAGTTTGTATAATTTAGCTAATATATATATATATATATATATATATATATATATATATATATATATATATATATATATATATATATATGTGTGTGTGATATATAATTTTAGCTTAGATTTGAATTTAAAGTTGTTTTGAATTCAGTGATATAGATGAGCTACTTTAAAAGACTGTGCCACCAGAAAAGACTCTTTTGTATAGACAACAACAATTACATCCTAAAAACGATTTAAGGTAACCTTAATAAACAACAAAAAACAAACATCTTTGTTCATGCATAACCTTCACACAGACATGCCTGAAATCATGTCCAAAAAAATCATCCCACCATATCTTCTTAACTTTGTACACTGTGCCAATGCAAAGTTTGGACAAGACAAGAATGCAATAAAATTGCATTAAAATGCTGCACATGCTGCATTAAAAATTATGCTGAAATTGATTTAACACTATTCAAAGTATTCAAATATTTAAAATAAAAATTGTGTGCCTTTTCATATTATCTGGCCAATATACTTAGACATAGACAATTTTTTTCATCATCAAAAATGGTAGCATGTATTTACTAATTTAGCTGCAGTATGCAGCCGGACAAAAGGCTCAGCATCTAGTGTTGGTGCCTTTTTAAAGACTGAAAATAGACAAGAGCCAATAGAAGAGCCAAACAAGCCCCTACCTTCTGAGATTTGGGGGAGGAAAGAGGCCGTTCAAAGGGTAAGAAGAGAGGCAGATTGGATACCAGAAGCGAGTGGTGGAGTGATGTTTGTATAGTTCAGGTTAGTTTAATACCAAAAGTTTCGTAGTAAAATACCAAAAAATAAAGAAAATAAATTGTTTAGGATTAAAATATTCTGGGGTTAATGGACTTTATGCACAGCTGCACTACTTCCTGAACTTAAGCCAGCTCCTTGTTTCCTGTCTGCCATTATTGGCCAAATTGATTAATCCAGGTGTGTTTGATCTCAGTAGTCACAGCAACAATAATCAAACACACCTGAATTAATCAATTTGGCCAATAATGGCAGACAGGAAACAAGGAGCTGGCTTAAGTTCAAGAAGCAGTGCAGCTGTGCATAAAGCCCATTCAAAGACTAGGGTGATTGTCAAAAAGGCATGAAACTTATCTAACATATGAAAGTTTTTATTAGCAGTCATTTTGTCTCACATAAATACAACTGTATGTATTAAATTTCAGCAGGGACATAAATCATTCCTAAAAGAATGGATGGATCTTTTTTTCAACCAACCTTGATCATCTATTGTATCATTTAAAGATGCATGTTTCCTGTTGCAACAATCAATGTTGAAAAGAAGTGAATGCTCTGGTCCAGTTGAACATTTTTGCCTTCATTCATTAACACAAATCTGTAGAGTTTTGATCATCAGCAAATTGTGGAGTCAAATTTAACTGACAAACCAGGTCTGCACCATTAGATATTTAATGAGTCTTCCCCAGAATGACATATCCACTTGTGACCCAATCAGAAAAAGCCATCTCAAAGGACACTCATACGGCTTCTTGTAATAGAACCTCTGACAATTAGAACGAGAGCTATTTGAACGGGTTACTTCTTTCCGAGTGACAATCTGCAATGCAAAAAAAGTTTTTGCCAACATCAATTAAACTTTTACAAAATGCAATTAATTAATTATGCACAAAGCAAAGACAAAAATGTTTTTTGAGGGGTCATGCAGACTATACTGGTATTAGCATACATAAAGGAAGAGACTTGATGTATAAGGCATATAGCTATAGTTCTTACTTGTTAAAATAGTCATCCTGTAGATTCAGAACCAGACTATCTGAGTTCAGGTACACCTTGTTCTGTGAAACTGCCACCTGGAAAACAACCTTCATCTGGTCAGGGCTTTCAAAAAGGACATAAAACATTCAGCTTTTTTCCAAAAGGACTGGTATGTAACCAGCCGAACCTTGGCAGAACTGCTAGTGAACATCAAATATTTACATTGGTGAAAAACACCTTTGTCCAAAGAGAACCATTTACAGCAGGAAAACTTATTAAAAATGATGAATAAGCAAAATGCCACATAGCTGTGGAAAGAAGGAAATCATAACAGTACCGTTTTGGCAATGTTCTGCGCTGCCCTGATTCTTCTGAGTTTAAGGTATCCAGGATTCTTTGTGACGGCCTCTCCTAACTGTGAATGAAAATTACCAAAATACATTTCTCATATAACATTTTCATAAAAGACACATTAATAATATTTATATCATAAAATACCATGTAATGCTTCATTTTACATTGTCCTTATTAGAGCCCAACCGATAAAGGATTTTGAAGGCCGGTACCGATACAAATATTTGTTGGTTTTAAAATCCGATATTCCGATATATCAGCCGATATTTTTTTTTTTTTCAGAAACGCACAACAAAACATTAACAAATTTCCCTAACTTTAATTATTTGTAGTTATTTATGAGTTTTAACGGAAAATAATATGATAATGCATTTTAAAAACAAACTTGTTTCTTTTATTGTCACAACAGAACAGAGGAGCATCAAAATATATTAAAGTTCTGATAAATAAAATAATAATTACTCCTTACATTGCCTTATAAGCTACCAACCTGAATCAGCAGGTTGTAGGATGTGTGACGCGTTATACACAAGTGTTGCCAACAGGGACGGTGAAAAGGATTTTGAAGACCGATACCGATACAATTATTTATTGGTTTTAAAATCCGATATTCCGATATATCGGCCGATATTTTTTCTTAATTATTATTTCAGGACCGTGCCACAAACTGTAAAACATAGGCTACATTTTCAATATAACAGCCCAAGGAGAGATGATACGTCTCATTGCTATAACTGTCACGCGCTATTAAAGAAATACTTCAGTCACATTGTCAAAAGTTAAAAGGACTACACTGTAACAACATAATGTAACTATTACTAGCTAATTCCGCTTCACTCTCGGCTTATTTAACAGCAGCAAAACTGGACATGATAGTCACAAATTTTGTTAAAATATTCATTATCAAAATATGATACAAAATATTCATTTATCGGCCATTATAAATGCCGATACCGATAATTTGGAAAATGCCTAACATCGGCCGATAATATCGGCCGGCCGATATATCGGTCTGGCTCTACTCTAAACCAAAACCTAATCTTAACCCTATAAGTACATGTAGTTAATTGATAATCCCCTGGTATCACAGACAAGGCTTAAACTATAGTCCCAGACTAAAATGCATGTTTGAACTGTTTTAACTGAAAGCTTTAACTTAATCTAAGCCTTTTCTGTGAAACTAGGCCATTACTCAGTACTTATATAAATATATAAAATATACTCAGTAAATATATAACTACACTGTAACAAGGACACTTTAAAATAAATTGTAACCTTAATACTAATCTAAATATTAATAACAATACATTTAAAAAATATAATACAATTCAAATGATAACATAAAATATAATCTGTTTCTCGAATCTGACTGGCTGAGGGCCTTTACCAGCCGTGCGATATTCATTATTCATTATTTACCCTCTTAGATGATGATAAAGTCTTCAGCAAGGTATGAGTCAGAGCAAGGTAGTTGTTTTAGCGCAGTCATGGGAAATCCCCTAACTTTTAAAAGCACTAAGACGAAGACATCGCTTTCCACAGCGGACATTGAAACTGATTTTTTATAATGGATATAATATTATGGACATCGACCTGAAGAATGAATGCTATATCAGATGCATGTAATACACTCGTTTAGTCGATCTCCCTCTCATAATACTCTACTCAATAGGCTAGATAATACAATGGGCTTCAATGAAGCGACCCCACATTCATTCGTTACTAGTTGTAAAGTAATGTTTTAGAATTAGTAATGGAGGCTTAGGCTCAACTGTTAAACTGTCAACTTGAGGTTTTAATACGGGCCGGACAGAAGTAGTTCTGCACAAAAGAGTGTTTTTAAAGACACGCCATTGTTTCTGAATGTATAATATAAAGTATGATACAATATATGATATAATATTTAAAATACCCATAAGCTTTGGCAAAAGTAAGTATTTATAGATAAGAATCTCATACCATTTTGGCTGCCTGGGCCTCTCCTTCAGCTTGGATGATCTTCTGCCTCTGATCTTGTTTTGCTTTCTCCACATAGAACTGAGCTCTTTGGGCCTCCTGCTGGGCTGAAAAATTATATTTTTTATTACAGCAACAATGTACATATTTTGTGCTATGGCACTCAAGAACAAAATTTTACTTACCAACTTGTTTGGCCTCCACAGCTGCTGTGTACTCCCTGCTGAAGCTCAACTCCGTGATGGCCACATCATCGAGGATAATGTTGAAGTCTTTAGCACGTTCAAAGAGCTCCCGTCGGATGAGCATAGAGACCTGCATGCAATCAATGGTCAAAAAAGATTAAAAAGACAATCATTTAGTATAGTCATCTGGATATTCCCTTCATTTAAATATACATCCTGGATATTACGGTAGGTTCCAGAACTAATTTGTGGAAGCCAGATTGTGAGAAGAATACTAACCTGGGCTCTTTGTGTAATTAGTTGGGAGGCATTGAATTTGGCTACCACACTCTTCAGAACTTCATTTACAATGGACGGCAGCACACGCTCATCATAGTCCTTTCCCAGCTGCTGGTACAAGATGGGAAGGTTGGAAGCCACCGGACGGGACAGCACACGCAACGCGATGTTCACCATCTGCAGGTCTGACACCATTACAAACAACATTACTCCTCCAAGTAACTTTAGATTGGGCAGCCATTTTTAAATAAACTATAATACGGTGAACATATTATGACCATGTTCAAAATGGAAGTAAACAAAGAAAGGCCATCAAAATGAAATGAAACATGTTTTACCTTTGCTTCCAGTTAGAGATGATATTTTTCTTGGTTTGGCTCTAATGTCATAAATGATTGGATACTGAATCCATGGTATCCTATAAGAAGAATGTCACAAAAAAATCATTTTAGAACTACAATTTTCCTTTTTGGTTATGGAAAGATCAAACATATGGTTTGCTTTCATACAGAAAACTGTTCAACAAGTCATTAAAATGCTCACCTGAAGTGGAGACCCTCAGCAAGGACTGTGTCCATCTGCATCCCTCCAATTCTATTAAAGATAATTGCTCGCTGACCACCCTCCACTAAAGACAAGACCATTAGTGTGAGATATGACATTACCAATCATCTACTTTTAATATTAGTTTGAAAAGTAAATATTTGCACAAATACACAACCATTCAAAAGTTTGGGGTCAGTGAGATTTTGTATTGTTTTTTACAAAAGTCTCTTAAGCTCACCCAGGCTGCATTTATTTGATCAAAAATATAGTAAACTGTAATTTTGTGAGATATTATTACAATTTAAAATAACTGTTTTTTTTTTGTTTTGTTTTTTACATAGTTTAAAATGTAATTTGTTCCTGTGATGCCAAAGCTAAATTACTCTTTAGTGTCACATGATCTTTCTGAAATCATTCATTTGGAATTATCATCATCAAAATGTGGAAAACAGTTGTGCTGCTTAATATTTTTTTGTAAAAAACCATGACATTTCTAGAATTATTTGATGAACAGGAAGTACAAAAGAACAGTATTTATTCAAAATATATATTTTAACATTGAGTGAATGTCTTTACTGTCACTTTTTTGATCGATTTCATGCATCCTTGCTAAATAAATGTATTCTTTTTCTTATTCTTCTTAATCTTTTGAATGGTAGTGCATAAATGCACTGCACTAGAAAGACGTTTTCTAATGCAATACTGGATGTACCTGTATATGTTGCCTCTTTGACTCCATAAGCAAGTGCACCTGCTCCAATTAATATCTTTAGTCCGATCCCAGCACCCCTTGAGCCAGAGGACATGCGTCCGGCGAGATCTCTCAGGTGCTGGAGGAACCTCTGTTAGAGTACAAAAAAGCAACAACAACAACACCACAATAATAAAAACAACAAAACATTCATTTTCATTGGAAATTATATATGAAAATATGTAGCATTAATAGTAAAATATTTTAAAAGGTTAGTTCACTCTCAATTTACTCACCCTTATGCCATTCCAAATCAGTAAGACTTTTGTTCATCTTCGAAACACAAATGAAAATATTTAAATGAAATTGAGAGATTTCTGTCCTTCCATTGACAGTCCACAAAAATACCACTGTTCATCAAGGCGTCACACATCATATACGGAAAGCAGAACCTCAAGCATGCTTTCTTGCTTGACGTGCGAGAAGAACCATTGAGATTAATTAATTTTAGTGTGATATGAGTCTGGTTTAAGCCAGAGCCATTGAAAAGCCAACGAGGTTTGTTCCTGACAGTGTGGTTGAGCTTTGTTTATTTTCACTGATTAAGTTTATATGTGAATAAAAACCTAAATTCAATCTTTTCCATCATATAAAGCAAGTCTCTGCAGAAAAATTGGAGAAAACTTCTCGATACAAATGGATTCATTTTACTACCTGTTTATGAACATTTTGAAGTGGTAGTTGCATGGACTGCCAATGGAGGGACATAAAAAAACATATTGTATGTTTAAAATATGAACGAAAGTGTCACGGGTGTGGAACGACATGAGGATGAGTAATTTATGACATTTCTTTTCATAAAAAAAAAAAAAATCCGTCTTGGGGGTAAACAAAGCTTTAAACTCTTTATATTCTTCAAAAAGTCTTAATAATAACCATGTCTGAGAAATTACTTCATGAGCTGACATTCGGATAATACTGTAATAAACAAATTAGACTTACAAGTAGAAACACAATTAGTTTTAATTCTTTCATAAACTACCGTTTGTATCACGTCAACTTCAGACCAAAATAAATAAGTTACAGGTGATATTAAACATAAAATTCCCAACAGTCTAGTTATTAGACAAGTCGGCATCAGGAGTCAGGATTTCAGCATCAGATCATGCTATAAAGGATCAGAGTAAACATTGATTATTGATTTTAAATTCCTACTATACGGTCTAATTAAGAGGCCAGACAACAGGTTTAATTCAAGTTTAATTCTTGAGAGTAAGAACAGGCTTAACTATGGTCATTTAATACACATGTAACACTCTTTAAGTTCAAATTTCAGAAACCAAGCTTAAAGCTGAATATTACAGCGTGTAAAAAGCAGGGATTAACGTTACCTAGTATGTATATAAATTAAACATTTTTAAGGTGTATTTTTTTAAGAATTGAGACATTATACTCACGTTAGGCTCTTTATTCGCCATGCTTGCAAGAGCTACCCAAGGTCGTCACGAACAACTTCCGCTCCTACCGGAAGGAATTCTGGGTAATGTAGTACTCTTGGGTATTTGGCACTCTTTAGGAAATAATTCTAGGCTAATTCCAAGGTTTTATGCGTTAAATTAAAACGAACTTTATGATGACCATTAAGATATTTTAACTGGATATATTCTCTTTAGTAAAAACTAATTTATTCAGTGAGATTCATTAATGTGATCCATGTAAAGAGCAAAATATACTAGATGTTTTAAAACCTTTGAAGTAATTCTGAGTTCTTATTTTATGTGTGCATATTTTATGTTTAAAAATATTTGGTTGAGGGAGAAATGTGAGAAAACATCAATATCAATATGTTAATCCATAATTTATTTTAAAACACAGACTATCTTACAGTATAACTAAAAAACAAAATAAAACACAACAATGAGACCATGAATGACCACACAAACTGGGAGAAACCCTTTTAAAAACAGCTAATAAGGAAGCAGTGTACATTGCAGGTTTGAATTATAGAAGAAGAAAAATATACAAACAGGTAATTTATACAATCAGGTTGTCATAAGCATGATACCTCTTATGTACAAGTCCTTATCTGCCATAAAACTGGTGTAATCGTTTGTCTTGAAACTGTTTTGAAAGTTCCCTTTAAAGTTGTTGTCACAGCTCCTCAGAAGAAATACTCAGTATGTAAAGTGTCTCCTCTGTACATTGAAACTTGTAGTGATGGGTCCATCCTCTGGACTGACAGTAAAAAAAAAAAGAAAAAAAAAAAGAAAAAAATTAAATTAAGGTTCCATGTCTCAGACGTAGAAGAGTCGTACCCGGGACGTGCTGACATGAAGGTCGTCATCATAAAACTTGGTCTCTATAACAACATTACCCCTGCAAGAGAAGACATTTGACCCATAATAAATCCATGAGTAACTTTTATGAATATCTAATATGTTGACAATCATAAAGTGTTTTTTTTTATTGAAGGAAACTCTTACGTTAAGACATTTGCAGGCATCATTTGTGACTCTGGTGCAGCTTCTATCAAAGACTGCCATGTGTTTGTAGAATTAGGAATCACAAAGCCAAACTCAAAAAACCACTCTGAAAAGAGACACAAAAGGTACATGTGTAAGCATTTTGTGGAGTAAATACTTTTTACACACTTCAAATCTAGTAGGTCAAGAAGAGGAAAACCATTTTCACAAACAAGCTTTCAAAAATCTCATCTATTCATGTTTCAAAAGTGCTTGTGCATACAAATCCCTATTCCATGACTGTAAATCTTTTGCATCTTGGCTCAAAGGAATTTGTATGCACAAGCACTTTTATTATTTTACAAGCACTTTTATTATTTTAATTACAATTACACAAAGAAACATGACAAGTAAAGTCTAGAATTACAAAATGGAAATTGATAACATTAGTTATCAATTTCCATTGTTATTGTTAACATTAGTTAATGCATTAGCGAACATGAACTAACAACGAGCAATATGTTTTAAATTTATTAGTCTTTGTTAATGTTAGTTAAAAATATAATTGTTCATTCTTTATAATTAGTATTTGTTTGAATGTTAAAATTAACATTAACTAATTTAACTGAATTAAATTAACATTGATTAATATTAATAAATGCTGTGGAAGTAATGTTCATTGTTAATATCATGTTAATAATAATGAATAACTAATAAGGTAAGAACCTTATTTTAGTTGTGCTACTATTAATATATATATATATATGTGTATATATATATATATATTTATATATATATATATATATATACACACACACACACATATATATCAGTGTTTTCTTCAATACCATGAAGACAAGTATAGATGAAACTTAAAATGGCTGACACTGGCATCATGAAGAGGTGAATGCATAATAAATCAGTTGGGGAAATTCAAATTAAATGACCCATCATACCATTGATCTGCTCTACCAAACTTGGATGTCTTTTTTCCAGTAAAAAACAAATACTGTTAATTTGTTTTGATTGATATTGTGAAGCAGCTTTGATACAATCTGTATTGCGAAAAGTGCTATATAAATATATTTGACTTGACTAAATTCTTTGAAAATAATTGTATAATTGCAATAATAATTGAATCGAAAGAAACACTGCATTTAAAATGTACTGTTCCGGTTAATTCAAGAATCTTAAGCCTAGTATATACGTAAATGTTCAAATGTACCTGTGCCTGATTTGGATTACTTTAAATCTAAATCCACCCAGACTATGACCTAAGATGGCCACTATTGACACTCATATAAAGGTCACATGCTAACAGTAGCCCCTTTCACATAAACAAACTTTACTGCTAATTTATTAAAGAGGTCATGAGTGAATAGGACCTTTTAAAAAATACAGATCTGGCAATTTACGAGTAATGAGAGGTAAAATAACCAGTAAATTACCCGTTTGATGCAGTGTGAACAGAGAATGAAGATTACCGGCATGAGCACGAACAAGGTCAGAATGGACAAACGTAAGAAGTTTGCTCTGTCGGAGCGGTTTATGGTAAGTTTTGCTGCTTTTTCTATAAAAATATGACTATTGCACCCTGTTTCGTACTCGGGACCCTGCCTTTTTTTCTATTCATAAGCTTTGTGGCTCTCCAATTACTATTGCGTACTGCAATGCTTAACTATTGTGTCTCATGTTTTTAAGAGCAAAACATTTGCTGTTAATTTACTCACCCCCATTCTTTCATTCTTTCTTCAGTCGAAATACAGGGGTTGGACAATGAAACTGAAACACTGGCCAATGTTGGAGGTTTCACATCTATATGCTTGGTGGCCAATCTTCAGAGTGAAGCACGGGTGGATCAGTGATGGTTTGCACTGCAATATCATGACAATCCTGACCGTGTTTGATGGACACGAGTCAAAAATCCTGAGCTGGAGGATCATGAGCACCTGATGCTCAAACTGCGTATCTGCATGATCATGCACCAACACACACAAGACTTGTGACAGAAGGGTTTGATGAAGATGAAAGTGACGTTGAACATCTCCCATGGTCTGCACAGTCACCAGATCTGAATATTATTGAGGTGTCAGAAAACGTTTTCCTCCACCAGCATCATATAGTGACCTGGACACTGTTCTGGAAGAGGAACTCATAATCCCTCTGGTCACTGTGAAGGACTTCGATCTGTCATTCCCAAGATGAATTGGTGCTTTATTTGGATGCAAAATGAGGCCCTCACCATCCTAATAAATGATTGTGTTGTAAGACCAGGTGTTTCAGTTTCATTGTCCAACCCCTGTAGATAAGACCCTTATTCATCGTCTGGTGTCGTTTAAAGCCATTTGAAGCTGCACTGAAACTGTCATTTGGACCTTGAACCGTCTGGCACCCAATGAAGTCCATTATATGGAGAAAAATCCTGGAATGTTTTCATCAAAAACCTTAATTTCGTTTCGACTGAAGAAAGAATGACATGGACATCTTGGATGACATGGGGTGAGTAAATTCTCAGCAAAAGTTTTTTTTAAAAGTGAACTACTCCTTTAAGCCTGTCACTCAATGAGAAGGGGGGAAAGTAACTAAAATGAAACTAAAGTGCTTCTCTTCATCCAGGTGGATGAAGAAAAAGGTTCAGTGTTTTACCGATGACTTACATCACAGAGTTTACCGGTATTTTGGTACTGATGTGTGAATGGTATCTTACTGGTAAAAAGACAGAATGCACAGTACATTTATTTATACTGAAACAGAGACTGCTGTGTTAAAGGGGCTGATGAGTGGAATATTATGATCAAATACTATTTTTAGCAACATTTGTCTTTTACACACAGGAGCTCCTTGCTTGAGAAGACTATGAATCTAGATATTTCCGACCCACAGACACCTTGCTAATGAGACCTCTAATTTTGCATTTACAATCATTGCTATTTGTTATCGCAAAAGTGCAATGTGTGCAAGAAAGAATCAGAACAACCTTCTAGGCACTGGCCTTTAAAGAAAACTTTTTGCTCCAGTCGAAATTTTTCCAGTTTTTCTACTGAAGAGAAATTCAGCTCTCTGGAGACTGCTTTACATTTCAGGATCTTCTTAGGAACCCGAGCTGGAAAACAAAATCAAATCTGTTAGTTACCAGACATGGTACAGTACGTTCTATACCAAATTCAGTACTGAAAACTGATCTCGACCTCACTTTGACATCATTAAAAAGAGCAGTGAAGTAGTGGACATAAGAGAAGAATTGGTGTAGCCCAATCTAGTCAATGGTTTAATCTTTAATGCAAGGTAATGGAGAGAACCACAAACCTTCATGTTCTACCCCAGGAAGGGAGAGATCTTCAGTTCCCTGCCAGAGAACCTTCCCTGTCTCTGCATCTCTAAGATTCATCCAGTTTCTGAAGACAAGTTAAGGCATGCTGAACCAAAGTCCCTTTCAGGCAAGTCATTTCACTCGGCGGCCATCTTTGAAATGCCTCTCGGGCATCTATTTCAGTCTTGCAAGTGCAGCTCCCATCTTTCTGAATGGGAAACATCAAATTCTCCAAAGCTGTTCACCAGGTTTATGATAAAATTTCATATATGAAATCAAATCACCAATGAAATCTGACAACAACTGTCTCATAAATATGGTTTCTTATATTAAAAGTGTTAAAAAAGCTTTTTTTTTTCAGTAAAGTGCAGTGACAGGATGACTTAACCAATCAGTAATTGTCTCTTTTATTTAGAAGGCCAGACTCATTCCGCCATATTGCACGTTCTCCCATTCATAGTAATAAGAGTGCACCGTCTTTCTATATATAAAGTCTATGTGCTGACCAGACTGACAACGAAAAAATGTCTTCTGATTTCAGGGCCAACGTTTTTGTAAAGATAAATTCACATGAAGACACTTGTCCAAATCAATAATCAGACTTTGGGTTTGGCTCATTGGGCTTAAAAGGGACAGTTCACATAAGAACTGAAGATAGTGTCATCATTTACATCATCATTGTATGTATGTACATCAAAGAGATGTTAAGCAAAAAGTTCAGTTACTGTCAAGATCCAAAAAGGACAAAACAGCACCATAAAAGCAGTAGCAGTCCATAAGATACTACATTAAAACTTCTCTAAATCCATGGTTTGTGTGAGGAATGAACCTCCCACACGAGAAAAGGAAAGTTTTCCTCAAACCTGAGGAAAGTTTTAAGTTTAATTCACTGAATATCTTGTTCGACCACCAAATCATTGGATGGGAAAGAGCATCTTCACATAAAAGCATTCAGTTACAATTATTTTTGTGTTCCACGGAGGAAAGTGGGTATTACAGATTTGCGTTGTGATGGGTGAACTAATCCATTAAATGATGTCTAAATTTAAGCAGCTTTTAGTTTTAAATCAAACATAAGTCAAACAAGCTAACTGAAGTCGACGACACTTGAGGTCTAAAAACATCCTGATCTGCCTGCTAAACAATGGATGGTGACAATGTCCAGTACTTTGTGTCAATGACATCTGACCTCTTCATCTTCAGAACACCTGTAGGAGTCTTTCAGGCAGGTCAAGCA
This sequence comes from Cyprinella venusta, assembly GCA_038021265.1. NCBI lineage: Eukaryota > Metazoa > Chordata > Actinopteri > Cypriniformes > Leuciscidae > Cyprinella > Cyprinella venusta. Next base: position 21,847,546 of record CM075868.1, on the reverse strand, counting down.
CACTCACACAAGGCTGCATGTGTCATTACAGGTGCACAGTACAGGCCCTAGTTACTAACCTCATGGGATCTCAGGCACAGCTGCACAAGTGTGCTACATGTATCACTAATCCTAATCTATCTTTCAAGTATTAAATCCAAAATCCAAATCTGTTCCTGTTGAAATGAAAAGGGCTCATCATAAAAGATATGTAATACTTTATTTTAAGCTGTAACAGTGTAACTGTTAAAGTACAGAGTAATATTAATTAACAATCACATGTTTTACTATGGTTAGGAATAGGGTTTAGATTGGGGTTACTTGCATGTAATTATGCATAATCTACTCTTAGTACTATAGTAAGTACAATAATATAGTTACACAAGGACACAGATACAGAGTTATTTTGTACATACTAATGTACAAAATTAGTGACACTGCAGCCATAATAAAATAAATGTTTTAACTATATACATTTATGATATTTATATTACTTATATAATTTGTATTATTATATGAATATATTTTACATCTATAATAATTATTCATAATTTATATAATCATATTTTTATATTCTCATATACATTATATGTTTTTAAGGAGACTCAATTTTACACATCTATCCTTGTCCACACTAATAAGTTCATCTTTTTCTCTTAGCTTTTATATAACAATAAAGCTTTTGGAAAACGCTTTCAAAAGTGGATACCTCAAAACGAAGGTATTTAAAAAAACGATGACAAATTTAGTCACGTGATGCATATATTACCAATAGATATTCATGTTTATACTGGTTTTGTGCCTGGCATGTGTTATTTACTTTCACACTGTTGCTAAAATATGTTACTTTGCACACCCTACATATCACAGTCCTGCAAAGATGATGTGCTGTCCTGCGGCGATACATGAGAGCCCTTGTGTTAGGCCAAACATAATGGCGAGTGAGTGCAATCTAGTGATTTTTTTTTAAATCAGTGAATAGTGCAATATTTTGTTAAATAATATAGATCCTTTAAGAAGACTTGCACGATAACTTTATTATTTATTTTTCTGTATTTATCATCAGTGAGCTTTTGTGAGGTTTTACGCATGCGCATTAAGGTGAATTTAGTGTTTTCCAAAAGTTTCTCATCCACATGAAATCACGTCTGAACACACTAGGCCATTAATATACTTTAAATGAATCCTGAGACACAAATAACCAAAGCATAAGCCAGGATTCATTTTCAGTCCAGCCCTGAGAGATGATATATTTCCCCTTTGCCAAAGAACCAAATTAAATGAAGCAGTGGTACACTAAAAAATAATTAAAGTTGGTGATATTTCCTATGTGCTTATTCCTTAAACATCATTTAGACCATGGTTCTCAACCAGGGAGACTCAACAAACTTCCAAGGGTGCCTGAAGTACCCCTTTCAAACTGACACTGTTCCGGGTGGGTTCCCGTCTTTTGTCCATTCTAGACCGTTCCGCGCAACCATTTCAACTGCAGAAAAGGGGTTCTCAAGTCTGTGGGAACACACAGTCGATTCACGACAGGCACCAGTTCACCTGGCCAACAATAAATACATCTTTCCAAACTCTTTTATGTGCTGTATCCTTTGATATATTTTACCCTGAATTTAGATGCCTGAAGTCCCTAAAAATAAGTAACTACTCACTAAAGTGCTCGGCTCTGTTTCTGATGAACCAGGTGACTGCATTATTGGAGACAGATGTCTGTGGGATCTCACCTGCTGAATGCACTGAGAGAGTCACGAGAGAGACCCTTTTACTCACAAACACAGTCACCGTCAAGGTAATTAGTCCCATCGGCGACAAAGCTTTCATGGAAGCCACATTCATTTTTAAAAAGTCTTCCATTGTTGCCATTTCCAGTCTATTGTTAGTGGTGCAAAAGAGTGCACACGCACCAGCACACGCTTCACATTTTCTCTTAAAAAAAAAAAATAATAATGGCAGTGGAGGTTGTGTTAGTACTACTCACGCTTTACCAAATAAACTAAGACACAGGAACATAAAACCAGCCTTGCAAGATACGGTGAGCAAACAAAATGCATACTACTTCAAAATTCTAGATACACTTAGATACTCAATACTTGCTCTCATTTGTACGTTGTCTAACACTTCTAACAAACATAATTCGGCACACGACAAGATACAATATCTATCTTTTTCATTAAGTCAGTGTTTTTTGTAGCTACTCAAGGGACTGTGCTTTGCAAACGGTAGTCACCTCTGGGGCACACTGGTTAAAAAAAACAACACACAAGGTGGGTATGACAAAGCCTGGAGGTAAAATTGCATGAAACTTTGAAACAACCATTGGAAATTGGTCTGTGCTGCATAACTACAATGTACCAGATTCACACTGCTAAAAAGAGATGTGCTACTAAGATGACACATATTCCGTGAAAACAGCTGAACTCAAAACTTAAATGCAGGACCAATACAAGATATTATGCATAAAATTACATTATTTTAAAATTAAAGGTCAAATTCAAATCATAGGTGGTGAAATCTATGGCATTCTAGCCCATGGTACAGCTTACTGTGAACAACTACCGTATAAGATCCATTATTTTACATTTAACAATATCTGTATGTCTTATTCATCCATACAATACCATTCAAAAGTTTGGTGTAAAAAAGTAATATTTTTAATGTTTTAGAAAGAAGTCTCATTGCTCATCAAGGCTTATTCGTTCAAACATATAGTAAAAACAGTAATATTAATCAATCAATCAATCTAAAATAATGGGGGTTTTTTTTTATATTTATTTAAAGCTGATTTTTCAGCGGCTATTATTCCAGTCTTCAGTTTCATATAATGCTTCATAAATCATTCTATTATGCTGATTTGGTGCTCAATAAGCATGTGGAAAGATTCTTTGATAAGTAAAGACAGCATTTATTTGAAATAGATGTGACATTATGTCTCTTACAGTCAATTTTACTGTTAATTTAATGTTTCTTTAGTGAATAAAGTATTCATTTACTTATTTAAAAATCTTTCTGACTCCAAACTTTTGAACAGTAGGATAAGTTTAAGTCATTTCCTTACAGACTTGTCCAACTTTCGCTCATTTCACAAACCTTTCTTTAAAAGATGCATGTTCACATAAGTTTTGGTCACCTATCATTTCCACAGCTTTGCCTTATGCAGCACACAGTTGGATGTGAGGAGCATAAGGCAGCAAATCCCTGTCCTTTCAAATCAAGGATTTAAGAATTACAAGCCTGTAAGACACACCCTTGTTTTCCGAAAGAAGGTCACACGGGGTAGACCCATGTCTACTTGAAGATATATTAGAAAAACAGTGTCTGACGGGGCAGCCGTTTCTCAGACCACTTTCACGCCATCAGAATGTTCTGGTGCTAGTGTGATTATTCCTGTCAGATTTGCAGAGCCTATTATAGAAACACTAGCCAATGTTATGTAATCGTGATGGCAGGCAGGCACAAACTGTGTGAGGAGATTTCACCTGGCTAATGCACCTGATCCCAAGAATCAGGTGCCTGTCAGTCTCATAGTATCCCCATTAACAAAACTTCCAGCTAAAGCAAATGACAGCATCCCAGTTAGTTGCTGATACTAATATGCTCAAATAAAAGTAAAACTGCTTTGAAAGGACGATATGATTGATATGATGTTGACGATATGATTGACGATATGAATTGCATCATAACTGCTCTAGAGAGTTTTCAATTCATATCCCAGTAAGTCAATAATCCAGGTATGCAGACCATGCACACGACCAAAAACAAGCATAATCATACAGTTTATAAAATAAGGCAGACATAATCTCTGGATTAGAGAAATTACACCGATTTGTCTATTCACACATTACATAGTAAATATAATACCGTCATACCGCACATAAAGGCTTCAAAGGGTACAGTTCAGCATTTAATAAACAGTTTAAACACTTGAATGAGTGTTTAAACGTGTAAGTATATCCGAAATGAACTGTCAATTTACAGTCTAACTCTAAGACGCAAAAATAGCATGTAGTTTGTCTGATATAATAAAAAGCATTTGGGTTTATAGATAGAGATTATTCCAATTGAAATCAGGCACGTATTTAACATTATGACTAAAATGCATAAGAAAATAATCTAACTAGTTCACCTTCCAGTTTGCTAACTGTAATCAACAATAACATACAAGTTACAGCATCATCAACATTCCTGGTTTCAAAACCGTTATATTATTTGCCGGATACAGATTTACGGCCGAAGTCAGATAACGTTACCTAGCTATGATGATGTAAAGTTCTGTAAGTTTGAGGTTTGCAGCTAGCAGGCTAATCTGCCCCATCATCACTTAAGGATACAGTTTAAACCCCTTCAGAATCTCCTTCGCTCTGTCTTCGTCCGAAGACATCTTTTCCCTGGATCTTCCGCTTCAGCAGATGCAAAAATACGAATTAAAACGTTCCACCGAGGAATAACTAATAAATACTGGGCACAATATCTGTTAATTACACAAAATCCAGCTCGAAAACGCTTTTAGTTACAGTGAGATGCAGCATTAATCTGGACGGATACACTTGATCCGCTCACAACCTACTGTAAATAGATTTTTGTGGGAGATTGACAGCTGATTTGACCAATCATCTAGCGAGTTTTTGAAGGCCCGGATTAAATGCACCAATCAAAGAGGAGATACAAGAACTAGGGCGGGGTATGGTTGCGTAGGGACGCGTCACCGATGGCAACCCCTCAAACGTCCTTCGAACGAAGCTGAACGGAAGCGCGTGTGAGACAAAAAGTTGTCTGTACATTATTTCCAATGGCAAAACCAGGTGCTTCTTGGAACTTACAGGGGATAATATATACTGAGCAGATGAATACTGCTTTTTATATGGATAGTGTACTTTAAACGAGGTTGATGTGTGGACGTAAAACATTATCATGTAAATTGTTTTGGATATTTGTCGTTTGCAAACATGTGGCTCAGTAGCTAGTTCATATAAAAAGATGTTGGAACATTGGTTTGGTTTGAGCATCTTTGTAAGCACTTAATTTTAGATTTCAAAATATGTGTTATGTGATGTGTTCTCATCACACAGTTAGTCTGTAACAGCAGACGAAAGCTCTGTGTCTGCAAATTATGTCTAAAAGAAGCCATGTGGCTAAGCGAAACCAGCACAGGAAATAATATTAGCTATATTTGTGCAATTTATGAACACGTCTTAAAATGCTCATTTAAAGTGTCCAGAAAAGAGTGGTCATGTAAAAACCACAGAGCTCAGTGTTACATAATTTAGATATCTGCTCCACTCTGCACTTCTCGCAAGCATGCTGTTTATATTAAAATAAGCATTTTTTATTTTATTTTATTTTCACACCGAAAAGACTTGCAATGACAGAGCACAACCAGGGGGCGGTGTGATACTACAAGCAAAGAAAATAACCTTACCTTTTCATGGCCTTTTCTAATTTCACCTCATTCCTCTCAATACATGTATTTGAAAGAAATAGGTCAACACATAGTAACAATTTGAATGGAACATTTTATTTTGAAAATAATAATAATAAATTAACAGACGATGGGAAAAAGTTAATGGAAACCAAATCATTCACAGCACCTCAAAAATGCAAGCACCAGCAGTGTGGTAGGCTATGATTCAGCCTAAGGAAATATATGATTCTTCATCTAACAACGCTCTGCTATTTCTCAGGTGTCACAGCTGAGAGTAAAAGGATAAAACAAACTGGGAGGAGAAAGCCATTATATTAACAGTAAATCTTATGTCTCTGCAGTAGTCTGCAAAATCCTGTGCAATCTATTACATAAATTGCTGCTCCTCCTTGCAACTTGAAATATACTTGTGCATGAATTTCATTTTTTTCCTTTACAAATAAAACAATTTGACATTGGAACCTTCAGTTAGACATGTACAAATAAAAAGTAATGTACATTGCATTTAAAAGAGAAGATCTATGTTCTTTGTATTTCAATAATTACACCAGCACTTGTGTAAAATGATGGATGGATAAGTTTAAAAAAGTATTTTAATGGTAAAAACATGCCAAATGAAATAGGAAAACTCCTTCAATTAGATCGATTAGATATGCCCGGTTATATATTTTTTTGTTATATATTTTTGTTTTGAAAAAAGGCTGAGATTTATTAAAATACATGTACTGTTACTCGTGTTCTGTCAAGGTTCACATGTATTTTTGGTTAGTGTCAGTTGAAGAAGTGATGGAGAATGATGTCATGTGAAAGAAAGGAGCAGACATCCTCCACACCACAAACTCATCACTTCAAATTACTCTTACAGAGAAGAGACAAACTTGGACTTGAGCTGTTCAATTAATAATTACACCTTTCACCTCATCTTTAATGCATGATTAGATTTCATATCAAAGGTGGTACGATGAGAAAGCATGGCCCAGGCCCACTGACGTACCACTCTTTTTTTCATATTTCCCAGTTTTTATTATTTATTTTTTTTATTTTTTTATTTTTAATAAAAAGGACTGGCCCACTTTCACTCTCTATATACTTCATACATTTTTATGCATGTTGTACAACATATTTGCACTGACTAACTGATCTATTTTTAAACAATGTTATTTTAAGTATTACATTTAGTAAATTTGATGTTTTAAATGCATATGTTTCATTTTAAAGTTAATGTTATTCCAGTTCTTTAAACTAAGAGTTGCTTGTGTGGTTGTAATTGTGACAGCTCTGGGCAGAGAGCCTAACATCTGTAAAGCTATTTTATGATGTCTGAGCTGCAGCTGTTCAAATCATTTCTTAGAAAAACAGCATAAAAATAGACAAAAGATAAAAATCGCATTACCAGTTCCTGGGAAACTGCAATATTTTGCACCCCATGTGATCTATCTATCTATCACCTTAGCAATCGGCCAGCAACCACAGAGAACACGCTAACTGCATATCAACACTCTACTAAACCACTGAGCAACCACCCAGAACACCCTAATAACCCCATAGCAAAACCCTAGCACTCCCCCAGAACATCATAGAAACTCGCATTCAACCATCTATCAACCATTTAAAACACGCTAGCAACCGCTAAGCTACCAACAAAAACAGCCTAACAACTGCAAGGCAAAACCAAAGCAACCATTCAGAACACATGGCAACATCTTACTGACTGCATTGCAAAATCCTATCAACCGCCTAGCAAGCACACAGAACATTCTAGAAACAACCTGCAAGGATGTTATTTGTTGCTGTGAAGGCATTGCAAGGCAGTTGCAAGGTTGTCCTGAGTGGTCATCACCAGCCAAAACGAAGGAAAGATTTTACAGCTCTAACTTTATTTTATGCAAGAGAGGTTGGGGGCTCAGACTGATTCTGGAACTTCTAGTTCTGAATCGGGCCCTTAATATGTTCCCATTCAAAATGTTCACTCTGAAACACATTCTAACATGTGTGACATCCCAGAATTGGTTCGCCGCAATAAACCTGAAGGATGCATACTTTTATGTATATATCCTTCCTCTGCACAAGTGGTTCAAGCGGTTCCATTTGAAGGGTGGGTGTACCAGTACAAGATCCATCCCTTTGGGCAGTCCCTGTCTCCTCGCATCTTTGCCAAAGTCGCAGAGGTCGCCCTTGCCCCAATGAGGTCCCAAATACTTTCAGAGACTCAAGGGGCATATGGCTCCCACAGCCCCGGTAACGCTGATCGGGTTGATGTATATGAGGCCGCTTCAGCACTGGCTTCATGCCAAATCCAGAGATGGGCATGGGGCCATGGCACACATCGTTTGACCATAACACTGGGGTTTAGCCACATGTTCATGGACCTTGGGTTTCTGTGGGCAGGAGTTCCCTTAGAGCAACCCAGATGCGTTGTTGTCACAACAGACGTATCCAAGACACCCTGGGGTGCCATGCAACGGGCATGCAGCTCCAAGGTTCTGGACGGGCCCCAGCTGTACTGGCACATACACTGCCTTGAGTTGTTGGCCGTGCTTCTAGCCCTGAGGAAATTTCAAATCTTGATTCAGGGCAAGCACATGTTGATCACAACTCACCCGCCACCACCTGTCACAAGTCACCTGCCACCACCTCCTCTGCAGTCAGCATAAACTGAAGTCTCAGCAGGCCAATCACATTCCAGGCATCCTCAATCATGCAGCAGATTTGTTCTTGTGACAGGTTACACTCCAGGGAGAATAGAGATCCCCACAGAGTCCAGCTGATTTTGTCAATTTGACCAGGCACAAGTAGATCTGTTTGTCTCCCAAGAATCCTCCCATTGTCCACTAATGCGTTGACCCCTCCCTGGCAAATCCCCTTGAGGAAGGACCTTCTTTGTCGGGTAAGGACACCATCTGTCACCTGCGCCCCGAGACCTCTAGAACCGCAATGTGTGGTCCCTTGACAGGATGAGGAATTCTGAGACCAATGGTGGACACAATAACCTCAATGAAATTGCTATATGATTTGAAGTGGGGCTTATTCATTGCTTGGTGTTTTTCCTGATAGCGCAGTGATTCAATCCTCCAAGATCACACCTCACACCCTCTTGAGATCTCTCGGTGGTCTTATGGCGCTTTTCCACTGCTAGTACGGCTTGGTAAGGCTCAGTACGATTCGGCTCGCTTCGCTTTTCCACTGCGCGGTACGACTCGGCGCGGCACGGTTCTCTTTTCCACTGCAGTACCGCTTCAAAGTGGGTGGGATTATAGTCTGACAGTTATAGTTTATCCGCTCCTCGGCAACCAACAAGAGGAACGTCTGCACTTCGTCCACTGACCACGATTCAGCCATTTCTTTTTGGAAGTTTTCTTTTTTTTTTCTTTGTTCTTCACGCAAGTAGTTTTAAAACAGGTGCTACAACAGTGGCTGTTACTGGCTATATAATCTAGCAGGTTTCATGACTCACAAATACAATGACGCTATGGTAGTGGATGGTAGTGACGATTCTGTCTGACTCTTACCAATCAGTAGTCTGCAGTGTGTTCATGTCACATTTTAGTCGGTACGGTATGCTTGGAAACTCAACAGAGGTGGTACCATTTAAAGTGAGCCGTACCATACCATACCATACCAAGCCGAGCTGTACCGTACCATGCAGTGGAAAAGCGCCAAAGTGTGCCGTACCGAACCGTGCAGTACCACACCATGCAGTGGAAAGTGCAATTATAGGCCAGAGAGATTCATATGATATGAACCTTTACAGTCAGTCGAGCTAAGTTCCCTCTCTATGAAGATGGCCATCCTGACTGCGCTCACTTCTGTCAAGAGGTTGTGGGACACTCAATCCCTCACCATTAATAAAACGTGCCTAGAGGGCCAGCAGACTCTCATATTGTCCTGAGACCTGGCTACATGTCCATGGTTCCCACTACCCCTTTCATGAATCAGACCGTAATCTTTCAAGCAATCCCTCCTGACGATACAGACCCAGCCCTATCTGTGTTGTACCCAGTGGGTGCTTTGCGCATTTACCTGAATCGCATACATAGTTTTAGATGATTAAATCAGCTCTTTTTTTCCAAGGAAAGAATGACCTTCTGGATTGTGGATGTCATTCTCATGGCTTATCAGGCTCATGATGCCCCCTGGGAGTGAATGCTCACTCCATTAGGGGTGTCTCAGCCTCTTCAGCTCAAGCAAACAGTGTCTCGTTAGCAGACATCAGCAGGGCTGCAGGCTGGGGCTTCACACAATATTGTTGCAAGATTCTATAATCTTCACTTGGAACCTGTTTCATCTCGAGTTTTGGGTACCCAGATAACTGAAAGGGTGTGGTGCTAGTATACCACAGCTTTTTCAGTCCAAGTAAAGTTTCCCATGGTTGGTAAACCTTGGACCAACTTTTCCCATCAATTAGCACATAGTCAGATGAGTTTGGCGAATGAACCCATCACCAGATCCATTACAATAGTAACCGAGGGTTACAATACTAACCGAGATGTTTCGGTAACGCTTCCTTTTACAGTACAGTACTTACAGTGTACTTACAGTGTACTTACCTATAAAGTACTGGCTAATGTAAGTACATGGAACAGGGTTAGGTTTAGGGGTAGGTTCAGGGTTAGTACTAACTATTACCCAGTAATTGTAGTAACTAAAATAAGTACATAGTATTTACATGGGTAACTGGACTGTAAAAGGAAGCGTTACCGATGTTTCCACCTGGTATATAACATGCATTTTGAATGTTTCTCCTTTGACAACTTTGTTTCACCACATGTGTCACCTTTGCAAGAACAGGATTGCACAAATACTATTGAATTAACCAAACTGGGTAACATGGCTTTCGAGTGAGAGGGAAAGAAAGCAAATGATATGGAGAAGAGAGAACAGCGCGGTGATTTATGGTGCTAACATTATTTAATTTTAAATTTAGTAACTGAATGCCCTGCTACATATATTATTTTAACCCTTTGGCAGTAATCACATCAGTGTGATTACAACATTCAGTGCATCATTTGATCAGCTGCTAAATTCAAATGTTCTTCTGGCACTGAGGCATAGACAGACACGCTCAAAGCTTGTCATGTATCACAAATATTCTGTTTTCAACCACATAATCTTTATTTTAGGTTTCAGACATTTAATAAGTACTAGCAAAACAATATATTTATAAATTGCAGAGTTTTAGTTAACACAGTCTCATCCCAAGAAGTCATATAACTTACGTCTTGGGACGTCTTTTGACCATACGTCAACATCCGCCTTTTTAGGGTACCCTTAAACGTCGGTTACATGACGATCCCGGGCCGTCATACAACTGACGCTTTACCTTTAACGTCGGTTAGGTGACGGGGTAGGTTTAGGGGTATAGGTCTGGGGTAGGGTTAGGATCCAATAACGTCATCTAACCGACGTTTAAGGGTACCCTAAAAAGGCGGATGTTGACGTATGGTCAAAAGACATCCCAAGACGTCAGTTATATGACATCTTGGGAAGAGACTGTGCTGTTTTAGTCATATCAGATACACATTGTGTAAGTAACTATAAAACTTAACATTCAGCCTTAAATGCACTTGGTCTGCTGTCCTCAGGGGAGGTTCGATCCCGAGGCTCGGCTCCAGCTCCGAGTTAAATCCCACAAAATTCAGGAGATTCACCTGGATCGTGAAAAATTCATATCGAAAATTAGCATGGAGCCATTATGAAAGCTGTGGACAGTCCAGGGATACATAGGGCCAATTTTTTTCTCACATTTCATACCCACATGGGCCCCCACAAATGTTGGCTGGGTAGCAATACCCTCATAAACATTGTCTGTAAGACTGCATGGCCTTAAATCCAAACTTCAAGCTTTTTATTTAAAAACTACTTCAAACTTTCTGACCAGGCTTTTTCAAGCCAGCACCAAAGATTATCTTGGCAAACTTTTAATCTTTAAACATAAAATACAACTGCTCTAATTATGTTATGCCTGTTTTCAAATAAACACCAAAAAAATTATATGGACATTTCAATAAGAAATCACCCAGTCAATTGCACACACGTGTGCCTTTTTGCTATTCACCCCATGAATCATTTTCTTTTTGAGCGCATGGAGAATAGAGAAGATTCATGCTGTATGAGGAATGCTACAGCTGAATAACAGCTCTCACTTCAGCGGACGCCAGTTTGAGTCCATTCTTACAGTTAGAATCCTGAGCAGAAGGTTCAGGTGTCACATCCAAGGCAACTCAATCTCAAAAATGTTTCTTTAGCACACAACTTATTATATCAATTTGGGTTAGTTGTTGCCGGAAAAATGACCAAATTATCCATTATCATTTAAGATTCTCTCTTCCAGGGAGAAAGGACGCTAGAATTAGCTCTAATGTTGTCTGGAAATGGAGCTGAACAGGAAATAGTGTGTGAAAGGGCTTGCAGTGGCTAAATGGGCGAGCGCATAAAAAAGCAGGAAATTAGGTAAAGCTCATTAAAAGAGGGTGTTGCAGCTGGAAGATAAGCAGATGTGACTTCTCTATTAGACAGCTCGTTACCTGGAGTTATCGAGCAGCAAAGACCAACCATATTGCATGCAGCTATAGTCTAAAAGAGAAGATAGATTAGTGTCCACAAAGAATAGAAACAGAGAAACTATTAAAGCCAATGAACATCTTCCTGTGGAGGGTGCAAATGAGACATACAGCATTAAGAATTTTGGCCACTATGAAGCATTATATTTGGCCTGTGAAACTTTGAAATGCTATTTGCTGATTTATATTTGAATCTAACCACTGTGATGACAGTAATACTGATAAATACTCCATTTGCCAGGCAGATAACCATTACTAATCAGAATAGAAAGCTTTTTCATCAAAACAAGCACATTGATTTTTCATCAGGACTATTTTTGTCCTCCTTCCCCATGCAAGTCCCATCCATCGTTACAGTTATAATTATTGTCTTGTTTCCAATTGCACATCAGACTATTAGCTGGTTTATTAGTCCTGATTCTGCCAGTGGAAAGAAATTCTTAGTTCAGTGTTCACTGAACATTACAGTGACAAGCAAACTGTTCTTAAATCCTGTCAAATCCTGTAAATCCTAAAAATTAAATAAGTTACATTTTAGTTTCTATCCATAAGAAACCATATATTACGTTATTAAATACACGTAAACATGTACAATGTATTGGTACTACTTATTTATTTATTTGTTCATTTTTACCTTTGGTTCTATATTTATACAAGCAAGTCTAAAAAAAGTAATATGTGTGTGTAATATCCATTTTTTTCAAACTCTATTTCACAATTTCCCTTTCCCTTCTTTTAAGACAAAATATGAAAGAATTTCTTTTTAGACAAAATATTAAGTTGCTTTGGCTCAATTCTCGAACTAGATTTTTTCTCAAAACAAGTTCAGATCTGTGAACAATTAGTTTCTTCACATTAGACTTATATTTTTTATTGTTAATATAAGCAAATTGCATGTATTTAATCTGGCACATGTGTGCAAAAGAAGTGCAATTGTTTATAATTTGCTCAATAACTAAATGCACATGGCTTGCTGATCAAACCCGGTAGTAGCCTATAATTTTCAGTGAAATTGTCACTCAGTTCTTCTCACTTGTCTATTCACAGCTAACATACTACATGTTCCATAAATATCTTTGACAAAGAAAGGTTTCTATTTACATGCAAGACATTTCTACAATAATTATTATATTTGTATACAAACATGGATATTATTTTCTGTGTACTACAGTATTGACTTTTCCTAGAAAATACATGTAACCATTACAACTCATATGATGACTGTGGAGGCAGGACGAGTCCGAGGGCCATGAGAGAACAGCGAGTAGCCGGTGGCAAAGATCGAGAGAGGCCAGGCCTGGATTTTATTGTGGTTTATTTTGTTATTAAACTCTTTAAATGTCCGCCGGTTCCCGTCTCCTTCTCCCCATAACATCTTACTTTAAATTCATTAAAAAAATCATTGTGATAACACTGGCCAATTTACTGACTGTAACAGAGTCAACAATATCGACAGCACCAGACCTATACACTCCAGCAATGATCATCGCCCAGCAATATCTCTTCTCACTGAGTTCTCCATTGTCAGTTTAAAGCAAGTTAATACTATTTCAGACATTTATCAGACATTTCATATCAGACATTTATTTGCCACAATATACAAAAATAAAAATCAGCTTCCAGGTCAGCCAGAAAGTTACTATCAGTGCTTTCATTACTAACAATAACTAGGAAATTAAAATTTGTATAGATAGATAGACTGACAGACAGACCCAGTGATCCACTTTTGATCCACTTTCGCTTCTAATGTTAGCTTTTGCAGTAGAGAGAAAAGTGTCAATAGGCATCCAGGAAGTTATCAAAATGGAAACAAATTTCTTTTTGAGAGAATGGTTGGATAAGAAAATAATCTGAAAATCTGCTTTATCAGCAAAATTCACTGAATGTTTGCTTTATGTTCAAATTCCAGCCAGCTGCCGATTGTGTATCCGCACCATGGTGGGAAATAACAGCTTGGTGCCTGTGTGAATTACAGAGAGCTGGCGTTTTTGAGCAGACGTTTTTGTTTGTGTGTGTTTCGGATCCTCTAAGCCTTGCAATTTAATCACCCAGATTGCTTTTGATGCCTTTATACTTCAAACGCAGCCATGGTAATTTATCAGCTGTGAATGAGAGGTATGGCTCTGAACATTACTTTGACAGGAACACAGAGCACTGTCTGTTAGACAACCTCACATCTGGGTTAATTTGAGGTTATTTTAAGGGCCTAATCATACATACGAACAAGGGCAGTATTTCCTAGTCAAAGCTATTGTCAAATATGGGTGAACAGGCCATTTAGAAATGAGTGCTGGAGGGAGATTTCACATTCTTGTTAAAAGGTCAGCAGAGTCAGGGCTGAGCTGTGAAAACTGTTGTATTTAACATATGTCTTCAGACTCTCAGCAGTAGCTTTGATGAAGGTCAATGAAAAGCCTCTGAGAAAATGAGCAAGTTCTTAATTTATAATGGGCAAAGGATGAAGATGAAGTCGTGGGTTTTAAGGATACACAAAAATATTTCTGCTTCAGCCCTATCTTGTACCCAGCGCAATTGATTTTGTACACAGACACATGTAAAGGCTATCATTCGTATTTTGCACCCCTGCAAAGCAGACTTTTACCTCCACAGATGCAAGCCGGCAAACTAGGGAATGAACTTGCGCTCCCTGGGAGCAAGTTCAAGAAAAAAACTAGTCTAAAGTCAAGGGCGCGTTGGGCGTACATTCAGATGCTATTTTAAGCGTGCATGCTTGGCCATAATACATAGTGTGAACTATGTGCACTGTAGATGATTCTCTCATCTACACAGATGCAATTAACTTTTTGCAAATGGTACATTATTATAAGGAAAAATGTTAAAACACGAGGGAAATCATTGTTGTGTCCATGACGATGAGAAAAATAGGCATAAAACTTACACATTTACCCAAATTATTATATGCATGTTTAACCGAAGCTAATTTGGGTGGGTTTGTTCAATCCTCAATGTCAGTTCTCTTTCTTTTACGGACCTGACGAGAACAACGATCTCCTCGGCTGTGAACTGATCCTGAAGCGCGCCTGGTAAATGCGCCGTCACTGGGGTGGCTCCAGCCTATGACAGGGGAAGACTCAACCGACCAACGAAGACACAAGCTCACCAAATGGAGCCGTACCGTGGAAGAACACACATTTGGGATCACTGTAGGGATCGCAACATTTGGACGAAGGCTAACACAGGTTCCACACTGCTTACATGTGGTAGACCTAACACCGGCGTTCCACCACGCCCAATGTCGGAGGGGTATGGAGGAACTCAACAGTTGAAGAGCAACTTCTCCATCCCTGGGGGGCCTATCCAGGTTCAACGTTTTCTGCTGTCGCTTACCACCTGGCTTGGCAGCGCCTGGGACGGGCTGGGCGCCCCTCCTGTGGCTGGCTCTATGCTGACACTTGGGTATGGACTGCTGCGATGGTGGGAGCTAAGGCGACTGCAGGCAGACGCCCTTGGTGATGGGCAGGTGGAGGATCTGTCCTCAGCGGACAGGTGAAGGCAGGAGCGGGCCGTCAGGGCAGGATGTGTCGGAAGGCCTCCGTCGGCGCCTGGGTGGCAGAAAGCTGTTGGGTGCAGCTCCCCACTCTAGAAGGAAGGAGCTCGAGAAGGAAACTCTAGAATGAAGGAGAGAATCTCCATAACCCCGCAGTCTAGGGGTGAAAAGCTTTGAGCTTTGCACCAGCCAGAAAATACAGACCATTTTGAGAAATAGAGTCTTCAAGTAGACGGCGCTCTAGCCCGCGTGATCATGTTTAACACACCCTCCGGGAGGTTTGTGGGTAACCGTTGATGGCCCATGAGTGCAGGGACCACAGCTCCGGGCGAGGATACCAAATCAAGCCCTTGCCCTGAGAAAGGAGGACTTTCCTCGTCTGTATTGGTCATTGGTCAGTGCTTGTCAGCTGCATCAGAACTGGGAACCAAGCCTGGTTTTTCCAGAATGGAGCCACTGAGCATCCATTTTCCCTGATTCGTTCCAATACCTGAGGCAGGAGTGAGATGGGGGGAAAAGCATAAAGTGGGCAGCGGAGCCAGACATGGGCCAGTGCATCCCTGCTCTTGGAGATAAACTTTGGACAGTCAGCGGTCTCCCCTCGAGCAACGCTCCCCATCCCGAGGTGGAGGCATCCATGGACACCACCTTCACAATCGAAGAAGTCCCCAGGTTTACACCTGACTGGTACCAGTCGAGTGCTCTCCAAGGTTTCAGAACTGTGATACATTTCTGATCAACATTGAGGCGAAACAGACTGGAGGCCCGTGCCCAAGGTGGTACTCGTGCTTTAGCCATAACTGCAGCGGGCGCATGCAAAGCAGACCAAACTGGAGTACTGATGATGCTGAGGCCATGAGACCCAGCATTTTCTGCAACCTTTCGAGTGGAACTATAATGGCGCTGCGTTAGGATTTCGTGATGCGCTGAATGTTCAATCTGCTCTCTGGTGACAGTCACGCTGTCATAGACAGCGACTCTAGTTCTGTACCCAGAAAAGGTATTCTCTACCTGGGAGACAGCAAACTTTTCACCCAATTTGACTTTGTGACCTAGATTCTCGAGATGTTTGAGTAATATGGTCCCGTGTTCTATGAGCTCTGAGTGTGATCAAACTAGAATAAGCCAATCATCCAAGTAGTTCAAAACTCGCATTCCCCAAAGTTTCAGGGGTGCGAGAGCTGTGTCCATGCACATTGTAAATGTACAGGGTGCTACGGACAGGCCGAACGGTAAGATTGTGTATTGATATGCCTGGCCCTCAAAGGCGAATCTCAAAAAAATGTGATGCGATGCCATTTGTATTTGGAAATATGCGTCCTTCAGATGTATTGACATAAACTAGTCCTTTTGGCAAATCTGTGCAAGGATTTTCTTGGTTGTGAGCATTCTGAACTGGTGTTTCAGAAGCACTTTGTTCAGCTGTCTTAGACCTAGAATGGGTGTGAGACCCACGTCTTTTTTCGGTTCCAGAAAATATCTGCTGTATAGATCCCTTTCGCTCTGATCTTGAGATAAAGGCTCTATGGCACCTTTGCTCAATAGTTTCGCAATTTTTGCTCCAAGCTACTTAAGTTTTTCCTGTAGTTTCGACCCACACCATGTTTTCTGGAACTGAACAAGCTAAACATTTTGGCAGCCAGCAGAGCAAGAGCGTGGTCTCTGGTCCCGTGTTTGACGACGCTGTGAAGCGGAGGTGGGCGGAGGCTGTGGCTGGGAACTTTGAGCAGACAACGGTTTAGGGCGATCTGCTGCAGAGAGCTTTGGTAAGAAGTGCTTCATAGCCTGTGACGTCTTCTGTACCTCAGCGAATCTATCCTCAAAATCTTTGACGGATGATCCAAAGAGGCCAGCTGGGGAGATATCTCGCTCCTTGAGGATTGAGGAGCGTTCCGAGTCCGGCATCTCAGTTCACGAGTTCACACTTACAAATAAGTCAGATAGAATAAATGCATATTTGGCGTGCTGTCCGAGGAGAGGGCTCCCCCCGTATTTCTGGTTAAGAAGTAACCGGGCGAGTGTGAGGAGACGGGGTGAAACTGTTGAGGAACATACTCCTCCCGAATGTACTCCTCTCAAACTTTGTTTATAAAATATCAGCTATGGTGAGAGAAGCCACGTTCTGCTCAATGGCCTGTGCAGCGGATTTCTCGGTGCGAAGAGCCAGGTTCGTAGCACTCCCAAAATCGGGCACACTGATTCCGGTCCTTCCTCATCCAGTTTTCAGAGAAGGTCGGCTTGAAAGATCTGCAGTATGGCCATCGAGTGTAATGCCGATACAGCCTGCCCAGCGGTGGTATAAGTATGGCTATGCATAGCAGTAGTAGTGCGGCAAGCTTTAGCTTGTAGCGCCATCTTAGCTCACCATCCAGCAGAGGGCGGGCAAAGATGTGCAACTACAACTACAACTGGAGGAATAGAGTGGTGTCCTTTGTCTTTAGAACTGTCCACCACAGAGAATGCTGCTGAGACAGAGGTCCCTTTGCAAGAAACATCCATCCAGTGGGTTGCTGGCCCATTTCTCTGACTACTCACGGGCAGAGGGGTGGAGGTCATTGGCCATTGGATTTGATGTCACCAAGGGCCCCTTCCCGATAGACTGCTACAGTACGCGAGCCATCTTGAGTAGCTCTGGATGCTTCTGCAATGCGTTTTACATTAATTTAAAATCAAGGATAATTTTTGGCTGCAATATCTTGTGGAAAAGAGTTTTTTCCCCAAGTGTAAGATTTTATGCAGTAAGAGAGAACCTCTCGTAAGAGAACCAGCATGTGGGGGCAATTCATTTGTGATTTATACTCTCTAAATTAAACATTAATAAAAAAAGCATACTCCCATCGGATGATACATTTTTAGGGGGCATGCTATATAATAATTTACATTATAGGAAATGGAACTGACATTGCCTCACGTTGTCTTTTTTTTTTTTTTTTAAAGCCTCGATCTTAATGTGGTGGCAATCTTAACCATAAGAGCATTTATACATCTCTCATTGTCAATGCACTAGCTCACTTTCATTAGAGTCATTTACTAAATTATGTTACATTTCACATTCATCTTTGCCCCAGCCATGCTTAGTTTGATAAAGGTGCAGTCCACTTGAATAATTCCCTGTAATGGAACAATAATGGAAGAAGTGCTTATTCACTTCAAAGAGTCGGTTGTCATTACCTCTAATGTTACTGAGATCATGAACACATTATGGGAGGTTTGTTTAATAGGTTGACTCTCCTTCGCATGTTATTTGTACATGCAGACAACTTATCATTCTGAATTTTATTACAACTATTTAAACACAGCAACTCACACACTTATTAATACATAAGATGGTTTTTTTTCTCTGACACTAATTCCATTACTATAATTAGTGCTTTTCAATTTAACATAAAAATAAATCAAATGGATTGGAAAGTCTTTAAACTGATCAGGGATTTCATAAAATATTGAAATACACAAAAGATTCTCATTATTATTTCATTGCAAAACATGCAAATTATTTTCCAAATAATTCTGAACGTATTGAAGTAAATTGGAGTGTGCTTTTAGATGGCTTTTCTAAAGTGTAGTTTATTTTTTTGTGTAATTTTTAGAGTAGTGATCCATTCCTGTCATGACAGACAGAAGAATAATTACAGTTACAATGAGTTAGAAGTGCCTCAAGCACATCCACCAGTCTTTGAATGGCAAGAGCAAGTGCTGTGATCCATTTGAAGTAAATGAAAACCGAAGATATCAAATCAGCCCAACATTCCTGATCCAATACAATGTAATAATCACCATCAAAAATGTGACCGCAGCAAAATTAATTTGAGAAAACAATCATTTTGATTCTCCTCCGGTCATGTACTGAAACGAGTATCAGTATTAGTCTGTATTGTAATAATCTCCCAAAGGTTTTGTGGAAGTGTTGATGTATTGAGAGACATGGGAACAGGAGCAGGAAACATTGACTCATGTTTTCTGAGGTAAAAACTGAGGAAATTGCATACTAATAAAGGGACCAATGATTGTGTATTGAGGTCCCAGTGAATGAATCAGATATTAAATTTGAACTGGGTAATATGAACCACCCTATGGAAAAGAAGTTTATTCAAGTGTGCTATTATACTTTCAGTCTAATTTTTAGCAATTTAATGTATGTACATCTCAGCAATACATTAAAATTGTAGGCATATACTTTATATTGACAGAAAAATATAGCCCAAGAGTATTTGGCCTATACTTGTACTCAATCTTTTGATTGAGATATCCTTAAAAGCATAATTAATATTCTAAGTGGCTTGTTGTTGTATCTACTCTTTTGATTGAGTGGCCTATTAAATACTTTTCCCACAATAAACGTATTATAAACGTATATTGTTTGTAAATATATTAATGTTGATGTTCCTAATTCCGATTATCTCTAATCCTTGTGTAGGCTAGTTACAAGTAGAGTACATAGGAATTTACTTCATATATACTTTACTCTTTGCCCACCACGGACCCTTTTCACAAACTGATGGTGTGATTTAACGTGATCAGCATTTGTAGTTTTGTATATTTTAATTTTTAAGTATGCTGCCACATCTAACACTATACTTTTTTAATATATTATCTTTGCATCAAATTACAAATAACATACTTGGTTACGCTAGCTCTAGAGAGGTAATGAGTATTGCGTAAGTTTAGCTTACGCTACAAATAGATATTGAAGCCAAAAATCATCCTTTAATTTTGTATTCTTTGTCAACACAGTGCAGCAGCTAGCAGACCTAGAGCAGGCTGTCTAGCGCTCATTGGCTGCTCTGCAGTAACTGCAGCAGCCTACCACTGTGCCTGGCATGACGTTACGCCCAATGATGGCGCCTCGCGGCCACTACGTCACAGCCCGTGCGAGTGGGTGTGGCTTAGCGGATAAAAGCACAGCTCAAAGGCTGCTTCCCTGGTTTCATCATCTGAAGAGGTAGATGCACGTCCCTCTCTAGTGAAAACCGAGGTTATGTTCTCTTACGAGAGGTTCAAGCATCCACTCTATGAGTCCCAGTGAGTCCGGGCAACGCTGAAAAGTGGGAATTCAGGCGGCCAGCAAGCAGCCCGATACATGAGGATGACCTTTGAATCATTTGGGCCAAAATCAAGACAAGCGGCACTAATGGATAGTGGGTGTAAGTCACCCACACATTTAACTGATGACAGAGCCAAAAGAAAAATGGTTTTGAACGAGAGGTATTTTAGATTGGAGAGGGATACATCTTAAGGGCCTCTAGGAGCACTGAGAGATCCCAAATAGGAACCGAAGGTGGGAGCGGTGGGTTCATCCTTCTGGCTCCACTAAGGAAGCGGATGACCAGATCGTTTCTTCCTAACAACCGGCCTTGCTTCGAATCAGCGAATGCTGCAACGGTGGCCACGTAAACTTTAAACGTGGATGGGGACCTGCCCTTATCCAACAGCTCTTGAAGGAAGCCAAGTACCTGCGAGACCTCACCTGTACACAGGTCTAGATATCTGTCGGTGCAACATTTGGAGAGCACAGACGCACAGAGCCGTCTCGTAAAGGGAGCTCTAGAGTGTGTGATCATGTTCATAACTCCTTCTGGCAGTACAACGGGTATCCATTGATTAACCATATGTGCAGAGACCAGCGCTCGGATGCCAGATCGAACCGCAAGCTTGAGAGAGGAGGTCTCTCCTCACTGGAATCGACCAGGGGGCTGTGTGTGACAGACGCGTTATGTCTTTGGTTCTCTATCACGGGGCTATAAGGAGCACCGGGCGGTGCGATTCCCTGATTCTCTTGATTACCTGTGGTAACATTGAGATCGGAGGGAAAGCGTACAGTGGGGAGCTGAGTCAGAACTGGATGACTTTGAGCGCCATCCACTGGACGGCAGGCAAAGGTGTGCTGCGACTGCTTCTTCCATATGGGGAATAGAAGTGTATCCCTTGTCCGCGACGCCGTCCAAGTGGGAGTGCGTCGTAGAGACACTGGTGTGGAGTCTCGCGGAGAACGGTGCATTCTATAATTTAGAAAGCTGTGTGTGGAGATACGGCAAGAAGGGTGTAGGCCTTGATGCAGGTGGCTGATGACGGCGTTGAAGAAAACAGGCGTCGAGACAATTAGGCGCGGGCTCTTTGGGTGGTGACCACTTGAGGCCGAGGTGGTCGACAGCCTTAACAAGGTGGTGCATCAGCTCAGCGTCCACACCCATATGCATCCGTCCAGACTTCTGGATCGAAGAGGAGTGGAGAGAACCACGCCATTCCTCACTGTTCGAGGCCAGGATGGAGCAGCTGTCACCCGTGGCGCCCCCGTCCACCTCGTCCTCTGAAACAAAGGCAGTGAGGGCAGAAGCCGGCATCTGCAGGCATGTGAGGGGGAGTGGGGAAGGCGAAAAAGGCACTCAAGAGAGTTGATCCGGCGAGTGCTTGGTTTCCGCATCGACTGGCTTCTTCAGCCGCTTTTCTCTGCTTGCAGTCACTAATTTCAACGGCAGCTTCTATCCAGATCCAACGGTGCAAAGAGCTTAGCTAAAGAGATGAAAAATCAGGGTAGCAGCCTCCGAGCCGTAATTTTATATGCTAAGCCACACCCACTCAAGCGGGCTGTGCCGTGTAGTGGGCGCAAGGTTCCACCATTGGACGTGACGTCATGCCAGGCTCTGTGATAGGCTGCTGCAGTTGCCGCAGAGCAGCCAATGAGTGTGCTATACAGCCTGCTCTTGGTCTGCTAGCTGCTGCACTGTGTAGACAAAGAATACAATATTAAGGATAATTTTTGGCTTCGATGTCTCGAGAAAAGATGACTTTACCCGTAGCGTAAGCTAAACTTACACAATGCGAGAGAACCTCTCGTAAGAAAACCTGTTAACTCTGCTGTGAGGGTGTTTCTAATACAGCGGCTGTGGGAGGGTTACATTAAAATTGATGTAACACTCCCTCATTTTTCTATCTTTTTGAAAGTTGTGAAAACTTATTCTTTTGAGTATTGCTTTTGTTATTTTGAGCAAATAGGAACAAATATATATATATATATATATATATATATATATATATTTAATGTATTATCTCATTCACCGCTATATAACTTTACCCAAGACTGACGAACTCTGCTACAAACCCTGAAATGTGAAAAAGGATCAATGAATTTTCTGACTATCCATGGCTGCATCTGAAAAATTAAAAATGCTGCCTTTGCAGAATCCATTCCAAAGCAGGACTGCACTGAGGTAAGGCACATCCTAATCCAATTTTAGCTTTACCTCAAGCCTGTAAGATACCTTCATCTGATACATTTTTAAAGTAGCAGTAAGGTAGCAGTATCCTTCTTTTCCTTTAATATCCCACAATGCATTTATCATGGTGTTGCCCATTCACCCAGACTGCATTTTTTGCAGTTAAAAACAGTAAAAAAAAAAAAACCCCACAATGGTCACCAACACAACAGTCAAGCACATAAAACGTGTGCTTACATAAAATAATAATGGAAAAGTAGCACAGTGGAATGGAAAAATGTGTGCTGTGTGAATGGTCACACACACTATTCTTGTGGATCACATTATGCTAGATTAATCCTGAAAAGCCACTTCCAAGGATAATGCACGACACATGGATGGCATTGTGGTGGCTGGGGTAGTACTATTGCAATTTTTTTCTGTCTACCTGGAGCCAGGTATGTTTTGTCTTTTATTCTACTCCTATCTGCCAGATACAGTAAAACACCCATGGGATCTGGATCTTGTTCAGAATAATATGATTTGTTATTTCCTACTGCCTTTTTTAGTGCAGAGGTAAATGATTAGGTGCACATGTAAATCATTTTTTCCACCTGCAATGGAAATAGAGTATAAAGATGATTGATTCATCTTTGCAAACTCTTCTGTTCTTTTCCACGTCAGCATTATTGAAAGTCAACGATTAAAAAAAATTCAGCATTTCTTCCTAGTATTATTTTTACTTAAATATTATACAGTAATGGTTTTAAGTAATTCTGTAATATTGTTAAGTTATTTGTTCATGCTTTCCTACTTTTCATTTCTGTCAAATTGCACTTAAGATGAAGAGGCGACATTACAGACAGGCAATCTTTGTGCACATATCCACCTTGGCTAAAGGAAATGGGGAGTGTGACCCTGTCTGTCCCTTAGGCAATTCTTTAAAATCCCCAATAGTCTCTGAATATGCTGTTCTGCATGACCACACCAGCCCATTCTTTGCTAAGCTGAACTTTTCATTGCTTTACCTCTGCCACGAAAAAGTATACAGTACCAGAGCTTTGGCAGCAAAGTAAAGGCAAGTGTTATCGTAATGCATTATGAGAGGCCAAAATATTTTCACTATCAGGGCACTAACCACATGTTTGATTTAAAATCAAAGGTGAAACATTAGGAATATCTGTTATTTTAAGTTTAACAGTCAAAACTGAAATGAAGACAAAATAGCATGCGATCTTTTATATAATTAATAAAAAAGCATTTTTGAGAAACTTGAAGTGATTGCAATTAAATCCAGGTCTACAGATGACATTTCATTACATGCTAACACCACGTTTAAAACAAATCTGCTGTGCCAAATCTGGAAAAAAAAAATATGTAAGCCTGTTTCATTTAATTTTGATAAGCTAAAATATATGTAAAATAAGAAATAGTCATATTTTGAGATATAAAATTGGTGTGATATGACTTCACGTTGTAAGACACAAAGTCACAATTGCGAAGTATAGTCACAATTGTTATTAAATAAAGACGTTTGATTTCAATTACAAAGAGTAGATGTTAAAACTTCATCCTGATTTACACTCGGCTTTCGCCAAGATAAGCACAAACTAAGATGTAGCTTTACAGTAAACTATGCTTCTCCATCCATTTACGCTTCCTTCTGTCCAGCATTAACGGCTGCAGTGTACTTGGCTCGTCAGCACACACAACGGCTGTAGCCAAGCACACACTAGTAGCCAAGACTTGTTGTTTTACTACTGCACTCCGTTACCGGTAGGCATGGCCTCCCAGGGCAGCAAAGCAAGTGCATTCTGGGAGTTGTTGTCTTTCATCCACATAAGCCAAAAATACATTTTCTGGCTTTTCTCAGTCTAGAAAGCTCCAAATAATTTCTACAACTTCAGTGATCCCAGTAAAACTTCTACATAAATGACCCATTTTAATTATTCAGATAATTACACATACCAAACTCACACATAGTAAACAACTAAAATAAATACAGTTGTACAATTCATGCCAAGGAAACAGATCCAACTTCCATAGATTTGGAGCTTTGAGCCACAAGCTTTAACCAAGGTTTATGGATGAGGGCTGAGAAGCATATTAGCCAGTGAAGCAGTCACCACGACACATTATAAACTCAGGGTTGACCCCGCCAAGCAGTATTACTATAAGTGGCAATATAAATGTAAATGGAATACTTCAACTTAGATATCGGTAAAGATGGAAAACAATTACTCAATCCCATTACATGTGGAATAAATAACACACAACATAGTTGCCAATATAATAAGTTCAGATTTATGGCTTCTATTATGACATTTTATGGCAATGAAATGCTGAACATATTTATGTGATTATTGTTTTGTATACATAATTTGATCTCCCGATTGAACTGAATTATATGCAGAATAATCAGCCTGCTTATTCCAATATAATTGTAAGTCTTTAGAGAAGGGTCTATTGACAGTGGGTTTATAACCAACTCTCTGTTTTCATATTAAGGCCTATTGCTTTTTGATGAATTACTACAATAAAAGTTCACATACAGTACAGTTTCCGACAACAGAATCAACCACAAAAATATTTGGATGTGACCTAAAATTATTTAATTATCTCTTTATAAAAAAAATCCATGAGGCATTTAGAGCACATTAAGCTATTTATAGCTATTAAGCTATACTTGTGCGAGTGTTCACCAAAACATCTTCTTGTTGTGCGTACACATTTGTGTCAAAACTAAAACAGGTTCACAAGAGGCAGAAATGAAAGAAACTGTCTGCTTGAGCTGAGATTAGCTTACATTAGCTCCCTAGAGAAAAAGTATTTCAAAACCTCTAAAATTTCATTTGAATACTCATAACACCCACATGCATAAATGCTTCCTGGCACTTTAGACTCCATCTGAGAGTGCTGAATGCATGCAATCATGGCATGCACCTCACACCTACTCTCTAAACAGTGAGTATCTACTTTTGCCTTTTGAGAAATTAGAAGAATTCTTGGGCACAACAGCCTGAAGATTATTTGTAAATAAACTCAAAGTTGAAAATCTAGAGAGACAATGATTAAATTATTTAATTTTCTTTCAGTTTAAATGGACACTCTTTCAGAAAACACAACCTCAAATGGATTTTGTAGCTCTTCAGACCTTTTCTTAAGGCTGTACAACACATTTCTCTGCATATTTAATGAAAGTTCCTTTTATTCTATAATAGTTGAGACAACAGTGGTCCCTAAGAGGTACTTCTCACAGACAGGGACTCTTTTTTGTTTAAGTTAAAAGGACACCATGAAAGAATTAGCCCTGGTCTCAGTTATTTCAATTTTCTATTTTAGTGGTGCGTCAGAAGACATTTGTCTGTTCTAACGTGATAACGTTAACGTGATAGCACTGCAGAGGTCAGAACTGAGTATCATTGTACGGTTGAACCTTTAGGCTTGATGGACTCAGTTCGATACGTGAGTTGACATCTCTTATATGAACCATCTTGCTGCATACCGCTAAAGCTGAGTCTCAGTCTAATGAGATCAGAGGAGGGAAATAACTTGGCAATCACTTATGATGATTAATAATCTTCAACAGAGCAAAGCTAGACTTGAGAATATGTGTGTGTGTGTGTTAAGCCAGAAGTATTATAGATTCTAAGATGGACACTTGGATTCAAAACTCCAATACTCTGCTAACGCTTTTAAATCTGTTGCCCAAAACCATCAGAACTTGCTCAGTCTAATTGGGAAACCAAGAAAAGGAAATCAAAATGCAATCAGTTAAATCTCTGTGTTATTCTGTATCGCCGTGTAAAACCCTCTGTTTGATCCAAGTGGTCCCATTGGAAGGTTGAGAGAGGTCACCTGGAATGGTGACTGATAAGCACTAGAGTTGCCAGGGCATAACTTGACCATAATTAGCATTAAGGGGATGCTCATTCACCCTTTGCAGCATTCTAATTTATGGATTGTGCCATAAAGGATAAACTATTTGTGCAAAATTCCAATTATGCGTGTGATGCTGAGTCACTGAGAAGAACGAGATGCTGAGAAGAACGAGAAACCATCCACACATAGAATACAGTAATGCAGTCAGTAGTACATTAATGCACATTACAGGGGTAAGTGTGAAGGAAGACTTCAATAATTCATTGGTTATTCAATTTGCGGAGGTTAAGTGGGTTAACTTTTATAGTTAGCAGTGCGGAACCCTTCAGAAATGCACAAAACACATGGAGAATGATCTGATATTCTTTCCAAGTGGAATTAATGTAATTTAATTCCACACACATTAAAGTCCACTGCAAAATTAATTATTTGCTCATTAGTTATACATAATTTACATTTTCATTACATTCAAACTTTTTGTTTTACAATTGCTTGGAAGCTTTTGCAGCTTTAATAGACTATTGTTGTTAATTTCTGAATTCATCACTTGATAGCTACTAAATATAAAACGGTTCCAATCCTTGATTCTGATTGGTCAATAGCTGTGCTTTATTTATGATGAAAAACGGATATGACCGCTTCACCCATAGATATGTATATAAAGGCTAGATCTGTTACGGCGGAGTTTCTATCGTCATCACCGGCGGCCATCTTGTCACAGACAAGCTGATGTAAGATGAGTGGTCAGCACGAACACAAATACTCTTATCCCGTTGAAATCTTGACGGATTTACAAACGGTTTGGTTTCTTACAAACATTATTAATGTAGCTATAATTATTCTGGATGATTATTTATTTATACACTTCTTATTCATAAGTATGCAGTGTCATAGCTACATCTCTGACGTTTATAACAAACCAAACCGTTTGAAAATAGGTAGAAAATTGAGCAAGTTATTGGCATTTAAATAGTACATGTACCATTACCACAATGTTACGAGTGAGCGAGCTGCCTGAGACAAGATGGCCGCCAGGTGCGACGACGACCTCCATTGACAGCAGCGCTGACGACACATCTAGCCTTTCAGCCTGTTCTCACGTAAATGCGTCTCTATAACACGCATTGTGTTTTATCGTGTAATTTATACGCGAAAATTAGTTTTTACGTGCATATGAGACGCAGTTTTTCGCATGCAATTGATACGCAGTTCATTTGCGTATAATACACACGCACCCCACACCACTAATTCTAGCCAAACGTATAATGCACACGCACCCTACCCCACACCTAACCTTAACCTAACCAACCAATGAGTATCATATGCACGTAAAAACTCACTTTAGCGTATATATTACACGACAATACACATGCGTGCTATAAAGATGCATTTAGTGTGATCGGGTTGAGCCTTTATCTACATATCTATGGCTTCACCCAACGGTTCTATTTATCACTGCGCAACACTGCAGTTCCAATGTTGTTTTTATAGAACGTTTTTGCTGTTCACGGTCAGGGACTATTTTTGTTAGTGGAAGGAAGGCTTTTAGTGATTTTACTTCATGAAAGTTGCATATTATAAAATAAACATATATACATTTTTATAACCGTTTTATAACATTTTAAACCGTTTTATAAAAGCAATAAGATAGGCCTACCCAAGGCAAGTTCTGTATCGTGATTAAAGGAGAACTCCGGTCAATTTTAACATTGAGATCATTTTTTTGTACATTTGGAGTGATGTCAGTACAGACAAAAACAACAAAAATCAGTGTTGCCTATCTATCTGGGGTGTCTTCAATCGACACCCAAGCGTCTACAGTCGATGCTTAATGATATTTATACTATTTAATATACAATATTTATATATTAAAGCTGCAGTCTAAACAAATCTGTCAAATGTGAGGGGTAAAAACTGATTTGGACCATATTCAACTGCAATTTGAACATAAAGCGTTCATTGCTATGCTCAGTGCACATTTTATCTTTAAGCTTATTTTATCAGAATTATTTTGTATCTATATTTATATAACTGCAGTGAATAGCCACAGTGTACAATCTTCTCAAAATAACAGCAGACCACAGCCAGTATACTGCAGAAGGCAATAATGCAGTTCTAATTGGTCAGTTTTCAGGGCCTGAGACTGAGTCTCCTCGTCAAGGGTATTACACTGCATCAGAGTGAGAAAGATGCAATACTCTTGGGAATGTCAGCGATTAAGAGGCAGTCAGACCTAGCTTTTCACAGTTCAAGTGCATTACGATATTGTTGCTCACTTTTTTGTCAGTTGTAGGTATTCTAATTGAGCCACCTTCTGGCCCCTCTACCACTTCACTAATGAGAACATTCCCTTGTTATTTTCTGCCCCAAGTCTATGGTGTGATTGTGTAACATACGTCTGCATTCAAGCACTTAAACTTAAGCTGATGGAGTAAAACTTCAACAAATATTTTCTTAATTTACATTGACAGCACACAGCTGTTCAAGACAGCTTGGTGTGTGTTAATTTTACATGGCTTGGATCACCTGACAGGGCAGGTCATAGTGATGTTGAATCACATTGCTTGGAAATGCTTTAGTTTAATGAACAGATTTTGCCATAATTTAGGGACGTTTTTAGCAAACTAGGCGGCTGCCTAGGGCACCATCAGCTGGAATG
This sequence comes from Cyprinella venusta, assembly GCA_038021265.1. Taxonomy (NCBI): domain Eukaryota; kingdom Metazoa; phylum Chordata; class Actinopteri; order Cypriniformes; family Leuciscidae; genus Cyprinella; species Cyprinella venusta. The sequence goes on along the minus strand of CM075868.1, from coordinate 21,818,337 downwards.
AGCCCATGTCTGCCACTTTAACAGGGGTGTGTGTAAAGGGTGTCATAGCCACCTAATTTTTCAAAGCTGGGAATTAAGTCAAAGCTGTGAATTAATAATTTAGACGTTTTGTAAATTGAATGTGCTTATTTGTTGTGGAACAAATACTGAAAAAATGTGTTTATGAATTGAATATTGCTGCAGCTTTCATGAAGGTGCTGAAGAGAGCTTGGGTAGGTCTTAAAATGACTTTCAGTTAGGATATAATCTTTTTTTTCTTTTTATGGTTGATGAAGACTATAGATACAGCACACATATGAGTCAATTGTATGATTTTCCAATCAATTTCTTTATACAGAGTAACCTTGGTTAAATTCTCATTTTGTATTCCAGAGAGTAAAGCCATACAGGTGTGGAGCAATGAAACTTGACACTTGTTTTACTTTAGCTAAACTGTTCCTTTTCACAATTTCTATATCCATGCCCAGATCCGTCTCTCTTGAATACGGACACATGAACACTCTGTCAAAATGAATGAATCTTTTTTCGAACGGAATGACTCGAAAAAAGATTTGTTCATTTTGATGAACAAGTTCAAACAGGAGAGTCATAAACGCGCTTCACAGAACAGAGCAAGGCGAGCATTTGTGCTTATGAAACTTAAACTTGTTTATTTATCTTTTAAATGACCAATCGTTTCCCTAGATAAGACCCTTATTCATTGTCTGGTAGAGTTTAAAGCCATTTGAAGCTGCAGTGCAACTGTCATTGAAGTCCATTAAATTGAGAAAAATACTGTAATGTTTTCATCAAAAACCTTAATTTCTTTTCGTATGAAGAGAGAAAGGCATGGACATCTTGGATGATATGGGGGTGAGTAAATTAACAGCAAAAAATATATATATATTTTTTAAAGTGAACTAATCCTTTAAGCTTTGCCTATAGATTGTGAGTCTGTCTCCGAGTCTACTTTTGTCACATCCTTTAAGAGAGAGTGAGCATACAATTCTAATTTGGTTTCATTTAAGACAGAAAAAAAGGAAAAGCATCACATTTTTTCAGTTCTTTTCCGGGTATTTGTCATGCAGCCATTGTTAAATGAGAAACACATTATATTACTACTGTATTGCACAGCGTTGATCCTTATTTAAGCACCGAAAAAATAAATACACTCAAAATAATAATCTTTATTTTGGATAAGCTGAATCTCACTGGCAGATGGGGGAGATAAAATTTGGAGCTGAAAGAAAGCAGCTGATCTTGTGTTTTGTAAATCAGGAGATCATGTCCTGTCGCTTCAGTCTAAGTGTGGCCCATGAGAGATGTCTATTTTTTGTCATCATGTTCTGAAAGGTCCTCATGGGCCCATTCTTATGCCTCTCCTAAAAACAGCTCTGCTTAATGTTGACATAACCCCTAGCTTTACAAACAAACACCTCATCAGAGGCAAAAACCACACAAAGGATTTCCAGAAAGCAACTTTTGACAGGACTTTGAAACAAACCGGTAACAAATTTGCTGAACCATTGGCTAAGCGAAAAGCTTTGTCCCTTGAGGCCTAGCCATTGCTTTGTAGTCACAGCACTGGAAAGGTCTACAGCAAACTCTCCGAAATTAATCCCACAGTTGGCAACACACCAACACACTTCACTTCTAATTTTATAAACTAGGCTCACACACAGTTTTGAATAATTCAGTGCTATTTGTAATATATTGCATGTAATGCGTCTACTGTAATATCTTATTTTCAGATCCCTTTCACCTCAGCAGTGGGCTTTTGTTCCTCAGTGGCTGTAATAAAGAATGTCGTCTCGGCAAGATAATTTATCATGTAGATTAGACTCTATATACAGAGGGCTCCTCTGTCCATGTTTAAAGTATCTCTGTTTCTCAGCATAGGGTGTATTCATGCTCTCAGTACAGCGTCAAATACTGCTTGCTCTGGTCTTTCCTTAAATTTTTCTTAAATCTTGAAGCAGGCCTACAAATATGTCACCCCATAATTAATTGCTGGTGGCTAAAGACTAATCATGACTAATTGTCGGTCCAATTTTGTCTCTCTATCACAGCAACATGTACAGGCTTGTGAGTCCTCACGGACAGCAAAGACGCCTTCGTTTATCAGAGCTTGAGAAAGATAGGACTTCTGTTTGTTTCTGCTTTGCTTCAATTGTTGAAATTTGTAGAAGAAGGGTCAATGTCCAATCAATGGATTTATTCAAAAATACCAACCCGATCTCACGACCAATTCGTACGAATTCGACGAATGATTAAAAAGTGGCTAATTCGTAACAATTCATACGACCTCACTCGTACGAATTAGTACGATTTTGCTAAATCGTACATATTTTACGAATTGGCCAATTCGTATGAATTCATACGAATGACCTAACCCTTACCCCGCCCCTAAACTTAACCGTCACGTGGGTTTAGACAAATCGTACAAATTCGTACGAGTGAGGTCATACGAATTAAACATTTTTTACTCATTCGTCGTATTCGTACGAATTGGGCGTGAGATAGTGTTGAAAATACATGAAAAATGCAATGCATATTGTAATGAAAATTATTCAATCCCCATTGCAATCAGGTTTATTGGCAACATGTACAGACTTCCAGGGGTTTGCATGAACAAATCATACAAATGTAACTGAAATAGCTCAACTCAACAAATGTTTCAAGTGGTTTCCCCAAATTCAACTACTTTTAATGACTTCTTCAGTCTCAAAATTATTCTCCCTGAATAGAATCCCTCACAACAGCACAGTTGTTTCAAGCACACCATATGAAACTAATCATCAACTACAACTAATCATCGTCCCTTCACAAACAAGGAACATGTTACAAAAACATAGAAAATCTCTAGTGAGATTTGAAGAAGGCGGTTGCAGCACGCAAACCCAAGAATACTGAACTGGAGGCCATATCTCATGAGGAATGGACTAAGATTCTGTCACGGGTGGAGACGACCCCTTCGGGTGGCCAGGTGGGAGGTGCCCTTCATTAGGGACAGCGCCTTTGTAGCGTTGAACGTAAGAGGCGGCGTGATAAGAATCTTCCTAAGGGACACTCGGGGAACACACCATAGGAACATGAACAACTGGTAAGATATATCAACCCGATCACACTAAATGCGTCTTTATAGCACGCATGTGTATTGTCATGTAATATATACGCTAAAGTGAGTTTTTACGTGCATATGATACGCATTGGTTGGTTAGGTTAAGGTTAGGTGTGGGGTAGGGTGCGTGTGTATTATACGCAAATGAACTGCGTATCAATTGCACGTGAAAAACTGCGTCTCATATGCACGTAAAAACTCATTTTCGCGTATAAATTACACGATAATACACGATGCGTGTTATAGAGACGCATTTACGTGAGAACAGGCTGGATATATTGTATCTTTCGAGTCTTCTTAGCACGGTAAGAGTGAGCATTATCAGGGAACCGGGCCCTGTTCTTTTAATAATTGTATTATTTCTTACTGAAGAGGTTTCACCGCACTCACGATAAACAAGGTGCCAGACAGACAAGACTAGAAATATCAAAAAATAAATAAACTATCCACACACTTAAATCCTTAAAGCAAATTTAAAGGGATAGTTCACTTTGAAATACATTTTTGATAAGTTTAAGCTTACCTCAAGGACATCCAAGATGTAGGTGTCTTTGTTTCCCCAGTAGTTTAAATTTTTATATTTTTAGGTCAAACCGTTCTTGTCTGTCAATCATATAATGCAGGTATATGGGGTTCACCTCAAAGAGCATGCACAGAGAAGTACAAATGAAACATGATTTAATGACTCGTAAGTACACATTGATGGCCTAAGACACGAAACGAGCGGTTTGTGTGAGGAAACGAACAGTATTTATAGCGCTTTTACTGCTTGTAATCACAGTCACGTCCAAGTACTCTGAGGCCGCGGGTGGTTCGGTCTGTGCATGCGCCGGAAATCCCCGGAAGTGATCTCTCGTGGTTGTACATCACTCATTGTTTGAGGTAAGCTAAAACATATCAAAAATTAATTTCAAAGTGAACTATCCCATGAATCAACAAGTTTTCGGTCAAAAGACCATCCTCAGGGCATACAGACAATAATGCTGCGTTCCAATTCGCTTACTTATACTACGCCCTAAAAGTATGTACTCTTTTTGTGAAGAAAAAGTACATACTTTTGAGTGTGTAGCTAATGAGTAGGCAAGCTTTGGGACATACTGTCACGCCATCTTTAACAGACAGCTCTGTCGCATGCTGTGTGCATCCTGTCACCATAAACTGCCCTGTCTATCATCTTGTCACAGTTAAAATCCTTCATTCAATCTAATTTGATTGCCTACCGTTTCAGAGAGCATGTTCATCTGCCAGTCGTGGGTCTTGTGGATGCTCTCCATGTGTTTGCGATTTGAATATGGATTTTAAAAGGTAATGGCTAAGTTCACAATGCTGCTGCAGATGCAACGTGGACAACATTAAATAAATTAATTTTCGTCAGGTTAGATACTGATAATTAATCACTCAAACCTTTTTAACTAAACCTCTACATAACAGACTGACTCACACGTCCTCCATGTCTGTTTTTAACACTTTTTTATTCGTGTTTCTAGTTCTAAAATGTTTAAACATTCCATGTGACTACAGTGGCTCAACTATAAGTTTATCAAGCATCGAGAATACTTTTAGTGCGGAAATAAAACAAAAATAACGACTTTATTCGACTATTCCTTTTCTTCCTTCTGGGCCTGAGATGAGAGTTCAAGAGAATTGCGCAAGAAGTAGTAGAAAAATAACGCAATTCTCGTGCATGCGTCGAGAAGTATGTGACATCAACATGACTTCAAAGTGTATATTTTTAAGAACTATTTAAAGTTTAGTTTAAATATTAAAGCACAAACTAATTTAGCCGTAAACACATGCATGTCATTGATGTCAGATCTACGGTTGCAATTTGTTGTAACATGCAATTCGGATTCAAATCAATAAAGGAGTTTAAGGACATTTGTCATAAAAAATATTAAAATATGCCATAGTATATAAATATATGACTTTGCTAAAATGAGAATCTATTGACTTGAAGAAGTACAACTACGTGCAATCACCCTTTGGCCCTCGTTTTTATTGAAGAGAGTTGCTTAATGAGGCTAAACATGGCAGAGGTGATGGACCAAAATGGGGACGGATGTTGCTCTGTCTGGAAGAGGGGAAGGATGTTATTATAATTGATAGCCCTTGCCGCTCACTCCCATTTCAAAGTTCATTACCAGCAGCACTGCACTCCTCACGTCAAGCTTTTGCAAGGTGGTTCATGGTTCTTCCCAGCGCAAGAGAGATTTATGGACCCAAGATGAATAATCGGGGCTTTACAAATACACTATAGGAAATGAGATCATGCGCTCTAAATCCCTCAAGATTCTCAGTCCAACATTCATTTAGTCTTACTATCATTGTTTTCAAATGAAGCAAAAATGTCATTTACCCCCAGAGAAATTCAAAAATAGTTCAAATGCATTAAATGGAGCAGAGAGATGATAAAAATGTAATTTAAAAACAGTTACTTTGTTAACATTGTTTTATCAGATGTGAAGGTCTCTAGCAAATAATGATGGGGATATAGCCTAAACTCTCTTTATGTATACATGAATGCGTGAGGTATTATAGACAGTAGACAGCTATTATGACTCTGTCAGTGTGCTGGTGGGGAGGTCACATGCCTAATTCTGGTTGACAGTAGAAGAAACTCATTGTGTCTGAGATATGCACTGTCCCTGCTATATGGAGATTCTTAGTCTCTATTTATGGAAAGTTCATTAAAAAAGTACTACCTCTCATGTTGTTCCAAACCTGTAAACTTTAATCTACGGAACAGAGAGAAAAAAAAGATATTTTGAAGAATGTTTCAACCATTTTTGTCTACACTGTAAAAATCTTTTTTTAAATACTTTTGAAAGCCACCAGAGAGATCTCACGAGATCCGACACAAACCATAAAGTAGAAACAAGCTCCTAAGGCAAGACCTGCTGTTGCACTTGTCATTACTATTCATTTAAAGCATCAATGGTCAATGAAATTAGCTTTCAAACTTTGGTCTGGTAGGCAGACAGTATTTATTATAGTGATAGATAGTCAGCGCATCTCTCGTCCTATTTTTCAAACCTATTTTATTTCGATAATCCTGTTTTCAAATTTTGACAATTTGTATCAGATTGATCCTTTCTCTGTTCGATTTTGCGATCAATAATCTAGCAGGATCATCAGTCTTACATTACACAGACAGTATAACATGACTGGAAACAGGACAAAAGATGACTCAAATTTAACATGCATAAACAATGAACAATAGTTTATGATTCAGTATTGCAATTATAGACAATAATTCATGCCCTCCTTTTTAATGAGTACAGGATGTCTAAGAAATCCCTGATGCCTAGTTACAGCTGGACTGACAATTACTGCAGTATCCTAATCAGTTTATCCATTTCCACCGAGCTATTGTTTTAAAATTATCTTCAGTGACATTTTGGTGACATTTACAAGAGAATTAAATGCTATTGAAATTTTGTTCCTGAAGCATCAGTACGCATTTTTGAGAAACATTAATGCTAATAGCATACAGTATATTACTTCTGTCTTATATTACACTATTCGAGAAAAGGGAGCAATTGCTCATCAAAGAAATTGTTTTACCTCAACAAGTCAAATAGGCCTACTAATGATAAAACACCAGCAAACAGTGATTTTAAAATTGAAAGATGAAATATAGAAGATGAAGCCGGGTTTCGCCGCTTTACCTTGAAGACTGACTAATGTTAGTCTGTGAAAGTACCTTCCAATATTATTGCTTAACTTTATTAAGTTTAAAAATATATATTTTGCATCCTTTGAGGAAAATGGAGGAAGATGGTATGGGGGAAAAAGTCAAATAATCACAACGAAGTTAATGTTGCAGTGTCAAAACATAGGAAGTGTTTTTTTTCATCTGCTGTTTCCTTACATCATTGAATTTTTTATTGAATTTTCATTGCAAAAAATAACTTTTAATTAGTCATTTTCATCTCTCAAAATCACCAAAAGTAACATATTGTACTCAGACTGATGCAGATCTATAACATAATCAATAAACAATTACAGTTGTTACCAAAATATAATTTGAAAAAATTAACCAAATCAAATTAGCTCAAATGCCAATCAATAATACGATCCTAACAATGTCACATCTGTTTTTGTTCTCCACAGCTCACCCAGACCTAATGATGTCACTGGAATACAGTCACTTTTTCCATGCGTCCTAGTCTTTTTTCAAGTCTGGAGTGTCATTTAGTGACATCAGTATTCCCATCCAGGCCTGGAAACCCTTACATGGAGCTAAACCCCTCGTCATGCACCATAGATATGTCAGTGACTTCACATGTCCTTATAACCAAGCAGCAGGCCACACAAACACAGACAGCAAACACAGCTAGGTCTCTGACTCTCATATGGGATAAATGATGATGCTGTTACTGTTAGGTGACAGAAAACAATGAATACCTTTTTAGAGAGCTGTCAGACTGTATTCAAAGGCAGAATACTAACCCAACCCATGAAGCCTCTCAACTGATTCAGTTACTTACTTGTCAACAGAATAATATGACAGTGTAAAGGTGTTATCATACATCAGATGGAATGGACAAAAATAGAGCAGAGTCTTACATTTTTAAACTATGGTCACATTTATCATATTCAGAGTTAAAACCTTATAGATGATTTTAATAAATGAGGACATCTATTCTTGCCCTCTTTTGTAAATATTTAATTAATCTAATCACCATTCTTTATGAATAGAATAGAGGGCAGATTTTTCATTGATAATAAAATATTACATTTTAAGAACTGTTCCATTCTCTTAAAGAGATTATCATAGAAGAATTGTAACAGTAGAAACTGTTTTAACATGTTTGTACCATGCCTCAGCGACTACATTTTAGCATAATCCGAAAGAGATTAATTTGTAGTAACAACAATGCAGCATTTTTTCCACCAAACAATTTACTTTAGAATGGCATTCAGTGCATCGGGAAAGTATTCAGAGCACTTCACTTCACTCCACGTTTTACCAAAATGGATTCAATTCATTATTTTCCTAAAAAATTCTACAAACAAGACGTTTGTTTGAAATCTTTAAAAAAAAACACATGTACTTAAGTATTCACGGCCTTTGCTAAATACTTTGTTATAGCACCTTTGGTGCCAACTGGCTGACATGCTTGAGCAGCAAATCCCTGTGTTCACACAACTGCTCCCGAGACTGCACTAGTATCAGCCAGTCGTCGAGATAGTTGACGTTGTGAACGCCGCGCTCTCTCATGGGAGCGATGGCTGCCTCCACGACCTTCGTAAAGATGTGGGGTGACAGGGCCAGCTCGAAGGGTAGGACTTTGTACTGATATGCCCAACCCTCAAAAACGATACGCATGAATGGCCCATGGCAGGATGGAGACAAGAAAGTACGCGTCCTTCAGGTCGATTTCTGCAAACCAATCTTGGGGACGGATGCATTGAAAAATGCGCATTTGCATTAGCATCCTAAATGGGAGCTTGAAGGGCCCGGGTAAAGATACGCAGGTCCAAGATTGACCTTAACCCACCACCTTTCTTGGGCACAATGAAGTACGGGCTGTAGAAGCCGGTCTACATATCGGCTACTGACACCACCTCTATTGGGTCTTTTGCCAGCAGGACAACGATTTCTGCGTGCATGGCAGGAGCAGATTTGCTTGACAACAAAGGCTTCAACAAACCGGACCAGGGGGACCAAAGGCACTGAGGTGGAGGATTCGTGAGAAGGCGGATGACCAGGTCCTCAAATGCGTTGTGCTGCTGGCTGGCAAACAAGAGGGGGCTGAGGGGTGCAAGGCTGTTCCCAAGTTTCTGTTTCCATCGCACGGCCAACCTCACCCTCTTGGGACGCAGGGATGGAGGAATTCATTGTTCTGACAATTCGAGTACCTCTGGACTTCGGGGAGCCAGTGGCGGAATGGTAATCATCTGAATAACTTGCCCGGAGGGCGAAGTAAGATCTAGACTACCCTTACGCATGTCCATGAGTGTCTTGGCCTGGTAGACCTGCAACAATGCCATGGCATGCAAAGAGGAAGCGGCTTGCCCGCAAGAACTCTCCCTGCGAGGGGAGACAAGGATCCCAGGTTCAAAATACAGCAGCCGTTGGCAACAAGTCGGACGCAACAGACCGCTCCACTGGAGGGATAACCCTCATAACCCTTCACTGCTCCTCCGTCAAGGGTAGCGAGGGGGTAAGAACCACTCAGGCAGTTTTCGGCAGTAGAAGGTGCCGTCCATGACCTAGTAACCTCTCCATGCACTTCGGGAAAGAAGGGTATTGGGGCGGCGGGCTGAGAACAAGCACGGCCCGCCCGAGACACCAATCATACAACCGAGACAGGTGGAAGGTTCCACTCGAGCCTGACAGCCAGGGTGGTCAGCTTCAGCATAGCTGAAGATTCCGGATCCGCTCAGGCAACATTATTCTCCCAGAGGAAGACAACACAGTCGAGTCATCATCTCTAGAGGCCAGCTCACACTCCAATGATGCAATCGGCCTCCTGTCCTCTAGGGGGGAACCCCGTGTGAAACCATTACAGATGGACCAGCACACTCCAAGGGGGGGCTCACACAGCTGTGGTGGAAGGGAGGAGCCCACAAGAAATGGTTACCGGGAGAGACATCCAACACTACCCTTCTATCTCACGTGGTACCTGAGGGTGGGGCATGGTAATGGGGACTCACCAGGGTGGTAATTATGTAATTTTAGGGTCAAGGCCTCCACCTTTTCTTTTTTTTAGGGGCACCAAGGCCATATGACAGGGCACAAAGGCCATTGAGTACAATTTGATGGTTTTCCCATTCAGATTAATACCATAACATCCAAATTTGGAATAAGACATGAATTATGACTTTTTTAATAAAAAAACATTTTTTAAAAAGAGAGAAAGAGAGAGAGAGAGAGAGAGAGAGAGAGAGAGAGAGAGAGCCATTACATTCTAGAAGGTAAAAAAAATCAGACAGAAAGCATAATATTTTATGTATAATGCAATTATGATAAAGTGTATAGATTATCATAACATTATATAGAGAGCGCCCTCAGGCTGCTGGTATGAATTGAAAAAAGCACATCAGTATACAGCGCTCATAATGATTACATTGACACATTTGGCTATAAATTGAATAAAATATTACTGTCAATAGAAATCTGAGAATATATCAATATTTCTCCAAATCTGCACACTTTTGAGCTAAAAGCCGTGAGGGATGTTGTTTTGTGAATCGCTGTCATGATGACAGCACAGGAGTTTTTATTTTTATTTTTTTTTAATGAATGGAAATGTCTGACGCAAATTGAGACATAACTGTCTGTCAATATAAATTTCTCAGAATACAATAGTGGTCAAATACTGAAATGTGAGTCTTATATATTTTTAATGATGTATGGTTTAACGTAATAACATTAAATCTCTTATAGTAACTTTGAATAAAAAAATAATAAAAAAAACGCTTCAGTGCGCAAACGCACTGGCAACAGTTAACAGGTTTAAGATACCGGCAATTCTATGTGTTAATTCAGTCAAATCCTACCACATTAATCAGTTACATATATCAAACCGGCTTAGCTCGTTTGCTATGCTAATGCTTACCTGAGTGTCGTTCTTCTGTTGGTGCTTTTCGCACTGCTGTTTTAGGCGTTAGATCATCCATATGATTATGACACTGCATCTGCGTGAATCCATGAGCTAATTGAAGTCCCGAGACTGTCAAGACATAATGACAGTTTTAACAAATATGCAAAAATATATTTGTTGACAAAAGTTACCAACTGCAGCTTTATATTGGGCTCGCCCCCAAGACACGACGATGCTCACCCGAATGGCCAATAGGAACGTGGCCCCGCCCATGACATATTTTTCACAGTGAAATCTAAATCCGAGAGCAAGAAATTGCATGGAGAGCAAATAAAAGTGTATTGAGAGAAACACTTTTTTTAAGAAAATGTTTTCACACTGATAGCAAACAATATATATTTAAGTATTTTCAGAGAATTTTTTTTACCAGAAATAATTAAAACAAATCAAATTTATATTTGTTTATTTCTCTCAAAACTTTTTTAGTCTCAAATATTATTATTTTTTCTCATGAAATGCTTTTTTGCTATCAGTGTGATAACTTTTTCTCTCAAACTTTTTCACTCTCTCAGATAATTTATTTTCTCACATGTAATAAAGACACAATTCTAGCTCTATAAATCAGTATTTAGATTTAGGCTAACTAAATATAATATCAACATCAACTACATTAACTTAATGTAATATAATTTGTTAAAGAGAAGCAATTAATCGCTGTGAAATATGAATTTGTCCATGTTGTTTAGCCTACTTTTTAAGTGAAGCAAGTCAACAAAATATTTTGACTATACTTAAAAAACATAGGCCTAAGCAAAAAAGCATTTATTTTGCATGTTTTTATTTTAACCCTCTGGGCTTCTTCGTAAATGGGTTACACTTAGCTTCCTCCCGGTCAAAAACGGACGAAGCCTTAAAATTTAACTTTACTTTTTCCCAGGATAACCGTTCAAATATATTTTTGTTCTATAATATTTTCTGATTATTATTTAGAATTTTCAGAGTTTTTTATGATACTTTGCTTTAATTCTATAATTTTTAAGAGCTATTTTTTTCATTAGAATTAATATATATATTTTTATTTTATATTTATTTTTATTTTTTTTCAATAAATGCAACAATTCACATCAAAATAGAGTGCCAGCTTAATAAAAAAAAATGTTCCAGTAGAAGAGCGCCACCTTGTGGCTTTAAAACATAGTTAAATGTGTGCAATGTCCTGCACAGCCTGTAGGCTGCCCATAGCTTCCTATGTAAATACATAGAAAGGCTTTTTGATTCCTGTTGTTGTTTTAGACATGATTTCTCTATCTTATTCGGTTTTTTTAATTTAGATATACATTTAGATATTCTAAAAGACAACTAATTAATTTTTTTATCAATTTTTTTTAGATAAGTGTATCAGGTTTTGCATTATGCTTACAATCAAACAATATCATTTGGTTAGAAAGGAAACACAATGCAAACATTTTTGTTACTCAGTATTTGATCATTCCAATAATCGAACAAAATAAGGGATGGTTAGTGATAATTCAAAACACTTTAAATATATTTTGCAATAAATTGGTATTTTTTTTATAATTTTTTTATTCAATAAGTGATAAAAACTTCATAAGAGAACAGCAATTGTGATCGAACAGAAATAAACATAAAATAATGCTAATTAAGTTAATTTTCTCTCTCTCTCTCTGTGTGTGTGTGTGTGTGTGTGTGTGTGTGTGGACACGCATTTGAGCAAGAGTCTCTTTTGTATTATTTATTTATTTATTTTTGCATACTCTCAAAATTTGCTGCAGTCTTACTAGTGAATCTATCTCTCTCTCTCTCTCTCTCTCTCTCTCTCTCTCTCTGTGTGTGTGTGCGTGTGTGTGCGCGCGTGCGTGTGTGTGCATTTGAGCAAGATTTTTTTTTTTCATTTGTTGATTTCATTTTGCATATTCTCAAAATTTGCTGTTGCAGTCTTCCCAGTGAATCAATCTCTCTCTCTCTCTCTCTCTCTCTCTCTCTCTCTCTCTCTCTCTCTCTCTCTCTGTGTGTGTGTGTGTGTGTGTGTGTGTGTGTGTGCGTGCGTGCGTGGCAATTATTTTTTTTAATTTGTTGATTTTATTTTGCATATTCTCAAAATTTGCTGTTGCTGTCTTTGAATCTCTCTCCCCCTTTCTCTCTCTCTCTCTCTCTCTCTCTCTCTCTCTCTCTCTCTCTCTCTCTCTCTCTCTCTCTCTCTCTCTCTCTGTGTGTGTGTGTGTTCGTGTGTGCATTTGAGCAAGATTTTTTTTTTTTCATTTGCAAATTTGCTGTTACGGTCTTACCAGTGAATCTCTCTATCTCTCTATGTGTGTGGGCGTGTGTGTGTGTGTGTGTGTGCGTGTGTGTGTGTGTGTGTGTGTGTGTGCGTGCGTGTGTGCGTGTGTGTCTGTGTTCGCATTTGAGAAAGATTTTTTTTCATTTGTTGATTTTATTTTGCATATTCTACAAATTTGCTGTTATAGTCTTGCCAGTTTATCTGTGTATGTGTGTGTGTTTGTGCGCGTGAGTGTGTGTGTGTGTGGGGGGGGTGGTCTTATTTGCACTCTTGATGTTTTAGAGTGTCACCCCTTCATTGCTGTACACTTTTTTTCGGCACAGTTGCTGATTTGTAGCTTGTACCACCGAAAGTTTCTCTGAGTTTTCCTGTTTTTTCGTGTTTCCCATTCATTTCCTATGTCGGTCATTTTTGACCGGGAGGAAGCTAAGTGTGACTTTTTTTTTTACGACCCTTTAACAAATGAGAATCATCTCCTTGATTTTTTTGTGTGTTCATATAGGTAATACAACAAAAGTCACCAAGTTTCAGCCCCATCCGATCAAGCAAAAAAATTAAACATTTCAAAATGTAACAGTTTTCGGTCATTTTTGACCGAAGAAGCCCAGAGGGTTAATAAGCCTGTGTTCTGCTACATTGCTTCACCTTATCACACCTCTGGCAATTGAGAGACTATTATGTAACAAAAGCAAAACAAATGCAAGTGGCGTCTCCTTGCTCAGAAGATACGAGGCGCATCACACGAAGAGGACCAAGATAGCTATTCGCTTGATTTAGTTATTTAGTCACTACAGCTGAACATTAAAACGTTGAGAACACCTGGACGGAGCATCTGCTCGTGCAGCGACGCTTCTGTGAATGACGGAACCGGCTACGCCTAAATCCGTTGGGGGAGAGGAGGGAGAGCAGCCGACAAGGAGAGAGAGAGAGAGAGAGAGAGAGAGGAGAGAGAGAGAGAGAGAGAGAGAGAGAGAGAGAGAGAGAGAGAGAGAGATGAGCGGGAGGGGTGGGGGGTCTGACAAACTAAAGGAGGGAGGAATTGCTGAAGAATCAGACCAACTAACATAAAACGCTGAGAGCCACACCGGGTCTTTGATTATGACGTAGCCAGGATTCTCGAGCGATCAGCGCACATCCATCGCGCGCCTCAGCAAGTTGGTGAAGAGACTCGCCGGCGCGCGTGAAGCTTGCAAGCCTCCTCCTCACCTCATAAAGTGCATCGGTGACGAAAGCAATCGCGAGCGCGTAAATTCAGCACTTGGCTCACGAGACAGCTCCACTGTGTCGGCTTCCCTAACTGGTCTCAATTTAAAGAGCAGTTCTTTCAGTACTTTCAGAACACTCTCGCACGCATGAACATTAGAAGTGTCATCATATTTCTTGTGCTCATCTAGCTGTGATCCATAGACCGGGACCATTTTTATTCTCCACTAAATATGTACCAGGGGCATTTGCAGGTAAGACTCTGTTCACATAAGACGTACAATGATTTTCTTTATATTTATGATGGCTGTTATTTGTATTGTTTTAGATCACCGGATTGCACTGAAGCATGTTAGGTGCAATTATCCAGTGATGTGTGCATTCAAATCATGTCAAAGTTTTATGAATCAAGTTGGATTTTATCCTCCTCGTAAAGAGTCTTGCTTGCTGTTGATGTCTATTGTGTTCATTATTTAAGATAGACTCTAGTCTCCAAATGTTTTTTTTTAATGTTTTAAACTAATGCATGTTAAGACAGTGCTATTAGTGACCATGACGCAGGTGCCAGTTGGACAATTTAAAAAGTAAAGTACTCTCTTTGCAGAAAAGAAAGTTTCCAGTTACAAACATAAATGCAGTTGCACACTTTGTTAAATTATCACCAATAGTGGATTACCCAATATTTTGTTGTATTATAAATCAGCCTACACAGTTGAACTTGAAGGAGCAATCCATAAATCACATTATGTGCAAAATGAGACCCACCAGGGTGTTTTGAACATCTATGCTTACAGCAACAATAAGGTTTGATTGTGTAGCTTTTGATGAAGATCTGTTAATTATGTAACTGCTAAATTAAAGCAGGCAATGCTTTGTTTACCAAGTCTCACAACTCTAGCTGAATATTTTATGACTTCTATTAAAGCATCTTAGGAAACCAGAGTAGCTTTTTGATACCCTTTGTCTCTATGGTCTGCTGTGTATTTGGTTACCTTCATATGTTTGGCTTTATTTGAATTATATTTACAATAATTCTCTAGTTTGTCCAGCATTTCAACACAACTCATACTTTCACATTTGAAAGCCTTATCTAATTTAAAACGATGTGCTATATGCGATATTGTACGAGAATAATTGTTCAGTTGTGTTATTAATGTTCCAGGAGACAGAAAATAGATTTGTTTTCAGGCAACGGTAATCAGACACTTGATAAGAGTCTCATATGATCCTATTCATAACTGTTCTCATCATGTTCGAGGCTTTTATTTCAGGCTTTGGGGAGTTAGGGAGAGTAAGATATCACATTTTCTCTGTCAGGTAGGGAGGTAATTTAAGAGGAAATGTTCTCTCTGTGCAAAGCAGATGTTTTATCTGTCCTTCACTGGGCTCTTTGCAGCTCCTCCTTTCCTAAACAGACACACTTATCTTGACAGTGATGGCTCATTCTCCTTTAAAGCCATCTCAGAGTATATAAGAGCCAAACAGTTTGCATGTGCACATTATGTATGAGTATACATAGCAGCACTGCCATGAAGAGTTTAAAACAATGAAGTTTCAAAGCTATATCAGTCATTAACAGATGATCATGCGTTGCTGCTTTTATTAAAGTTCATTTAAAGTGAAACTTGGTTTTCAAAGTTTACCTTGTGGAGTGTTTGTGAACATCCAGCTTTTGCTGTTAAACACCAGCCTCTTACCACACTAGGGGGCATTGGAAATCAGTATATACCACTGATCATTTTCATAGACCAAATTCCTTTGAGTGTAAGTTCTGTCGTTTCATCTTTAACAACAATTTGATGATAATATATCTAATACAAAAACATGTTTTTTTAATACTTGCATAGCATGACAGCTCAGCCGATCATGATATTTCCTTCGTGAAAAACACAAGAGGAATTGTTCATATATTTATCCTGTGACAATCAGTGAATAGTTTTATTTTAAGAGCTATTTGACCTGTTTAAAACAAATATCTGCTCACATTAGATGTAGCCACACGTGTTATAATTATTACTATAAATAACTCCAGTTGCTTGGGTGATTCCTGCCCTTTACAGCCATACCGCTGTTTGAGATTAATTTGCAATTCAGTGTTGGATTCACTATCAAACATGGGCATCACAAATAGTCCAAAAGTGCAGCTATCTTCTGCGTGATTTGTCTGTCTTGTTCCGGCTGTGGCTAGAATGCGCCACACTGTCCGCCCAAGATAAAGCACCTTATGGAACACTAGCAAAAGCTCCTGTGCCTTTTTTATCTTATTAATTAGTCGGGGGGGATCTTTTGCATATTCAGGAATTAATGGAGTGTCTCTACTTTGCTCAGTTCAGGGTCTACTTGTCATTTTTAGAAGTAATTCTTGTTCTCTAAACATATGCTTCCTTTTCATCTCCTTTTCAGAAAATCTTAGCCTGTGTGTCCGCTTCCCTACAGGATAAAACCTTTTATATAATCCAATAAAGAATCTTTTGTGTCACAGTTCAGTATTCACTTAGTTTATCAGTTCCTGATTTTTGCTTTTTATTTATTTCATAAATTATAAACAACCATACCACCATGAAATTATAATTGATTCTACAAATTATGGCTCTTTATGATTCCCATGCATCACTTTTTAAATCACTCTGCTCATATGGTCCAGCTTTGGCTGCATTATTTTGCTAGTGAGCCACATTAGACAATAGGGGAGCGCAGGGCACAACCTAACGCATTTTGGTTTTGGCTCAATTAATTAAAAAATAATTAGGTTAGATTAATATATTTTTTTACACAAGCAACATACACATCTCTGCTACATATGAACACTTAAAGCTTTTTTTTTTCTAGGACCTACCAGTACAGTTGGACTTAAAGTGAGAGAAGTCCAATTGTTAAAACTTAACCCATATGCTGGGTTTATTGTAGCAGACAGAGGGGTTAGTTGTAACACTTGTGTGTAACAAACATAATTCAGTACTATTTTATTTGTTTAGTCCATCCCTCCATCCTCATCCAATCATCCTTCTATCATGGATCAATATCATGGATATAGAGACATAAATAAGTTTTGCAATAGATAATAATAAAAAAAAATCATAAAATATTGTAATTGAAATTGAATTAGATTTGTGTGTGGCAGCTGCATGTAAAATTATTATTATTAATAATAATAACAGTAAAAATAATAAAAATGAGCTTAAAATCAAAATTTAAAAGGTTTATTGCATTAAAATAGGCCGTATTTTAATAAATAAGCAAGTGATCAATGCATTTAAACATTTTAAATTCCAGCATTGTTTGTGAAAGTCCAACAAAGTTAAATGTGTAAATAAATACTCAAACCTGAAAAGTTGTGTGGCTCCCTGTTTTCATTTGATTATCATTGTACACTTGGCGGCTTAGTTGTAACACTGTGCTACAACTAACCCCGCTGTGTATTACATATTTTAAGCCTAGCTGACAGTTGCTAGGAATTGCTGACATGTTTCAAAACGGTGCTATGTTTGAGCCAACAAGACAGTGATTAAGGCAATATAAAGTTCGATTTGTAAAAAATGAAAAAAAAAATGTACTTGCATGGTGTCAAAACACTCTTTGTCTAGTATCTTCACAAAATATTACCAAAACTTTCCACAAATCCATGGGAGACCGTCTTCTGTTAGCGAGAGACAAATAGCGTAAACAAAACCTGCGTGACCTTGAGTAACTACGTAAAAGGTCCGTGTTACATTTAGCCCAGCGTTAGGTTGTGCCCCGCGCTCCCCTATAACTTGCCATTGCCAAATTGTGCGTACACTGTAAGTTACTCTGTCTTAGCTTGTTTATGTAACTGTTGAAATGGTATATGAATTGTATAATTGTATTAACTGTATACAAGACTCATTTATACACACATATACGTGCATTCAGTTAACCTTTTGTTCTGAATATCAGCATTGTTTTTCTAAGCTCAGTCACATGACATGTCTTAGGTGCAGTAGGGTAAAATACTTCACTTAGAGTCAGTTGTTCTGTTGGCTAACAATTGGCCATTACCCTCAAGAGAGCCTTGGTATAGCATTTACTGGGCTCTTCCGGTCTGTTTTTAAACATATAAAATTAAATAAATGCAGTGTTATCCTCCCATTTTCTAAATGCCTGCCTAATGGGTACTTCATAGAGCTTTTGTGTTGTGCCATTGTGTGGCTTTGGCTTGTGAATGGAGTCTCCCTGATTTCCCACAGGTGTGCAGATACAACCCTGTCCAATGTTTTCTTACCACTGCTATTATAGGCTGGCAGGAATGAGGTTGGCTTTTTCATGTTTCACCTCTGGCTTTGACAGTGATAGTGCTTTTGGTGGGAAGGTGAATGGGAGTTCATCTTGGGCTTTCGCCTTTTGAGCTGAGCTCAAAAATAGAGATTGAGACGTGCTTGTGTGACACCTGTGAGTGTGAAATATGCTGGCCCAGATTGCAGCACACTGAGGCGAGTGGGCTCTCAGAGACCCTACAATTGTGACAGCTATTGATTTATGTGTGATGGTCTTAATATGACCTTTCAGGGCCTTTCCCTATTGAAAAGTCTGAGAAAGAAAAAGACAGATAGTTTTAGAGAGTCTATCCTCGAAATAGTAATGTAATAGCATAGATTAATCATTTGTGGGCTAATGGAGGTTAAATAAATGGTGTTAGAGGCAATGCTGCTATACATGTGATAAAATTACAACCAAATTCTAAAAGCACCCTGATGGAAACAGCAAAGATACATAACAGCACTCTGCAAACTGTAAAAAATGTGAAGGGAAATGCATGTGTTTTGTGGCCAACCAATTTATGCAGCTATTTTCAAATGTCCCTCAGAGGTTTAAAATTCTACAAAATGAAAAGACGGCAGGTTCAATCCCTTATTGACCTATAAAGTGTTTGTTCACTTCCCTCTTAAAGGGATAGTTCACTCGTAAATGGAAATTCTGTCATCATTTACTCACCCTCATGTTGATCCAAACCATATGATGATCTTTCATCTGTGGAACATAAAAGACAATATTTTGAGATCTGTGTTTTTGTCCATACCAAATCAATGGTCACCAAAAATGATTACCAAAATTCTTTTAAAAATTCTTATTCAATTCAATACATATTGTACATAGAGAAAATACAGTTAGTTAATCATGTATTAATTCAGGGCATAACATATCGCCGGCATCGTCGTCTCTTCACAGGCGTTTAGTCATCTCATCGCTGGTGTTAGGCCATCTGAAGTCTCTATGAGAGGCTGGATACAAACTGGAGCTGACGAACGTTATTTAACAGCAGAAAAGCAGATGGGAAATACTTAGCATTGCTGCTGTTCTTAATATTAATGCAGTTGATCTGATTCAATAGTTGGAAATAAAAGGTATGTGAATGCTTGGGTAAAGAGATGCATCTTTAAAACTAGTTTTAAACTGGGACAGCGAGTCTAAGCCTCGAACAATATCAGGAGGGCTAATCCAGAGTTTAGAAGCTAAATGTGAGAACGCCCTCCCTCATTTAGTTGGATAAGAATGACCAGAAGCCTCGAATTTAGTGATCTTAAAGAACACAATGGATTATAGAGCGATAGAAGGTCCATCAAATACAAAGGAGCTAAACCATTTAGGGCTTTATAGATAGTAATACTTTGTAATTGATACAGAACTTAATGGTAACCACTGTAGAGATGATAAAATTGGTGTTATTTGATCATAATTTCCTGACCTAGTAAGAACTCTAGCAGCTGCATTTTGCGCTAACTGTATCTTGTTTATTGAGGATGCAGGACAACCAGCTAATAAAACATTACAGTAATCTAGTCTCGAGGTCATGAATGCATGAACTAACTTTTCTGCATCAGAAACATCTGCATCAGATCTAATAAACCAATAACCACTAACCATTGCAACATGACAAATTTCAGCAGTACGTAGTATGCAAGTTACCAACATCACTTTGCGGTAAAATATCTATATCGATTGGATTGGTTCCATATGATATCATTAAATCTAGTGTATGATTTAGACGATGAGTGGGACCACTGACGTTTTGCTTGACCCCAGAGGAGTTTAATAAATCTGTAAATGCAGCCTAGATCCTACCGTAGATTTATTGTTTGGCCTCACTAAACAGGGAATAGACACAGTTTCTATATAATTTTCTACACCACTTATGATATCAATTAAGTTGGGACACCAAAGACTGTGATTTGGACTTTGACTTACTAGGCATATGGTGTGTAACATCTTAGAGATGCTGTTCAACAGAATAGCCGCTCCGATTCTGCTGGGATGCAGGCCATCAGCATGGTAGAGCCAAGGTCGCTCCTAGAACAGATTCCAATTATTTACAAAGAGCAGTTTCTACACCATGAGATTAACCATTCATTTAGTGCAAATAATCTACTGAACCTTTTATGTCCTTGTTGATACGTGGGAAGTGGTATAGACACAATGATCGTTGCATCAGGCAATGTGCTACGTACCATTTCGATCAGGCTCCTGTAGTCCTTCTTCAGAACCTTCGTCTGGTGCAACTCCCACGTGCAGCACAACAGCTCAGACACGCTCGTCACCGTTCAGGATCGCAGGAACCTGTGCAGCGACATCTAGAACATGAGCACCAGGAAAGCAGTGAGTGCGCTGACCTTTACCTGAGGTAGCACGGACACGGACCATCGAACTGCCGATGATCACAGCGTCATCCTGTTCTGACTGTGTTCGCAAAGAGGGGAGAAGCAGTTCTGGGTGGAGATCTCGAAGACCTGGAGGGGTAGAGAGGTTCTTGCTCTGGTCCTGGCTCGTGTCTTCCGCTGTGGGATCATCCAGGGTCCAATCACTGATCGCCGATATCGGATCTGCTTCTCCATGGACTTCAGCTCTAACTGCTCCGAATGCAGCTGAAATGTTTCCTCACCTGCACTCAGAGGTAACGTTAGACACATCCGATATATTCACCATTATAACAAATGAACAATAAATTAGTAGTGATGCTACCAATATCACTACTAATTTAGAACTGAAATCCTGGATAGAACCCAAATCATTTCAGTGATATGTGTGTAAATAAGACGATCGATAGGTAAGCTTATGTTGTGTTCTGTTGGAACAAACCGATGTTAAGTAAATGATGACAGAATTTTCAAATTTTACGTGTTTTTACTGTACAAACACGTTAGAGCTCCATAAGTGACTGCCATGCTCTGATTTCACAGAAGTCTAAACCTCGAAAGACGTTTTAGAAGAGCTGAAATCTGTTCACCCATGAAAAAAAATGTATTTTACTCACCCTCATGTTGGTCCAAACTTGAATGCTTTCTTTCTTCTATAGACCATTTCACAAGATGTAAACAACACTGGCCCAGAAGCACTTCCTGTTTCAGTTTGTAACTGTTTTCTTTATTTCACATGTAAAGAAAACATCTTAAAGATGTTTGTTTAACTCTTCGATTCAGTTTTAAATGTTCTGTTGGTTGTATTTTATCCCAGCTTTTATGTAGTGTTAAAAAACTGAAACAGGAAGTGCTTCTGGGCCAGTGTTGTTTACATCTTGTGAAATGGTCTATAGACCTTATGTAGCCCCGCCCCTTTTCAGTGCTGCGCTCGTTGTCTTTTGACTTCCGTTCTGTATTTTCACAGCGATCTTGCATAGGTATGAATGAACTGCTCGTAAAAAATTTCCCGATCGATGACATCTGCTTTACAATGCTTATGATAAACATTACAATGCTCAGGATAACTTTTGTTAACTCTACAATAAGTAAATCCACTTCACCATCTAATTACTCTGACAGCGATGCTATAGAAATATACAGAGCGACCGCGAAACCGGAAGTTCAAAGACAATATTCTTAAGATGACGGCGGTCTATATAACATGAAAGAATATATTTGAAAGATTTTTTCAGTTGTTTGTTTATGTCACCATATTTTATGTAATTTGTGCGTTGATCAAACATATTTCTCTGTTCATCATAAATAATCTAACTTTAGATGACATGCAGTATAGCAGTTGAATTGTATGGAGTAATTTCACGCTAACTTTTTGTCCATAATATAAAAGTCCAAAACGTTCAAGCTCCAAAAAGACAAACAGATGAGACAATCTTGAAAATATCTCCTTTTATGTTCCACAGAAGAAAGAAAAGCACATGAGTACTTTGAGCACCTGGGTAAATCATAACAGAATTATAAATTTTAGGTAAACTATTCCTGTAAGAGAAAGGTTTTTGGTTAATAGACTACGACTGTTCTGTTAAGAAACTTTTGATTCATTTTCAGTGGAAAAAAAGAAGCATTTAATGGTATGATGAAATTAATTGTACTTAAGTAGATTGTCAAGCAAGCTGGAGGGTACATATTTTATCCAAAGACATGGACGTAAATGTTAATGGAACATGTTTAAAAAGCTCAACTGGTACAGCATGGTCCATACAATACCATGGTCATGGGTTCAGTTTCCAGTGTATGCTAATAAAAAATGTATAGCTTGTGTGCAGTGTAAATCTCTTTGGACAACAGCATCTGCCAAATGCTTAAATGTAATGCCAAAAAGAGGTTGCGTGACACCTTGTGTGTTATGACTAACATGACATTATGATTTAATGCGGTATTTTCAGCGATTACGCAATCAGTTTGCCTAGCTTTTGAGAGTGCATGTCGCTCAGTAACAGTCACAATAATACTGAATCCTGTTGATAATGTCCGGAAGAATGACAATATAATAGGGTGGCATGTGGCAGCCTTTCAAATAAAATCAGTAGACCATCTGTCTCACTCAAGGTGTGCTTCTTGACAGGGGATATTTTTACATCACCGCTTCAACTCTTCAAGCTAAATTCCCGAAGAAACTAAAAAGACAAGGGACTTTTTTGTCTTTTGCCTGTTAAAGCTGATTAGGCTGAGTGTGTCACGTCTCTCATGGACACTTATCTGAGAGGACAAAACTCAAGGCCTGTGTGGAAAACAATCAGCAGGAAACGAGTCAGGAGAAACAGGCCGGAGTAAGTGATAGCGTTCGCTTTACCCCTGGAGAATATGTGAGCAGTATTTGTGGAATCTTTATCTCATTTTAGAGTGTGATGGTTGGTCTGACTCTGTCACTTCTGTAAGGGCAGTAAATAAATTATGAGGGTCTTACATGAGAGTTGTTGGCAAACGCTGTTATGTAATGCATAAATAAGAGGATAATTAATTAATATATAATAAATTAGACATGTAAAAAATGTATGGGTGGAGGGAAAGTTGCAAGGCCAGTGAAAGGCTTTTATCAAGAAGCTTCTTTTGATGTACTCAGCTTTGCAAATATTGGAAAAGCATGATCCCAGAGTGCAAAATTGTGTGTTAGCTATGCTTTTCTTTCTTTCTGCGTAAGATTACAGTGTTGTTTTTTTAATGTTCTTGAATTTAAATATGATGGTTTTAGGGATGCAATTAATGAAAAGGAACCAATCAAGTTTGCCATTGAGGGAATAGGAATTTTTAATTTTGAAGATTTTAGAATCTCAGCCTGAGCTTGGGATATGGAAATATAGTAATATGAGAAGGTTGGTTTGGTTAGGAACAATTCCTTTGAGCTTTAAATTCAAACTCATTGCAAGAAGGGTGGCAGTTACAGTACCACTGTCTGTGCCTCATCCATCTCTAAGTGCAGCCATTCATCAGGGTCCATGGTGGACTCATCAGCTATAGGCGTCATAAGAGGCTAGGCATCAGGGAAGGTAGGATGTGCTTCGGTGCTGGAAAATTTGGAGACCAATATGGACTCTCATCTAATCTCTTTAAAGTGGCACCAGTGCAAGCAGGGGTGCTGCAGCCATTATAACTGAGTGAACATGACTCCCAACCACCCACTTCAGTTGTATTTCATTTTGGAATTACATTATGTAGTTAAAGCTCTTTAAAAAAGGAGCTATGTAAACTATCTTTTTGTTCTTGGTGTAAGCTGGGATTTTCAAATCGTAATTACTGCACTTTCTCATAAACAATTATGGACATCTTATATAGAATGTGGTGATGAACAATACTATATCAATTCATACATTCATATTTCCTCCTTAATCCACTCTTTTGCATTCTCTCTCTCTCTCTCTCTCTCTCTCTCTCTCTCTCTCTCTCTCTCTCTCTCTCTCTCTCTCTCTCTCTCTCTCTCATTACTAATTAGCTGAACCAAACCATTCTAGAAACTAGTCCACCGAGATCAGAGGAAAAAACAAACAGAGACTGCTCTGATTTTTCAAATTAATTTTTAAAGGTTTGTGCGACACAAAATTGTCTCAAAAATCTATTACGTAACATTTGGTGGAAGCAACCGAATCTGAGAGAATCTTGATATAAACAATCTAGATAATTGCTGTAGAAGAAGGTGAGCTTAATTGCATGAAGTGAGACCAGCAACTGAGGGTGTGAATGTAGTCAGATTTCTTCTTTTTGATGTTTGAAGATTTATGGTAGAGATGGGATTTTTTTTTTTCATCTCACAGCAGGCCGTCTTTTGCTGTAATTGAATCCTAAATTCCAAAGACTTTAATCAAGCCTTTACAGTATGTTGTCAGCTAGAACATTGCGGCATTTAAACCACACATTTCTGAATAACAGAAGACATTAAAGAGATTGTTCACCCAAAAATTCTGAAACATTATCACACTCACTAACCCTCTTGTCTTTCCAACCCTGTATGACTTTCATTCTTCCTTGGGACACAAAAGGAGATGTTAAGCAGATGTTTAGCTGCTCTCTTGTCTTTTCCATACAGTGGAATTGGATGGGGACCATATGCTGTCTACATAAAGGACAAAAATAGCTCCATAAAAGAATTTTAAAATATAGTCAATCTGACTTATCTTTTATATTTCATGTCTTTTGAAACCATAGCTTTCCGTGCAGAAATGTTGACAAAAATATTGCATTAAAAATCCTCCATGGTCATCAGTGACATCCATTACTATGGAAAAGAGCTGCATTTTTTGATAAATAATATACTTTCAGCTCCATTTAAAGGAATGTGTAACCTTAAAGGGAAGATTTTGTCCTCATTTACTCACCATTATGTTGTTCAAACTACGATTTTCTTTCTTCTGTTGAACACAAAAGAAGATATTTTAAAGAATGTTGGTAACCAGGCAGCCGTTAAATTTTTTTCTAGCCATTAGCTTCCATAGTAGGGAAAAATATAATGGAGTTCAATGACTACTGTCAACTGTCTGGTTACCAACATTCTTCAGAACGTCTTCTTTTGTGTTCAACATAAGAAAAACTCATCCAGGTTTGGAACAATTTAGAGAGAGTAGATGATGACAAAATTTTTATTTTTGGGTGAACTGTCCCTTTAACACATTTTAGTGTGCTTATACACACTGATGCATATTTATATCAGATGTTCCCACAAGAGTGAGTAAAATTAGGCTCCAAAAAGTGTCAGAAAGGCTAATTCTGACTTTTTGGCATCCTGAAATCTTTGGACACAGTAATTTATTATGCACTGTAAGCTGGCACGTCATGACACTTCCTGTTAAATAGAGCTGGAAACCAGGAATTAGACTTCTAAAATATGCATAATAAACACTAATATTCCAACCAAAACATTGTTTTACTGCCATTGCAGGGGGCAAAGTACAGAAAGCAACGACAACACTGGCAAGCAGTGTGAGGTTTACCTCAGTAGAGGGCTTTTTAAAAAGGATACTCAAGGATATATCCGTAGGGGGCAGTGCCTCCAGCACAGCTGTGACCTAAACCCTTGCCTGGTCCCATCTGTTCCACACAAGCTCACATGTGCTGAGGTCAAGTGGTGCTGGCATGATGAATTCCCTACCCAGAAACAGAAGAGATCATGCTGCATGCAGTATAAAAGGTCAAAGGGCATCATGCTATCTATCCTTTAGATGACCATGCTTGACAGGAGTGTAAAGCAAGCGGAAAAGACTTATAAAAGTTATAGTTATAAAAGTTATAAAAGTTACAGTATAGTTATAGGAAAAGGCATGTTTGTGGTGTAGGAGTAGATTGCAAAATGGGAAAACAACATTTGTTACATGGCACAGGACAACACTGGGCTGATGTATTGAAACCTAAGCTCTCTTCCGAAAAGCTAGTGAATGGCCTACAGATGCAGACTTTTAGGCATTATAGGTGCACTTTTGACACAAAAGCTGTTCCAAAAGGAAGGCATCTTAAGTATTCTGCTTACTAGATACTTTGTTTTGGTCAAATTCTGAGACAGAATCGCATGTATCCTTTATGGAAAAGTCTATCCCATGATGAAAGATTTTTTTTTTTTTTTTTATGGTTTTGAATGAAGTCTCTTGCTCACCAAGGCTGCAATTATTTATTCAAAAATACAGAAAAAAAACAGTAATATTGTGAAATAATGTTATAATTTAAAATCAGTTTTCGAATTTAATTTGTTTTCAAATGTAATTTATTCATGTGATGGCAAAGCTGAGTTCTTGTCCATTACTCCAGGCTTCAGTGACAAAAGTCTTCTCTCAATTTTGATCAATTTATTCCATTCATCTTTTAAGAAATATCGGTAACACTTTACAATATGGTTCATTTATTAAACATTAGTTAATGTATTAACTAACATGAACTAACCATGAGCAATACATTTGTTACTGTTTTTGTTCATCTATGTTAACATTAGTTAATACAAATACTGCTGTTCATTGTTAGTTCATGTTAGTTCACAGTGCATTAACTAATGTTAACAAGATTCTAATGAAGTATTAGTAAATGCTGAAATTAACATCAACTAAGAATGAAAAATACTTTTTCAGCATTTGTTAATCTTTCGTGATCTTAGAATTATAAGGTTCTATCTCCGTTTAGTGTAGTTCTGAGATATTGAGCATCAAAGTTTTTACATCCCAGATGGCAAAACTGTTATGTGTGTAGTATAATCTTCTCTTTGTTATTAAAAATATTGTCTATTAATCTTTTTTTTTTTTTTTTTTTTTTTTTTTTTTACAAAAATAACACCACACAGGCATTAATAAACACCTAATGGATCAGATTATGTCAAAAACTCAATTTCGACCAAAAGTGGAGATAGAACCTTATAATTCTAAGCTCAAGCTTTGTTAATGTTAACTAATGTAGTTAGTATGACCCTTATTGTAAAGTGTTACCGAAATATCTTACTGACATTTGAAAGGTAGGTAAATGTATACATGTATGTTCCTTGTACATTTCATTAAATACTAAAAAGTATCAATTCAAATATTTCAGTGTAATTAAAAGTTAATACTTTTTAGTATTTGTGTGCTATTATGAGTATTATGCCATTATCTTAGCAGCAACACACTAACATTACACAGTTATTGCTATTGGTGTATTGAATTAGTGTAAATTATTCAGAAAATCATTCATCCAAATGTTGTTATGAACAGTTCACATTTTTAAATTCATTCTGCTTGCATTTCTTCACGGACTAGACCCATTTTAAATTGCCTTTATCCATTAGAATTAAGCATACATTGGGTTAACAATAAATAAATCCAAAAATACATAAATTGTGAGTATAGGAAGGGTAAAATAGGAAGACTGTGAATGGTATGGTTTAACTTTGCAAACATCAGCATGTTTCTATTTTGGTCTGATAAAACGGCCCATCTTTTGGTCATCTCTGATGAGCTTAACCTCTTAAATCAACACTTCAGGTCCAACAAGAACATTCAGCCAGCTCTGTTTGCACCTATCAGTAATCTTTGACAAACAGATCACAACAAACTTAAACACACACATATAAGAAAACTATGGGAACACGGTTGTATTACAAACACTGACACGAGACATTGGCCTACATGCACATTTCCAGGTGTTCATGGATCCAATGTGTGTGTGTGTGTGTGTGTGTGTGTTAGACTGACCCCCAACCACACAGTCTGGCTACTGTCGTGGGACTCGAGTCGACTATTGAGACACAGATGGCTCTCTCAGGTTGTGGCTGTGTAGTGTAAGAACTTTTTCTATGGAATTCCTTCTGCTGAAACAGCTGGTTTTACCAGCCAAACTCTTCCTGAAGCACACACTCCCAACAAAGTACACACCACTATAAATCTACCCACAAATGCTTGTTTTCCTCCCATCATATTTAGCCAGGGGGTTGATATATTTGTATAGCCTATCCATTGGATTTCTTATGGTCCCTATCAATAATATAAATGGTTCTATTATAATGTACATCTAAAGTCTTTTATTGTTATCTTTTGTAAACAATACTTGTTCTATTAAATAAATTAAATATACTTTCCTTGTGAAATTATTAATCATAATCAATTCTAAACAATTTATTTAGAATAATATGACTCAGTGGTCTAGACTTAAACATATCTGTCTTAATTCTTTAGTTACCCAGTACATTGCTTTGTCAGCATTTATGACAAGCTCTTACTACATATATCATAAACTTTCAGGCAAAGCCAACGTTCTAAAAAACAAAGCTGAAAACAATTATAATCTTACAATCAATTTGAAAGGTCACGTTTTAGTGTCACAACCAGTTTCCATTTCTCCAAAGACATCCTACTAAATTGGATGATGTGAGTGCATCATAGAAATAGCTCTGTATAATGAGAGCAGTTGAGCATGGCAGATAATTCCTCTGGTGGCAGGGGGCTGTTTGTCAGCAAATAGAGTAAAGTGGATTCTTGCCGCCAGTGAGGAACCAGTACATTACTATTTGCTTAGTGGAACAAATTGAGTGGTAACAGATGAAAAGAAAATCACGTACAAGCCAATAAGAAAAATGTTAGAATAAACTAAAATAGTCAATCTACATTAGCTAATTACGGTTGGGGGCTGTTTACTTAAAGTCATAGTGAGAAAGATGGTATTTGCACCCGGTGTAAAAATAATGGTATTTACGGATATAAATTAGTCTACTATTTATATATGTGACCACTTATTCTCAAGATTCCCTGTGGTTATTGTTCTTGGTCTTGCTGTGTCTGGTTTCTTTTCCTGTGTTTAGTTCTTGTTTCTAGATATCTTTGTTAGTCTCCATGGTTACTACAGTCCCACACCTGTTCCTCGGTATCCCTCTTGTTACTCTGTATTTATACCCTTGTGTTTCAGTCTGTAGTTATCAGTCATTGTCTTTACACTTTTGTTGTAAAGCTGTTTCGTCTCTTGTGCCTTCATGTTTGGACCATAACCATTGCCTTCGTGTTTGGATTATCCTTGCATTTATTTATATATATATATACACACCACCGTTAAAATATTTAGGATCTTTCTTTTAAATAAATTAATTCTTTCCGCAAGGATGCATTAAATCGATCAAATGTGTTAGTAAAGACAAAATGTTACAAAAGGTTTCTATTTTTCCCTTCTATTCCTCAAAGAATCCTTAAAAAAAGTATATAGGTCTCCAAAAATATATATAGCAGCACTGCTGTTTTCAACTGATACTGAGTAATGTTTCTTGAGCAAAAGATCAGTATATTAGAAGGATTTCTGAAAGATATTGTGATAGTGAATACTAGAGTAATGTGCTGCTGATAATTCAGTTTCACCATAACAGGAATAAATTACGTATTTAAAAATATAATAAAATAGAAAAGAGTTCTTAGAAATAGAAAAAAAAATAGAAAATTTCACAGTATTATATTTGTGTATTTACATATGGAATATATATACCCCCCCCCCCCCCCACACACACACACACACACACATAATTAGTAATAAAAAAATTAAAAAAAAACAAAACAAAACACCAAGACATGCTGTACCCTCTAGGATTTACAGCAATCAGATCACGAACGCAAATCACTCACCATCATTGACAATATCTTATTCATTCATAAGATAAATCCTGATGTCACATACATTTTAATCTAAGACACATGCTTTGCAGCTGAACAGATTGTCTATATTTTTAACCCAAATGATTTCTGATAGTCATGATACCAGTCCAACTAGCAAACCATCAAGCAGTGGACCATGTCAATTAAATCCCATCCTCAGGCACAGATCCTATCCAGCAGTGTCTGCCAAAGCAAAGGTCAGTCATGAGCCAGGCCCTGGCATGAAATCCTCAAGTCTGAGACTGAAAGCAAAGGAAAACAGCTGTGTCCTAAGTCATTTATTCAATTTAAATCTCACATTGATAATACTTTGCATCTTCAAGATCTTGTACCTCATAATTATCTCAACTTATCTTGTCACTTAATGTATCTTAATTATCTAATTTGTTTGGTCTTTTTAACATCTGAGGCAACCGAGGAACATGCCAGGAGCTTAACAACAAAGCTGTGTGAATGAAAAGAGGATTAAAACAATAAACAAATGTCAGCTTTGAAATGAGACCATTGTTGTTCTCAGTGGCTTATGCGAGGCTTCGTTAAAAACTGTACTGTCCCTTTAAATTGCAATCTGATGCTTTGCGCCATGTATTGTATTGATGATAAATAAAACAGCTGGTGATGAACTCACTCAGTAATTGCTGCTTGAGGGGAAATACGTTTATGCCCAATCATTTCCCAACTTCATTTACTGTAGTTCTGGATTGCCTTGCGTCACATTTGTGACCCGCCGCGTTGTTTTAGGAAATGAGGATGGATGGCATGATTATGATGATCTCTCCGTGGCTTGTGCAATCAAAACCATGGTACTTGTCTAATCTCACACGGAGCACTCGCTCTCCAGTGCAGCCATGAAGACAAGTCTGACAAAATGGCCCTCCACGATGAAGTCCTCAGCAGAATTTTGGTGATTAGTTTATGCAGATTGACATTTATACGGCCATGGTAGAGCTTGCGTCGTACTCTCTATCAAAAAAGCACTCGAGTGAAAACACAGCCTTCTAGCTCCATAGCCTCTATCATTTGTCAGTCCCAAAATCTATGCTCCTCTTCTCAACCTCCTGAGATTGATTGCAACCAGCACTTCATATTTTTTTCTCTCACTTGGAAGAATATTGCTGATGAACAGATCAAATCATGCAGTGCACATTTTTCATTTGGTGTGATGGAGAAGGAACAAGAAAAAGCGAAAAGGAGATTATGCACACTTGAAAGCAGCTTTGCAACTCCATACCTTGAGATCAATAGGTGGAAGTGAGCCAATGGCCAGTCTAAATTTGTCTGGACTGTTGAGGGGGACGCCGTGGGCTTCCAGTGCACAGGGACTTCAGTAGGTACAAATATCACTTTACTGTGATGCCCCTGCAACACAATCCCATATTGATCCGAGCTGTTGGGCTTACTAAACTAAACACTTTCACAGCTTTCTGGCACACAGGAGCTGTCCTATCACTGTGCTATAGTTAGTAATGGCAAGGTTCCTGTAGTAACCCTCATTTGGACCATACATGCTTCTGATAATGTTAGTCTTAGGTTTTAATGGATGTAATTTGCATTGTTAAATAATTTAAAATGTGCAAGGGTTTACAAACACTCGACAAAAGATGATTTAATTAATAAGTTGGATGAGAGGATGACCCCCAAAATGTACAGATCACGTTGTTGAGAGATCAACTGAAACCGTGATCAAAATAGTGGCTTTTAAGGTGCTTTTTTACTCTTTTATAGATAGGATGCAAAGGAGAGGTAGAATGAGATCTAACTGTGCCGACTCACACACACCATCCACCAGGGTTGTGTGCCGTTCAGATCTGAATTAAGAAAGCCTTTTAAAATTAAATTAACATTTTAAATTCCAATTGAGGTAACAAATGCAGGATTAATTTCAATTTGAAATGTAAGGAAGTAGGATCAACCCTTTAATGGATGAATGTTTCACCAATCATTATTGCATATTCAGGCCTTTACCGACCCGTGTCTACAGTAACATAGATGGAATCTAACTGCCGCAATGGGCTCTATGCACAGCTCCACTACTTCCTGGACTTCAGCCAGCTCCTTGTTTCCTGTCTGCCGTTATTGGACAATTTGATTAATTCAGGTGTGCTTGACCTCAGGCTTGATTCATGGCAATTGACAAAAACAATATTGTTACAGGAAGCATAGGCATCAATATATCTAAAAAATATAATAGTCTTTTTGAATGATTTTGTAAATTTATTTCTAAACGTTCATGATAAAATTATGTATGTATATATTTTGTCTTGATGTATTTTTTTTAAATAATATTTACAAAATTATTCAATTATACAGTTAGAATTAGTTTTTAGAATTTTGTCCATAGAAAATTAAAGGGACATTTCACCCAAATATTTTAACGTATTATATCGTTTACTCACCCTCATGCAATTCTGAACCTGTATGACTTTATTTATTCTGTTAAATAAAAGTTGTATTTTGAAGATTATTCTTTTTATGACTGTCAATGTGGTCCAAAGTTGCACCCTAATATTCTTCAAAATATTTTCTTTTGTGTTTCACAGAAGAAAGAAAAATATACAGTGGTAGGAGGGGTCAACCATTCCTTTAACATATCTGTACATGTCTCCCCTTTTTGAGTTCCTCTTGTCTTCATCATATGCCCGATAAAAGTGAATTACAGAATAAAATAAATCATGGACATTGAGTGTCCTTTTAGTAAAACAATGTCCAGGTCAAACATCCTGATTACACCTTGCTCCTGGTGCATTGCCGAGCACGTGAAATGGGTTAAATGAGTCTGTCTGGCGACCAGCGGCTCTGACGGCCTCATGTGCAGCTGTGAATACAACCAAGTGATTTCAAAGCAATCTGACGTGGTGCCCATGAAAACAGAGGCGATAAAGCCAGTCCCGTATCTGGCCTCTCTCAGCATTACGTGTGAATGGTTTCTGTTCTCCTAATCTGCTTTCCAGATGTGTGGCTTAGAGCTGCCATATCAGGTCATCAAGCTTCCTGTCAAAGCCGAGGCCAGGCGATTCAACAGGGGTTGTGACTAGAAAGCACCCAGCTGGTTAATGCCTGTGTCTCAGGCAATGCATAACACCCAGTCAAAGTCGTCCTCCCATTAAAAATGTGGAAGGACTCAGGCCACTTTTTTTTTTACAGATGTCAGAGGGGATTATAATAGGATTGAGGCCAACATGTTTGATAGCATGTAGTGACATGATAGTATAAAATGTAGTTTTAAATGGATTCTGATCCTGACCAAATTTCACATTTAACAGACAGTACATGCTTGTAAAACATGGACAGTACTACGGGACCTGGAAGGTGCCACACATACAGTACATATTTTTATTTATTTTTGTTTTCATGGTTGGGACCTTCCATTGACTTGAAACTGTTGTTCCCTTTCGTTCTTAGTATTACAAAACGAGCCAATGGCAAAGAAATGCCATGGCTCTGCGGAATTTGCATGGCGACTCCACTCCATCTCGTGAGTATAAAAGGAGGACGCCAGCAATATGCAGATATGTTTTTCGCTTCGGAGCCAAGAGTTTGTCCCGCTGGATCGCACAGACTATCAGGCTTGGCTACGCGATTCAGTTCGCCTGCTACAGGGGAGTCCACTTCACTATGGTCGGTGGCAATGCCCCTGTCATGAGAGCGGATGTTGCTACCTTACTAGTGAAGGGTGCGATCAAGACTGTCCCTCCAGCCAAAATGAGGTTCTACAGCCCCTAATTCATTGTCCCGAAGAAATCTGGTGGATTAAAAATGCTCAAATCAAAAATGCTCTGTTCAAAATGCTCGAAGCCCCAGGATTGGTTTGCAGTGATCGACCTGAAGGACGCCTACTTCCATGTCTTCATTCTCCCTTGACACAGATCGTTCCTATGGTTTACTTTCGAGGGACAAGCATACCAGTACGCGGTCCTCCTTTTTGGGCTAGCCCTGTCCCCTAGCGTCTTCACGAAGGTTGTCGAGGCAGCCCTTGTTCCCCTTCAGGAACTCGGGGGTTCCCATCCTGAACTATCTCAATGACTGGCTGATACTAGCTCACTCTCGAGACCAAGTTTGCGAACACAGGGACCTAGTGCTCCGGCACTTATCCCCTCTGGGCCTTCGGGTCACCTGGGAGAAGAGCAATCTTTGCCCCGTGCAGAGGACCTCTATTCGCGGGGGCATCTGCAGCTGTGGCAACGCCGATCAGACAACACTCCCACTGTAACATATATCAACCATCAAGGTGGTCTACGCTCTGATGTTCAGTCAGAACATATGTGGTGCGAAACTAGAATGTCTTACAACACAAACATCCGTGTTCTCGTCTTATTCAGAGATTTCGTCGAGGAGAAATGACTTTGCAGCAGACGGACTCTATCTCTGTGTCCATAGGTGCAAAATGAAAGCACAGGCACCACAGTCCGCCCAGCTTAGGCCAGTACGGGCTCCTTGTCCGTGACAGGCAGCCACCTCCTGTTCCTCCATCAGCCTCAGCTGCTCTTCGCTATATTGCAGCTTGTAAAAGTAGCCACAAACATCTGATTCAAGCATCAGACTTTCAAAATCCTCTTTTTCCATATCATATTGAGTACATTTCACCATTGTCATAACTTTACATTTGGCTCCACAGCACCTGTTAGCTTAGCTTCCAAACAAGATGGAGGATATTGTTTTGTTTCAGAACGTGAAGTCACATCCACTGATCTATAATAGGTCTCTAGCGTGAGTGGGTCCCACCGCCTGGGAAAATAAGAAACGAGTGTTTGTAGTCTCAACCCCGCTACCAAGATATGGGACTTCCTGCTTAGAATTGTGCAAAATGGCGATTTTTACATCATAAGCAGGAACTGCAACACTGAAATCCTTATTTCTCCCGTCTCATGGAAAGATGAGGGAATGATGCGCATTCAATAATATGTCTGGGTTTCTAACAATACAAAGCGTAATGCAAATGGGTGAAGTGTCCCTTCAAGGACTGTTCCAACAGTGCACGTGCAATAATTGTTTAAACCCTTTCCAATAAAAATATTTAAATCTTATTTGGATTTTACAAAACTATCTTTAAAATACAGTATCCTGAAAAAAATAGCTGCAATAATAAAGTATATTAATATAGAAATATTAAAAAATATACATGATTTCTAGTTGCTGTTGTTTTGTTTTAAAGTTGTCATGTTTGAGCATTTTGGGCTGTCAATAACCCTTTTTAAAATTTCACACTTTATAAACCATATAATGAAATTTTGGTGATTTATATGTTGCTTGAAGAGAATTCTATTTAAATCAAAATCCACAGGTACTTTTACATGGCTGTCAATGGAGAAACATTTTGCCTGCATTACAGCGTAATCACCCAGCAGGGCAAACTGCCGAGGCCAAACCAACCAAAATCTCCAGGTTTAACCCACTTAAGCTGATTTGTAGACCGGTTGCAAACATGATAGGCAATAATTATAAGGTAATCAGCCAATCATAGTGTCCTGAAGGCACTAAATCTGTTTACATGAATGCATGTTCACTGCATGCTTTAGGACATCAATGACCAAGCTGAAGGGAGGCAAAAGAAACATGAGATATGTACATACTAAACCTGCTAATATTTTATATACTGTAGATACTCTTGCCTCTTCTTGTACCATAGTATTATTTGCTATATGTGCTACCAACTAGTATATTGAAATTCAGAAAATCAAACGTGCCTAATTAAGATAAGCTGCAGCTAAAAGGGTAATCACAATCAGTATTATTTAATGCTGGTATATGGCCTGTTTTTTCACATCCATTAGTGGCTACCAATAGATATGCCATTTTTCACACAGCATTTCACTGACAATTACAGCTCTATTTAAACATGCTATATATGCTACATATTGTCATATGGTTTTGCCATGTAATTCATATTTTTTGAGTCAAAGAAAGAAAAGTCCCAAGTGTTTTTTTTTGTTTGTTTGTTTTTTTGTTTGTTTGTTTTTTGTTAAAATGATTAATGAAGCATACGTAATAATCTGCTTAGGGTAATATTCAAAGGATTTTAAAGTGTTTTCTGAATCATATTTAAAAAAGTAAGGTAGTAGGTAACAGAGTTCATTTAGATATGTTGTAAATGAAATGTATACGTTAGATACTACAACAGCAAAAAGCTGGTAACAAATAAATTATTGCTTTCAAGCCAAAGCAATGATAGGCTACACATCTGAAAAAAACTTGTCTATTCCTTGTCTATTTGTCTTTGTCTATTGTTTTGCTTTGAGGTCATCTATATGCTACCCCAAAATGTTATCACAATTAACTTTTACCGGATATACACAATTGTTTAAAGGGTAACTAAACCCCTGGTCAGAGCCTGACTCCCACTGGCAATATTTGAAAAATGCTGAAAAAGTGGGCAGACCCCAGCGGAGATAGAGGGGACGAAATAGATGCTAAAACACTCTCCTGATCGTTTTCAATACTCGAAATTCCAACTCCTGTCTCGCTACAGTGGTTTTGACGAAACAAGCTGGTTTTTATACTGCCAAGGGCGTAGCTCGTGTGGTGAGCTGAAACCTCTGCGTATATCACAAAGTGCAGAACATCCAATCGGAAAATTCAACTGCAGTAGCCACCGTTCAACCTGAAGAGGGCAGCACTAAGACGGTTTCACACCATATATTGTAGAAATAAAACAATTTATACACAAATGTCAAAAAGTTACTCAAATCAATGACTGGTATAAATAAAGATCCATTCTCACAGATCATTAACTAAAAAAAGTTGGTTTAGTGTTTAGTTACTCTTTAAATTTACAGTACTAATTAAGATCTAATAAATGATGACTCATCCTGCACTACAACGATTTTTGCACAATCAAATGCTCTTTCAAATGCTCTCCTCCCCTCCTCCCCACTCCTCTCCTCGGCTAGATTAGTCCATAATCTTTGATAATGTTCTGTCCACACACCCTCTTTAGCCAACTTCAGTAGATATAAAAATAGATTTATCACTTTACAAATGAGAATCTTTTTTCCCAATCTCATGGGTAACCAAGACAATATGGCACAGTGCTGTATGTTTACACGGGAGGATCTTTAGCGGCCATCTATTACAGTGTTCTGGGTTGCCCTGATGACTTCAGCACCACCGTGCCGTCCTGTGCTACTTTCTCTTGTGTTTCTGCCAACTGTGCCACACTGCATTTTTTTCCTTCATTAAAGCTCCCCTGTCATGCATCCAGTCTATGCTGCCTCATACTGCCTGTCTGTCGATTATTATCCCTACACATTGAAAAAAAAAAATCCCACCATTCCCCACTGATGTTTTCACTGTTTTACCTATGAAATTGATCACAATGAAATGGCAGCTCTCATGATACCAGTTTGTGCACCTCCTGTTACGGTGTGGGTTTTATGTCTTGTTCTTATCTGCCATGTGTTCCCCTGGCTTTTCATGTTTAGCTGTCACCCGTTATGTTGATTAGTCTTCCCATGTGTTTCTTATTAAAGGGATAGTTCACTTTGAAATTAATTTTTGATATGTTTTAGCTTACCTCAAGGGCATCCAAGATGTAGGTGTCTTTGTTTCCACAGCATTTTCAATTTTGACATTTTTTGGTCAAACCGTTGTTCTCTGTCAGTCATACACTGGAGGCTAAGGGGGTCCACCCTCGGTTCACCTCAAAGAGCATGCGCAGAGAACTCAATAGTAGACATGATTTAATGACTCGTGAATGTAAGTACACACTGGTGGCCTAAGACACGAAACGAGCAGTTTGTGTGAGAAAATGAACAGTATTTATATTGTTTTTACCTCTTGTTAACAGCTGTCGAACTGATCTGAATCAGATGTCCAACTGAACTGAAATGAAGTGATCTCTCGCGCGACTACGTCACGCATTGTTTACACGGAGATTTCGGAAGTTTTACCTTTCACTAAACATATTTAGATACATCGAAATCGTCTTCCGTTGCGATTTCCCATGTATCTAAATATGTTTAGTGAAAGGTAAAACTTCCGAAATCTCTGTGTAAACAATGCGTGACATAGACGCGCGAGAGATCACTTCCGGCGTAACGTCTGGAGACGGTTCAGATCGGTTCAGCTGGACATCTGATTCAGATCAGTTCGACTGCTGTTAAGAGGTAAAAACAATATAAATACTGTTCGTTTTCTCACACAAACCGCTCGTTTCATGTCTTAGGCCATCAGTGTGTACTTACATTTACGAGTCTTTAAATCATGTTTAATTTTGACTTCTCTGTGCATGCTCTTTGAGGTGAACCCCATAAACCTGCATTATATGACTGACAGACAACACCGGTTTGACCGAAAAATGTCAAAACTGAAAATACTGTGGAAACAAAGACACCTACATCTTAAATGCCCTTGAGTTAAGCTAAAACATATCAAAAATTAATTTCAAAGTGAACTATCCCTTTAAACACGCCCCCTTGTTATCTTGTTTAGCTTGGTTGTGTGTGTATTTAATGCCGTGTTCCAGGCAACCTCTAACCCGTGTTTTTCCAACCTTATACCCGTGAAAGTGCACTGGAACGGCAGTCAAACCTGTGGCTTCCCACCCATGAACTCGTACTCCCAGTTACGAGCTCTGATGTCACACAGGCCGCGAAACCACACAAAACAATAGCAGCCCCTACCGATGCAGTGTTTCTGCAAGCGGTAGGTACACAGTGAGAATACACTATAGGGCAATATAAAGTTAACTAGTTTTCAGTCCATTGAGTGCAAGGATAAATTAATACCAAATACATTTCCAAATATACAAAGAAAGTAAATTAAACATTATACCAGCTTATCTAGAGTAAGCACCTTTGGCGACAGAAATTATTAAAACCCATAAGGTCTGTCATGCTGGTTTGTTTACATCTAGCTACCACAATTCCTTGCGCTCCGGTAGTTTGGCGTGACTGGCCTGGAATGCTACAAAGTCATGAGTAGTGGTTTGAAATCGTGATTTATGTGCTCAAAAAAGCCCTGTGTTTAAATTCAGTCATTGTGGGTTATTGATGTTGTTAGGTTGCATGTCCTGTTCTGAAATCTGAGTTATTGATGTTGTTAGGTTGCATGTCCTGTTCTGAGAAATCTCTATGTTAGTTCTAGTTTATTTAATAAAAACACTGCACTTGGATCCTGTTTCTTGCTTCCTTCTCTGCATTGTAACACCTCCACAATCACTCATGCGCACACACACGAACATGTCCAAACATGTCTTCTCTTACACACATACACATGTAGAGATGTGCAGGAGGGGTCATGAGCTTAACACCTGCTACCTTGAAATATGAAACACCTTTCACCTTGCCCACCAATCAAAGGATGTTGTGCGGCGAATGAAAGTATCTACACCACCAAGCAAAGAAAACATGCTACACTATACAAATAGTAATGGTAATATATTTAATAGTAATTATGGTAATAGATTCAGTGGCCATCTTTTAGTCTGACTAATTCCAGTAATCTATCACATAACATCTGGAACAATACAGTAAGAATCATTTGAGCCTGAGACTTTTTGTTCATGAAATGTACAACCCAGGCTCACTGGAAATATGTGCCTCTGGTGACATCTCTACAAAATGATTTCATTTTGCTTGAACATTTTGATTGCGACCCTTTCAATGTAAAATGTCCTGTGCGTGGTGCTAAAAACATGTCCAGTTTTATCTGAAACAGATAAATGTGTATCATCCACTCTTTGGAGTTAAAAGATTAATGCTCAATTGGATTTGAAAATAATGTACCACCTACACTAAACCTGAATAAACTGATAGCTATAGACTGAAATAAAAGTGCCTAGTTTCTGAAGCAACAATGCCCTTTTAGCTTGCTTAGGTCTTTTATCATTCCTCGTGTTTCACAGGACTCTTACCTTAGCGCCCCACATCACATGTGCCAGGTGAGCTACTGAGCAAGTTTACTACATTAGAAAAGCCATTTTTATGGAGCTGGTTAAAGTATGGTTATGGCGCATATAATGTCAAAATGTATTAGTTTGCATGTACTATCATAAAAGTGTTTTCAGGTCATAACATAGTGTTGTGCAAGGAATCCTGTGAGTCTTTAATTTGCGTGGAGAGGATTAAATATTGTATTCATTTATTTTGGAAACTGCTGTGAGGTATGTTTACCAAGAAAAAAATTTAAGTAGAGGCATATATTTTCCAATGAGCCCAAGTTGGAAATGTACCAACAGATGTTGCATGCTTGAAGGAGCTTTTCGGAGTAACAAAACCTCAGAGCAGGTATGGTCATGAGCATTAGAGACGCTTGGTATAGCATCATAGATCTAGGACACCAGCCGAAGGAGTCTCTTGTGAGGAAGAATTGGATTTCCTGCCTTTTCTAAGTCAAGATAATCAGGCTAGATCTAGTGCAGCCCAAAGAGAGAAAATTCAGAAAGAGACAGAGGTTGGGAACTACAGTTAAGCTACACTATTGTCCTCTCAAGCCCAATAACAAGACAACCGTTCATAACAGAATCATCTTAATCAGATCTGACTCTGAGGTAGGGATGCGCTAAATTTAGACATTAGCTCTGTTCCAAAACCTATTTAGCTGCCTCACTGACTAGTCCCTACTTAGGCTGCTGTTTTTAAGGCAGTTCGTGACTGATTTGAGATTGAAAAGAGTTTGTTATAAGCATGTCGCTATGCTGATGGACGACACTCTAAAGGCCTGTTCACATTACGACAAATGATCATGGAATAAACATTGTAATTCAAATGAACGGCTGCTAAGAATCTTGTTTCCGCCACAGAATAATACATTTTAAAAGATTGTGACTTTTTAATCACACCATTGCAAGGTTTCATCTCACAGTAAAAAAAAGGCAGAATTGCAAGTTATTATGTCAGAATTGCGATATTATAAACTCGCAAGACTTTATAACACGCAACAATATAAAAATAAGTTAAAAAGAAATAAAGTTAGAATTGGAAGATTGACACAATTACCTTTTTAATTATTATTATTCCCTGACGGAAAAAAGCTTCCATGGTTAATGCATCTATTTAAGACCAACACAAAAAATAAACACTTTGAAAATCATCGCACTGTGAAGAAAACTGGCCAATCAATAAGATTCACACTTTTGGTCACAACCCTTGAGTCACTACGACTTGGTGGTGTCCACAAACAGACTACTTTGCTAAGTGATGATAGATATTTGAGGTAATCCAGAACCAGCTCTCTTGTCTCTGTAATCTTGTTTTTGGTGTTGTTTGATAAAAAAACATATAGAATAAAAAAAAACCTGAACGGCTGTTTAAAAACATACAGCTTGACTTCCTTTTCTTTCTGGCAAGTGAGTGTCAAAAAATTAAAAGTTGTGAAGTGCTTTGAGTATTGGGGTATTTCTTCTTTTCTAAAAGTGCACTTACTTTCAGAGAGTGATTGTGCACTTTCATTCAGCCAATATGCCATTTTTTTACGCATTGGTCTGAAAAGACAAATTGCATTCGATAATCAGAACTAATTTATGTGCAAATATTTCTGTTGGCATGAACAGGCCTTAATAAGCTACAATATACAATCACAAAAATATTAAGTAATATCTACTTCTTAGTATTGAATGTATTGAACAGTGTATTTTAATAAGCATGTATCATGCTTCCTGTGCCATCTTATTGCCTTCTCTGTGAAGAATTTGTTTTAATGCCTTGGAATTTAGATAAAATCTTATAGGCAGCATAATGAAGTTTTTAACCCTTTGTAATATACTTGAAATCTTGTCTCCATATTTGGCTCACTAGATTATGGCACAGAATATATTGTGTATGTCAGTGTGTGTGTGTGTGTGTGTGTGTGTGCTGCACAGTACATTTTCTTCGGCTATGACTGATCTGTCTACCTGGAACTGTGCTAAATGCCCTGAGCAAAGACACCGTGGAGATCTTATAAAATGTCTTTTGCTCTGTGGTAATTATATAAATTAGCTGTCCACTGAATGCTTTTTATGTTTTTTAATAAAAAGGACAGTTGGCATTTAAAATAGAAATAATGGGATGTTACCTGTTAAGACTCACCCTTTGGGCAATTTAGATTCAAAAAATTCTCTCCTGTTTAAACATCTGCTTTCATTTTGACATTTACAGGCTACAGTAATTTGTTCACACCTTACAAAAAGTAACACGGTTTTGTGGATATATATGGTACTAATTAATGCAATGTTTTTAGTTTTACAATTGTATTCTCTGAAGTACCATATACCAATGCAGCCAACATAAATATGGTAATCATGGTTTATAGAGCCCGTTCTCATCCTTTGGTGTCATATAGGTGACGCCATATGACATTTTGTCGAAATACTATGCACATGGCACGCTTTAGTGTCGATATATCACGCAGAACCCAAGGCGTCATAAAAGTGACTGGCATCCTTTAGCATCAATATGAGACCCAGACCCTACCCCAGACCTACCCATAACAGTGTGTGTTATATTGACGCCAAAGGGTGCCATGTGTGTAGTATTTCGACAAAATGTCATATGGTGTCACCTATATGACGCCAAAGGATGAGAATGTGTTGGTTTATATCAATAGTATGGTATTGCTATAAGCTGCTAAATCTGGCTAAATTTGTTTCGATGGAGGTACGGTTTAAAACCAGATGGTGTAGTCAAAACATCTACCTGGATGGGCTAATGAGGGCCAAATCACCTAAAAATAGTGTCCATATTGGCCATATTTTTCACTGTTATCTTTGCACCCATGTTCAGGTAGAGAGATGATGCAATTCTACAAATCTTGGTTTCTGTTCAGTAGAATGTGACATTTTTCCTCAACATGAGATTATTGTAATAATAACACTCTCATTGAGGGCTGTCGAGCCCAAAAGTTTAACAATGTGCAGCTCTGCAACTTTTTTGGTGACTGTGCACTCTTTTACACTCTACCTTTGTTAAATTCAGGGAGACCCCATAAATACACTGGCCATCTGTGAAAGTCAAAGACTGTATGCTTGCAAAAAGGCTTTGCTCATCTGTCTTGCTAATGTGCAAGTGGATGCAACGACCTCAACCCCTCCCGCACTAGAATTAGAATGAATAATGCCATGCCCCTCTAGTGAATTTTATTTTCAACAGTACACCTGCCTGGCTGACTGCCTTCAGAGACAACATTGTGGTTTAATGGCACAATGTTTCTTGTGTGCCTCAGCCAATGAGA
The DNA here is from genome assembly GCA_038021265.1 of Cyprinella venusta. NCBI lineage: Eukaryota > Metazoa > Chordata > Actinopteri > Cypriniformes > Leuciscidae > Cyprinella > Cyprinella venusta. The sequence continues at coordinate 21,775,255 of CM075868.1, read as the reverse complement.
GTAGAGCAGTTGCGAGGACTGTGCTGATTTTAACACTGGATGGTAAGGCCTAGTTTCTCTTTGTTGTAAATTGTAGCATGCTTGAATAATGACATTCTGTAATGAGCTGAGCAAAGCAGAGAAGCTCAGTTCTCATAGGTTTATGAATCTGAGCTAACTTGTTTAAAATAATGATTGTTTTAAACAGGTTTTCTATTCCCTCCCCCCTTCTACCATTGGACAGACTAACAGATAGCCCCGCCTTAAGTTCATGCCACTGGTCAACAAGTTATGTTAGTCTTGTTGGGATATACAAAAGCCCTTACAACAAAATTGTTTAACAAGAATAAAATTACATTTTAGAAGATATTAAAATAGTAAACATTTATTTTTAAATTGTAATAATATTTCACAATATTACTTTACACTATATTTTTAATCCAATAAATACAGGGGGGCATAAGAGTCTTCTTTCTAAAAATAAAAAAAAGAAATCTTAACAACCCCAAACTTTTGAACTGTAGACTAGTGTGTGTGTGTGTGAGAGAGAGAGAGAGAGAGAGAGAGAGAGAGAGAGAGAGTGTGTGTCTGTGTGCATTATTGATGACATAATTTTTACTTTTCTCTCTCAACTAACCTACAGTGTGTCTGTCAATAAACCACAATAGGCTATGACTTTATCATCTTTAGTGATTCTGAACATGTGGTCAATTTCATTGACAGCTAACTCGAGGGATGGTTAAATGGTTCCTGTTTAAATGGTTTATGACATGCAGGGTTTGTTTTTTTCCTGTGAGAAAATTCATTTTAAGATCATGCGAAAATGAAAAGAAAATGATAATAATAAAATTAATTTTGAGGGAAAATAGTCCTACAAAAGGCTTTTTTTAAACGCTCAATCAGGGCTCGCTCCTTTCTTTCACGCCTCACTGCTCTCGGCCTTGTCCTGCTTGCCACGGGCCAATTTGTAGTTATCTATTTATATCATTAGAAGAGTATTTTAACATAAAAATTACACACTTCAGCTTTAAAGCTGTCGTAGTTTTCTAATGAAAAAGATGATTCATGAACATCATCAAAAAGACCTGGAAGACTTATTTTGCTGTCTTGCAGTGATACATGAGAAGCAAGATAAGTATTGGAATGATTGATCTATAAGTTGCCGGAAAGGAAACATAACACTCGTAAGGCAATTGCTATCGCACCCCAGAACGGCCTAGACATGCATTTTCAAAGCAGCAAAGAAGAGAAAGGATCTCTGAATAGATGGAAAAGGATATAGCCTGACACAGAACGACAAGCTAAACATGACGATTTGTGAATGGAAATGTGGGTGTTGAAGCATGAATCATGTTGCTCAAGGACACATTCTTTTTACATGTTCATACAATGTTAGACATGCAGTTCATATATCCAATTTCATTTGAACTACAGCTTGACTTGTAATGTTAAAGGAGACATATCATGCAAAATCCACTTTTTTAGCCCTTAAATGCATTTTGTTGTATATTTGGAGTGTTTATAAGTACAGAAAAGATGAAATTATTCTCTTCAGGTGCTTCGTTTATATCTTTATATTTTGTTTTGGTCATATTTTTCAACCTGTTCGGATTTTCCTGTTGTCTATTACGTTTTTTGAACAATTACGTCACAGTATTTGCAGCGGAACTGCCAAATAAGGACATCGACTACCGGTCCAACACTTCGAGCAATCCACCATTATTATTTCTCGCTCCGATTTTGTAGTCCAAGCTCAATGATGCAGAAGTTACGGGAGGGCTAGTCAAAATGTTCGGTTGTTGGATGTAGTGACCTGAAGCACTTCAAGGATCCCCAATCCAACAACCTCCGCCAGTATACAGAAGGGTTTGCCGATCGACTTCGTCCGAATGAGGGGTAAATTCCTTCTATCATTAGCTGCTGTGTTTTCTGACGCTTTCTAAACGCAAGTTATCATATTATTATCATACAGATTTTTAGTGGTAAGATCAGACCGCAGTCATTTATCTTGTCAGAGTGCTTGTTTTAACAAGAGAAATAGTCGACTTTCACTAATAACACAACATAGTTAACTTAACTTTACATACCACTGCATCCATATGAAGACGTTGTTCTGCAGGTTCGTCGTCGTCTTTTTCAAATCGCTCGCTCTGGCTCGAATACGTAACGCTTGATGGACAAGTCTTTTGTTGACATTTTGTTAACGTGTGAATAAAAATGTTCTTTGAAACTATAGTAATCGTATATCTCTTATCAAACTACAATAATGGCCGAATGCGGGGAGTTGAACCGACCGTGAACTCAGCGACCTGGAGAGCGGGCGGGCGGGGTATGACGCATCTCCTTTTTATTTAAAGGGGCCGCTTTGAAACGGGTTGCTCAAAGACGCACATCAGAAAAGGGGTAGAAAAGGGGCTTGTGGAGCTATAATAATGTGGAATTCAGACCCAAGTATTGCAGTTATGTTTTATATAGACCACAACGGTATGATTCATATGTAAAAATGAATGATTTAAAAGCATGATATGTACACTTTAACATACCTCCCAACCCTTTGACTCGTTCCTTTCTTTTTCTGTAATTGCATTGCAAATATAGCAAGTGGTTCTATGAAAATGCCTTTTCTGAATTGGTATGATGATATAATTTGTTCATTATTCATTGTAAAAAAAAAAAAAAAAAAAACATAACCATTCATAACAGCCTGTGCTATAGGCTATGCTGGTGTTTTTGAACAGAACAACTCATTTCTTCATAAAATTTACAAATCTTATGCTGAATGTAATTGATAAAAGTTTTTCTGACCATTAGAAATGATTACGCTGAAAATCCCATTTCTAATAACAGAATCCCATTCCAGTTATTTAAATGTTGTCAGCAGCAAGAAAACATCAGTGTAAGCGATTTCTGCTTAGGACAGACACATGGCAGTGCCAGCCAACATCAATCATCAAATCCAGGGACTAGATTACCAGTAGCTCAGAAGCTTTTGGCTGTGTTTATCCAGACAGTAAGACACAGAAAATAACCTTTGACTCCAAAGCTTTATTGAGCAACGATTTGATTAATGAAACTGCCATGTTTTTCTACACTGTTAAAAGTGAACATGTTGCAGTTGTTGCTTTAAGGATGTATTTCTACTTGTTTCTAGATACAAATTTAATTTTGTTGTTGTAACCTATACTTAAAGTATCATGTAACATAAAACAAGGGAATGCTGTTTTAGCTATTTTAGTTACATTGACCCAACATGCAATTTCCAGTAAAATTACAATTGACGACCACAAAATTCAGTAAACGAAACTCCAGGTAGTTTATCTTATGTTGGACAATTATAGGAGTTTTTGTTATTGAACCTTGCCGTTACCATTGTGCTGAACAATCAAGTCAAGTCACCTTCATTTATAAAGCGCATTTAACAGTATGGATTGTTTTAAAGAAGTCTGACTGTGTCAGATTTCATACTTCAGCTCTATTTCAGTTTGCTTCTGTACTCAGTCTGAGACATGGACATGTCTCTCAGTTTTCTTCCGGTCTGAAAACAGCCCAATCAACGAACAGAGCAACGACGCTAAGCACTGAGTTTAAGAGGAAATTGAAGGGAAATTGAAAATGACCGCAGATATGGAGACACAGGATGCAATTCACTCTGTTGTGGAGAATATTCCCAGCATTTGCAAACTTAAGCCCGAACAAGAAGAGTGTTCGCTAAACATTTTGAATGGAGGTGATTGTGTGGCCCTACTCCTGACAGGTTTTGGGGAAAGTTTCATTTATCAACTATTACTGATCGCAACCCAAGCTTAATCATTTGTATTAAAATGTATCTGTTTTTTTTTTTATTTATTTGTTGAACATCAGTAACATTTTTACACTTAGATGGGTTTAGAAGTTTTTTGAATTTCCTAATTTGGGGAACAGACACAGTCTCTAATGATATCTAGGTAAAAGAGTCTTTAAGTGATGCGATTTATCTGACCTCAGTGACGTGAGACAGCAAGCAGACGTTCGGTTTAGCCAGTCTGTCTGCTTCCTGACCTGAGCCCCAGATTGTCAAGTTTGATATCGAAGACTATGTGCCATATTACTAGAGAGAAGAGAAGCACCATCCCATGAGGGATGAATACCATCTTTTTTCAACAGGTCAGGTCTGCCCCCAAAACTTTTCCAGTTGTCTATGAATTCTATATTATTTTAGGGACACCACTTAGACAGCCAGCCATTGAGTGAGGACAGTCTTCTAACGATCTCATCACTCCTTCAAACAGGAAGGGGGCCAGAGCAAATAACAATGCCTGACTTCGTACTTGCAAGTTCACACACCTTTTTAACATTAATTTTAGTGATCTCAGACTGGCGAAGTTGAACATCATTAGTGCCGACGAGAATAATAATCTTACAGAATTTACGATTAGCATTAGCCAGCACTTTTAAATTTGCTTTGATGTCAGGCGCTCTGACTCCTGGCAAACATGTGACTATGGTGGCTGGTAGTGTATTAGAATCGCCAATAACCAGGGCACATTCAACAGGATTCTCTGGAGTTTCACTGAGTGGGGAGAATATATTTGATGTTGTAATCGGAAAGAAAGAGCAGTGTTTTGTCCCGTGACTACAGGGTCTAACCGTCACCCAATTGCCTGCTCTACTACAGCCGGAAACTCAGAATTGTATTAGATCCTGTCTGCAAACGGCATATTTCTGAAATGTTGATTAAATATGTACTTTCCATTATGTTCCATTGTTATTATACTGAGCTAATTATATTTTCTGGCCCCTAACTTAACACAATGCCTCTACCTCTGCCTCTGCCTCAACCTTCACACAAACCTTTGTGCCTTTTTAGATTTATTATGTGTAATTAAACCATTTTCTTCATTAGGACCATTGGCTGGAATAACCAAAGGTGATTTCAGATTTTACTGTCCATTTGGGGACACTTAGTCCCTATATTGTAGGCAGCACTGACAAATACACCCACCCACCCACACACCCACACACACACACACACACACACAATTTTTTTAAAGAAAATCAATTTACAAGAATATCCATCTAATTGTATCTCATGTTATTACCTACAACTTTAACATTAAATGTTAGCTGTGTTTTAATAGCTGTGTGGAGAAAAATGCAATACACTGGAATATCTCATATTCTAAATGAGTGCAAAATGTGTTAGCAGTAGCTCATCTGCCTCAAGCATAGACAGCATGTTAAATGTATACATTCTTGATGTAAGGTGAGAATTGTCAGGTATATCAACATGACATCACGACTTTTGCGTAAACATACACGCCACTTTCGAGTCAAGTGGCGTGTTATCTCTACGCAATTTGAGCTATCCGCGTGTATCCGTGTATGTCTACGCCATTAACGTCCGCGTCATTCCGCGTGTCTGTACACGCGCGTCAAATGTCCAGTCATAAATGCCATTAACCCCAGTGACGGTTAAGTTTAGGGATAGGGTTGAGGTAAGTCATATCTTTTTTTTCACTAGGATGGTAAGGGAACAGTCATAAATGCCATTAACCCCAATGACGGTTAAGTTTAGGGATGGGGTTGAGGTAAGTCATATTTATATAACGTTAAGTCAACGGCGTTCATAAACACGCTGAAAAGCGATTATGCGTCTTGATAGCACGCCAAAAATGCAAATACGAATTGGCGTGTCATACACACACTACTTCATGAGATCAGTCTGGGTATATTGAGGAAGTTGTTTACACCGTCAAGAGTAAAAAAGAACATCCTAAAGCCTATTAGAGCTCAGTACCATAAGCCTTTGTCTCATCCTTATGAACAGCGAGATCTTTGTGGCCACTGGCTAATCTTAGAGCTTCACACCTTTCTGATCCAGCAAAAAAATTGGTCTCCTGGGATATAGTTTACAGGAAATGTTTTGACCTTGGGTCGCACATACTGTATGCGGGCAGCTTTTCTATCCAGAAGTGCTCTTTTCCTTAGAGACCAAAGAGAATTCGTCCTACAGTCCCAGTGACGTGCTACAAAGGAGTAGCCTCCCAAAAGCCAGAGGAGAAAGTTAGGACACCCATTAATTGGAGACCTCAAGACTCGGGCTAGTGAAATAATGGCGATAATAGGCTTTGTCTCTACAGAACAAGGGATTTGGAAACAACAGACTGTGCAGGGCATTCACAAAGTCCCAAAACACATTTTTGAAGGGTTCTGATCACCAAAAACTGGTCATGCATAGGATGTCGGCTCATTACCAGTTCTCCGCCCAGTCATTATATTCTCATTAAACACTCAACAACAAATCATGAGGAGATGATCAGGTCACCCTGTAGAAAAAGTGGACAAGAAGTGTGCGGTTTTCATAGCTATAGACAGTGTTATTTCAAGAGGTCAATTACACATTTTCTTTTCTGTAATGGATATTCTCAGTTACCACCCACTCAGAGACGAGCAGTGCCTTTTATCTGAATATTAGCACTGTTGCTAAATAAAATGTACTTGTTGTATCATATAACCTATACAAACATGCATCCCAACCTCAGGATAGAGGTAATGCAATGCAACGCAATCTCCCTACCTTTCTCTCTTTCTCTCCGTGCTACCATTTTTTGCATGCTGAGGTATGAACCAATTATTTCACATAAATAGATTGGTTTCCTTCCACATGTTGTTTATCATTCTGGGTTGGTAAATTTGTTTGTGTCACCATAATTATTCTTCCATGTAATATTTTCAACGCTCTCATTTCATTTTTTTAATAAGATGGCACATGAAGCCGCACTACGCTATCAACAAGGGTAATAAAAAGCAGACTTATATATCCATGCTGAAATCAAAACACAGCGATGACACTTACTTCACATTCACATCAACCCGTAATTGAAAATTACACAGAGCCTCCTTTACAATGATGTCAAAAACTGACCCATGATGGGGAGGATGGGACAAGACTCCTCCACACAGTGGAACTTATTTATTTATATATCAGTTCAGATATTACTTTCAGAACGTATTTTTCCAAGGAAAAATACATTTGCATATAGAATTGTTTATGCAGAAAATGGAAATGCTGTTATCAGATATTTGCAAAATGTATAAAATATAATTATGTATATTTTTTGAGGTATCAATAAATGTAAAATACTATAATGTTCTATTTTGATATTACATTGGAAATAAAAAAAAATGAAATATGTCTTCATTGTTATAAAAGAAATTTTATAACAATGAAGAGACCTCAGAATAGCAGCAATGCTACATATTCGGATTGAGTCATTCTAACAATTTATTTTAGCTAATGATGAACAATAGATTATATTATATTTATATATTATTTTCTATATTATAATGCCCTCATGCCCCCATGTGTATCTTTCTGCATCTCTAAGTTTATACACCATACATACAATATGTCAACTTGTTAAAGTAACTTGTTTTTCTCCATAGAATTTTTCAATAAACATGTACACTGTCCTGTTTACACTGATATTACACTGATATCACTGTCCAATCTAAATATATCTCATCAAATTATATATATACATATGAGATATCTTTGACTTTTGATATTCAATACGATGAGCTATACATTCGCATAATCTGTTATCTAGTGACAAAAACATCAATTAACATTAAAACTGCTTGAATAAATCTTACAAATTTTAATATTCAGATAAAATGTCAAAATTAAGAAGAGTAAAGCATCTCAATGAATGTAAAATGAGATTTAGTGACCAAGAAGACAATAGCTCCATCTCACCATAAAAGTCCCATTCATTTATAGTAGCCTACAATTCTAAAGAATGAAAATTTAAGTCTAGTTGTTGATTTGGTTTCATATAAGTGTAAGGAGGTGCAAAGGAAAGGAAAGGAAAGGAAAGGAAAGGAAAGGAAAGGAAAGGAAAGGAAAGGAAAGGAAAGGAAAGGAAAGGAAAGGAAAGGAAAGGAAAGGAAAGGAAAGGAAAGGGGAAAAAAGAGAAAAACTGAAGTTTGAGTTAACACGATTGACTTTAATTGGCTGGCATGTATTATTCTTAACTCTGCCTTCAGATGTTGAAGGTGCTTTTGTGCACCTTTTGTACACCAAAGTGCCCAGCAGGAGTTCCCTGAGTATAGCATTAGCATTTAACATGTCATCGGAGAACAAAGGGAAATGAGGAAGAAAGCCTTTAAATTGTTCTTGTTTGGTTTTGTGAGTGGCAATGGTGTCCGGTGGAGTGGTGAGTAGCTCATTGTCAAGATTGCTTGTGCTCTACAATATAACTTAGTCCAAGGAGACTCATGGAATAAAAAATGAAGCCACATAACAAGTGTTCAGTGAGTCAGATACAAGAGGATGGCTATGGGCAGCAAAGCCAGCTGAAAAGAACTATTTACCGGCCACAACGAGCATCGGCCTGGACATCTTGATGCCCGCTAATTGCAGGGAACCGTCTTTTCCTCTAGCAAAAGAAACGCAATGTGAACTGGAATGTGTGATAGTCAGATCTTGGACATTGCATATCAAGTGATTGTTTGCTTTTTGCATGTGAGGATGTTGGAGGTGGAAATTTATAGCCTTTTCTCACAGCACTTGATATAATTAAACTTATCAATTTGATGGCGGATCCAGAAAGGTTCAAACGACAATCAGCAGAGACAACTAGACATTTACCCGCTGTAAAAAGACTTCGTTCAGACTTCAGAGTGGCTACAGAAAAAAAAGAGACCGCAACCAGACCCATGCAAAAACATATATATCGGAAGGACATTACATGTAGTCATTTGCACGGTTTTGCGTGATATGATAACTTATAAGTGATTGTTAGATTTAATCAACGTGATTACTGCAATGTCAGAACCAGAACAAAAGTGGATGTTTCTTTCTAGCTTAGATGGCATTTCCCGGTGAAAATTCTTATATTGGTCATACTTCGAAAAAGAATAATCTGTGATTCTGAATGCCAGTTTCCACATCGGCATGGTGACTGACAGCTGCACGCTCTCCTAAAACATTGTGTTCATCCGGACCTTGCCGTGTCGAGGGTGTTGAAGTACAACTCACGTAAAGTTGATAATTCCGCGAATGACTGCAATTGCAGAATTCGAACAGAGATGGCGACAAAGAATAAAAACGCCGGACTGCAGCTTTAAATTCCAAAACAATACAACTTAAAACACTAACAGATCTTCCTCTAAATATTGAGCAAAACACCTGAAATATCACTTAATTTACATTTTGCTCTCCTTTTACAATCAGAAGCAAAACATGCTGGGAACTAGAAATTTGCTGTTACCACTGATTGAAACTCATTTTGTGAATGTTTACAGTATATATATATATATATATATACACAATACAGTACATGTGTATATACAATACATTCACATTTATATGGGAACATGATTCTACAGTATGTAGGCCTAAACAATTAAGGATAAAACTACATGTAATGCTGTTTTTTTTTATTTTTTTATTTCTAAATACTTGTGTAGCAATATATAGCCATACATGGTCAACACATATATTAAAGTATATTGAAAATATAAATATACAGTTTCCCATATATGGAAATGTATTATGGAATACATCACATTATATTTTGCCATTACCATTTATTTTTGTTATGTAAAAGGTCAGGACTTGATTAGCTGGTTCAGCTGTGTTTACTGTTATTGGGGTTGGAGCTAAACTTTGCAGGACAGTTGCCCTCCAGGCGCAGATTTTGACACCCCTGAGTTAGAATATCCAAATTCATAGTTTTCAAAAATAGCACACGAAAAGTACATGGATTACTTCCACCAAGATTCTGAATTGCATCAGATTGACACTTTACTAACCTATGAGGTCACAGAATTGGGTTTGTGGATGGCAGTAAAGCTACCAACTGACATCACAAGTCAATGACGACATGGCGGATGAAGTGCTAGATTTCATTAATACTAAACACATTCATATAGAACATTAGCCTGGCTAACCCCAGACCACGCATCATTGAGAATGAGACATGGTCTGGAAACCACATGTTCATTTTCTCGTGTTTTGAGGCATGGTTTACAAATGCCCAGAGCCGTATTATTGGGTGCTACAAATGTCTATCAAATGTGCCTGTACGTAGCTTATAGCCAAATGGTTCAATGATACCAGATGACCTATGTAGAGCGACAGAAAATTAGACGAGGAAGTAGATGATGGGTCAGAGATTTAGGAGATTTTTGTATACACAAAGGCTGTATCAAAAGGTAACTTTGAGTCCGCTACAAAGATGGATCCATAGATATAAACAAACTGCTTCGGTATGTCGCGTCGTCATCGTCTTGCTGCTCCGAAAAAAAGTGTGCGATTTTTGGACACAGCTAATGTTTCTGTGAGAGTGAGTCGAAAAACCACTACAGTGTTGCTCAGAAACACAAATGGCTGTGGAAACTGTCAATTTTGTGACTAACATAAAAGTTTTTTTTTTCACAAAAGTTACTTTAGACTAACTTCTTTTTCAAAATGAATGTTCACTGATTCTGTACTTTTCCACCACCATCTCTGAAACTTGCTAGTATACATCCCAGGCGTACTAATCTATATCTTGGCATAACTATCTATATACGTGAGTCTTCTTTCTGAATAAAGTTGGTCACAAATTATCCTATGTTTGCCGAATAATGAATTCCATCTGCTAGTCCCTGAAATGCTCTAATTAGATCAGCAGCAGAAAGTGCTCCCAGCACAGGGAGAAAATTAAAATCATTAAATGAGCGGGACTCTGCCACATATTTAGGGCACAAATCTATGTACTGCAAGACATACTGCTGCAGCTGCAAATTGGCATAAATGACCATATTGAAGAATTGTTTATATTTATAATGCTCTCAGAGCACTTCACTTTAATACCCTTTGTAGAACCAGCTGTGACTGTAGAGCAATGTGGATTGTTGAAGTCAGAAGTTTTTATTAGGACACAGTAATGTAAATACACGAGGAGCAACTCTGAGAGTGTCAAAGCAATTCTAGCTTGTTTAGGAGATTAGAACCTCTGCTGATACATCAGTCATAAACATTTAAAGGTGGCAAGCAGGCGTGACGCCTGATCCAGGATCTTTGAGATCCCTGAACTCGCCTGGCTTTTTCAAATGCGCGTTTCATCCAGGCCATTATGTACCAAAAAGCTATGACAAGATGTTCTAATAGCACTTCTAATAGCACTTCGGCGAGTGTTTCTTTGGGTGAACAGCAACTTGACACAAAGAACAAAACAAAATTTATAGTATTAATTACTGACTGAAAAACATGAACTATTTTAATAAGTAGTTATGCCTTCTTTATTTGTTATATTTTGTGAAGTACGTGCATTGTTAGATATCATCAACTTTTAACTATAAATGTTCTTCTGTCTAAAAAAAAAAGCTTGTAATTAAGACTGTAACATTGACTTACCTGTCGAGAAGAAAGCAGGACTTCAGCGCCTCTGTTGAAGTCTTTCTCTTGCATTAGCTCTATCCACTTGGAAAAAAGCTATCCCGACATTAATTCATGTTTTTTTTTGTAATCTCCGGTCACAATTCCTTTTACAATCTATTTTGGACTTTTCTGCCTTACGAGGATTTGCAGTGCAGCCTTTTAAACTTGTGAAGTTAGTTTGCGTAGGCCCCATCCGTAGCTCGGAATCTGCATTTCCTGCCTGAAAATGAAGGCAAGGACGCAGCTGACCCCCGGAGAGGTAAGGGACCATCCTGGTGGTGGTGGGGAGGATGGAAGGGAATGAGAGCGTCAACATCTACAAACTCAGACATTTGCAAGTACCAATCTTTTAAACTAAAAGTATTAGAACACGATTGGATGGATGAGAAACTTATGCTAAAGCCTGCATTGGCATTCATTATAAACAACATACTGTACATCAAGCCAAAATGAATTTATTTAAACCGAAACTGAAACAGCATTGAGCTCACCTCTCTCATTCAGCAATAATCCAAGTATGTTTCCATATTTGCCATGTAACAGATTTGGTTGCTGAACTATTATTCACTATTTAGCTAAAAAAGTGTCACACTGTCACACAACATGGACTCTTGTTTTCAGTCAGTACCATTTTTCCATCAGTTAGTTTGCAGTCATGGACACTCATTAGTTACAGCTGTGCACTAATCAATCATCTCATTATCCTCTCACTGTGTAAGTTCAGTTCTATTTGTGTGAATTTGTCTGGTCTCATACTAAGGTTGAATTGGATTGTGTAACTATTTGTTGGACTTAACCTGTGTGGATTATTAAAGATGACCTATTTACTCTCATCTTCATCTTTGTGTGTCTTTTCACAACCTGATCGTGACAACAAGGCTGTGTACTTCACTCGTGTTCCAATATCCACGTAAAACAGCATCATAAGCTGGAGGATTATGACTGGATAGACATCGCTCATCTAACCGACTAAAAGCAAACTACATCTCTAGCACCACCATGGCAAATCTAATCCAGTAGCTTGTCGTAAGCAGGGCATGCAGGCTGTAAAGATTCAGAGACATCATCATCCTCAACAGCCATGTCCAGCTTTTCTTAGCTTGAACCCAGTAGCATACTGACTCGCTACTGGATCAGAAGATGTGAGCGATAACACATTCTCATCCAGCTGCTTCCCCTCGTCAGCTACCAAAGAATGAGAAAGTTCCATACCTTTCTTGAATTCCTCCATCTGTAAACCTCATGATCTGTTTCCTTCTCGCTTATCTGCAGGTCCTGGTCCGTGGGGACCATACGAATGCGTAGTTTCTCCATAGAGAAACTTGACAATATTTATTGTCGTGTTTTGACACAATGCTTCAGACAAAGGTCATGCTGGAGCCACTCCCCATTAGCATCCTCCGAAGCAATACGAGTTCCCATCCGAAAGGGAACTGTAAAGTTTTGCACATTATTAAATAAATGAGTCCATTCAAGGTGCAAGTAATCAATTAGATATTTGAAATAACCAACAGCAGCGTTAAATGTTTTTAACCGTTGGTAGAGTATGTTTGTAACTCACAGCCTCACAATCACTGTAGTTTTTATAAAACCGAATGATGTATGAACGCAGCTGTATTAATTGCAAAATATGGGGCTGAAATGCATATTCTGATGCTGCAAAAATCACTATAACAGTCCAAATACTTGTGCTGCCGTCTCGTCGTTTTGATGTATAATAGCCAGGATGCTTTTCAGATTTTCTTGCATAGAAGTTGGGCTGCTGTGGTGTGCCATTTCAGTTTTACAGAGTGTACAGAGCACCATTTTATTTGGTCTCTGTTTTAAAAAAAATAAAAATAACAACTTTTTACTATATGGTTCTACGGGCTGACAGTCTCAAGACCAGAAGCAGTGGAAGAAGAACGCCAATGGAAACAATATCTACGCACGTACAGTACAGTGCTTGGCCCCTATACTGTATGTGGAAGCAAGCAGCAATTAAGGGGCCAAGCACAAAGAAGGCATGATAAGTCATGCCAGCATGGCTGGGAGAATCAGACCAACTGCAATGAGTAATTTATTTTTAACTCTTGCTGTTCAAAAAGTTATTAGCATAAACATAAGTGAAACTTTGGACAGTTGGTTGTGCAAGAGTCTCTAAATTTCCTTCAAGCAGTTCTATGGGCTGCCATCCGTATCGTAAAGGTGCCAGAGTTTCTGGTTTCTAATTATAGTTTTTCTTTCTCTCTCTCTCATTAAAACCAAAGAAGTTAATCTTTTATTGTATATCAAGAGCAAGGGAAACGTTTGTGAGCATTTTGCTTTGTGATTTCACCGGAATGAATAGAGAGTCTCCGCGAAAGCCTTAAGCGATAGATGGAAGCGCTCGTTTGTGTGAAGACAGTGCCAAGAGAACACTGTTGCAAGAGAACAGCAGCAACGAGCTCTCAGCGTGATTAATAAAAACCCAACACATTTCAGCACATCCGTGCCGTAAGATGGTGTGGGACAATAAGTGGTGCGGACATACTGGCGCTGGTAAAAAGTGGTGGGGATATGTTCCATCTGCAAATTACTGCCACTGACTTCCAGAGCAGAACAAGAAGAACACTAACAATTACAATAGGCGCCTATAGCACCTTTGGTGCTTAGCCACTAATAAGAACACTAACAGATACAATAGGTGCCTAAGGTGCTTGGCCACTAATAATTATGTTGAGTTCCCTTGTATTCAAAAGGTTTAAGCTTGACTTTTGTGGTAGTAGAATCCTAGTGAGGACATTTCCAAACATTTGTCTCTTCATTTCATGGCAACGTTTATTTTTGTTACATGTCCTTGTTAACTGTCATTCTTGTACAGACATGTAATATTGTGTTTTGTTCACACACAATGGTTGTTGGTCCTGAGTACAGTGGGCAGTCAAGGCTATTTAATATGAATGTTCTCTTTGAGAGTCCTGCCAGGAGCTGAACTAGAGATGCATCAAACAGCCATGCATTATCCACACTACTGTTACATAATCCAAAGACTATGCAGAGTGCAAGCACCAGTTTTGGAGCAGTTCACCGGGTGCACTATTCAGATTTGACAGGAGAAAGCCTTTTAAATTCAGTATTTGAAGTACATGTTTGTTATCTATTTTATTGACCATAATGGAGGAACACTTAATTTCTCAGAATGCTTGAAAACCCCTAAATCTTCAAAATGGAACCAAACAACATTAAGAAGCTCACAACATGAAAACAATTTTTTTTTTGCCGCAGAACTTGTGTTGGACTAATGAAATTCCTTCTGCTGTGCAACTGTGTTGCATTTATTTAAATTGCACTTCCATAAAGTCCTAGTCCTCTCATTTGAATTCATTTTCCAATTCAATTTACAACTCATGAATTGAAAAGGGGCCACTGAAATCCTGAATTTTGCATTTCACACATCACAAATTAATCTTCCTAATTACTGCTAATTAAGTGAAGTATATAAAACCCATGTATCTTGCCTCCAAAGATAATTTGGATACAGTACATGACGATTTACAAATATCACTCCATTAATGTTTTTAACCATTTTTAATTATTTGCCCTAAGACCTACTAGAATAGTTAGCTCAAATTCACTGTTCACAGTTTTTATGTACTTTGTTTCAATTCTTAGTTTCATTCCATATCTTACTTTCATGTGCTTAGTTTCATTCCATATTATTCCAAAAATTAGCCATAATCTATAGTTGAAGATTGCTGCAATCTCCTTGACAACTAACACTTAATATCATGAAATTTCAACAAACGCTACTAGATTTCACTCATAGTCTAGGATCATACATCATTTAAATTTATTTAATTTGTTTAGCTATAGTAAGTGTGAGCTTAGTCATCAAGTCACATGCCATTTAAATTAATGGAGCTTTTAATTTTAATGTAAGCAAACATCTTACTTTTGTCAGATAAATTAATGACTGAGAGAGAACAAGCTGTTCACAGTTTATTTTGAAAATGAATGGCAGTCATAGCAGGTGTTGCGAATGGAAATATTGTTACCCTACTTCCGGTCTCGGTCGCCATTTTGTGAGATAGGCCTATCGTGTCACTGACAAGGCCTCATGACTTCATCCCCAGGCGGTCCAGCTGATCGGGGACCCTTTTGGGACCGCACAGATAAATCTGTTTGCCTTTCTGGACTCGTCCCATTCCCAGTTGTTTTACTCCCTGAACGGATATTTCAGACACATTTTCATTCAATACTTTACTACTTCATTCAGCATTTGTTTGAACTAGAATAAAGTTGAGTGGAGTCAACGTTTTTTAATCGGTTTTATTTTGATAAACATGACACAATATAACATCGCGACTACATGAAAAGACTGTTTACTGTTATAAAAAACTGATTTGTGAGCTTTAGAGGAACTTGAGAAACTAAACACGAAACGCATGTGATCGTTGTCATGCGCTAAATCCAGCGAATCCTAGAACAGCTGTGTCGTCATCAGAGCTCGTGCAGCCGCTCTTGAGAAGCTACGCTGGCTGAGTCCTCCGGCTACTCTCGAATCGCTCTCGCGGTACTTTGATAGCATACGTCACCGTCATGTGACATTGGTGCTAGATCAAGTCGAATGAAATTTCTAACCGGCATGCACTACTTCAAGTCATTCACCGATCTGTCTGCTCAGAGCTGCATGAAGTCAAACAAGCCTAGCTGCGTTTGGCTCGATCGGATTAAAAAAACCTTCATGTAAACAACTTAATCGATCCAAATGAAATTTCGATCGGATTGAAAGGGGTGGTTTATCCCTTTTGTAATCCGATCAAGAGAACGTAAACACTTGATCAGATTGAAAACCGAAACGCTCGGAACAAGTTGTTTTTCCTGTTGAATAAAGTGTCATATTAATACGTTTCCCGTCATTCTAAAATTATCATTTTAAATGCGCGTATGCAAGACATGTGCCACCTGTCCTTGTTTTGGATTCTCATCCACAGTCATCAGGTTTTGGCCACGGGGAGGGGCATTTTTACTGTGTGATCAGCATGGCAAAATGGTCAATATGCTCTAATTATGACCAGACATGAATTAATATTACGTTTGCTGTTTAAAACAAATAAAGTACCAATAGAGGAGAAATTTATGCACGAACAGCGGGAAACTCTGTATTTTCGTGCAGTTTCCACATGTCAAAAAAAATCAGATCTGATTTGAAACTTGTGCCATAAACGTGCACATCAACCCGATTACTTTATTTATCATTCATGTAAACATCTTGTTCGGATTCATCAGTCATATTGATTTAATTCTGATTGTGTATGTAAACATATTGGCACACAGCTGGTCTGGGAAAAAGTCTTAAAATTCTTAAAAGTCTAAGCTCAGTCGTCTCAACTGTAACATCAGAGCTCTATTGCATGTCTGCAAAACGTAGTAACTTACCCAATTCCTGCTTAAAAACCTAGTTATTGTGTCAGTAAATTGGCCATTGGCATTTGTCATCGTGTGAGTCACACTGATCAAAATGCGTTGATGTTTTTTTCACCATGGAAATATTTGTTTTCTACCTTTTATTTGACAGTAGCTGCTTCAATACAAGGATGTCAGTTTTGTCAGAGGATTTAAAATACATATTCAGACAATAGGTATACATTGATTAGGAAAAGTCAATAATGTAGTACACAAAAAGACAATGAACATTGCAGAAATGTGTTAGTTTGCATGTAACAGTATACAAAAATAAATGTACTGTAAAATTCAAATGTAAATACAGTTCTGACATAGCTGCTGGTGTTCAGTTGTGATGAACTTCCTTGTTCAAAAATGGTGGTGATTGTGCTGTCAGCAAATTCAGTAGCAGACGTTACAAACATTCTGTGTCATACATATTTATGGAACAATTACAATTGACTGAGAATCAACTCATCAGTTCAGCCATTTGCATTTAGTTATTGTGCAAATTGTAGACAATTGTAATTTTGTGCACACATGCCAAAACACATGCAATTTGCTTAAATCAATAGGAAATTAAAATCTGATGTGAACAAGAAACAAACTGTTCTGAACTTAGATCTGAACTTATTGTTTTGAGAGAAAAAAAGTCTCATTCAAGAATTGAGCCAAGGCGATTGAGAAAAACTGTATAATTAAAATGTTGTCAATAATCCCTTCTCCATAAGAATGAGATGAAATGAAACATGAAATGTTAAATATATTTTGAGCTTTAAAAATGGTATTGGGGTCTCTTCGAACACAAACAGAACATGATTTATTCATTGGGCAACAGGGCAAAGATGAATGACAAAAATAAATCATGAGGCAGAGAAGAATTCTCACTTAAGGACTGCTTACATTTTTTATTAAAAACACTTACGCTTTATATCAGTCGACTTGTTTTTCATCTCCTTTAATAGTATTAAGTTCTCTGGAGAGATGCCTCAGCAGGTCACGGACACACAATTGCTTTGGACACAATCACAGGGTAGAGTGAATGAATTGAGAATTGAGCACTTCTTTTTTTAAGAATGACGACAGTGTGATTCAGAGAGAGAGATTACTTTTCTTATCTCTAATGGCAAAGCCATGCTAGATTAGACCGTAAGGGAATACATTTTATTGAAAAAAGATGGCTGGAAAGTTTTATGGAGTAAATTGTGTTTTTTATTTTATTGAATTAAATTTTGCAAAGATGCCGTATTTCATCTTTATGAAATCTAATGCTGACGTCACCACACCAAACTAGGATTTGAAATGTAGCGGTGGATTTATGATGTTTTATTTGAGTGTTCAAATTGCTAGTTAACCTGATCAGATTTTTATTGCAGCAATGCATTAGACTTAAGCAATGGATGTTTAACCATTGATTATGTTTTTAAAAGATTAATTGATTTTCACAGAAATCCATTTTTAAAGTTATTGGAATTTAATTAGTAATTTATTGTTTTTATTTAGAAAAGCAGCTTTTTCCCCAAGATAAACTTTGAATGTTGGCAAAGCCTTATTTTAAAGTGTTGAAAAAATGTTTTAAATGCCTTTAAGTTTGAAGCATTATAGATTGAATGAAGGAACGATAGATAGGCCATATTATGTATTTGTTTATTTGAGAGTTGAACATATAGTCATGCTCAAAAGTTTAATGTTATTTAATAATTTTAAGGGATCATACTGTACATGCATGTTATTTTGGTAACACTTTACAGTAAGGTTCATTAGTTAACATTAGTAAATGCGTTAACTAACATGAACTAATGATGAGCAATGGATTAGTTACAGTGTTTGTTAATCTTTGTTAATGTTAGTTATAATAAATACAGCTGTTCATTGTGTGTTCATGTTAGTTCACGGTGCATTAACTACTGTTAACTAATACAACCTTTGATTTTAGTAACGTATTAGTAAATGTTGGAATTAATATTAACTAAGATTAATAAATGCTGAAGAAGTATTGTTCATTCTTAGTACATGTTAACTAATGTAGTTAACTAATGTTTACTAATGAACCTTATTGTAAAGTGTTACCGTTATTTTTTATTTAAAACTTTCCTGAATAAGATATTTTACATAAAAGATGATTAAATAAAGTCCACAAGACAATAATATATATATAACTTGAATGATCAACAACTGTTTTTTTAGTTTTGTTTTAGGTGGGGAGTGGGGACTTTTCAACTTCAAAAGTAAAAACTATTTTAAAAAAAAAGTAAAAAATAAAAATAAAAAAAAAATATTTCTGCCCTTCGGAAGCAACAGAAGATTAACGTTGTTCAGGAAGACAAATTAAGTACAATTTACCTTGAACTTCAAATTCAAAAGTTTTCACCCTCGGCTTTTAATGCATCATGTTTCCTTCTGGAGCATCAGTATTAAGAATCCAGGGTAGGTAAACTTTTGAACGAGGTAGTTTGTATAAATGTATAAGTTCTTGTGGACTATATAAACATCTTTTATGTAAAATATCTTATCCAGGACATTGCGAAAAAAATAATAATAATGTATGATCCCTCTTATTTTGTTAGTAGATTGTTATCAAATCTTAAAAAGATTGGTCTTTTGTTTGTTCTTTTATTATTTTTTTATAGATTCTGCAATGTGAACATTTGAGCACAACTGTAAGTGTTCTCAATTGAATAAATTCACTGGACACTGCATTTACTCCAGCTGCATTTACTGAGTTTAGCCAAGCTGAACAGAGCTGTCAAATTCACTTTAACCCATTTTGTAACTTGTCCTTGGAGCAGGGTGCCTCCTTCCCCAGGGGGAAGCGGTTGAATCTTGAAGTGACTAACTGTTCAGACTGGCCATATGTCTCTGTAGTTCTGATAAAAGCAGTTGACAGCATCCACCCTTATCACTTGCATGACTGCGGTGGCACTCCATCACACAAAATATAAACCCAGGGTGACGTGAGAAAGAATATACTGTCATTACATACAGCTGTTTCATGTGTGGCTTTAGGCAGTGTTTTCTTTGCTTTGTTGTTGACACTCAGTGTGATCATATTAATCTTTTAGAATTTGAGTCTTAAGAGCACCGTAGGACGAATAATAATTGGAATATCTAAATATTCTGTCCTGACACAAGGCATTGTTGATTTCACTGTTGTAGGGGAAAGACTCTAGGGCTGCAGATAAGACCGTTGCCATGGTCCTGAAGGAGATACCCAATAAGGCGTCCTCAGAAGGCAAACCCCTCCTCACGGTGACAAACAAGGTGGGCAGAACTACTGCAGCTACCGCAAGAGTAAAATGATGATAACCAATGGCAAGGCTTTGACCATCACATGTCTAACCTCTACCATTTAGCCTAAATAAAAACTGCCATCATGAATGTCTAACAACACAACAGCTAACAATGGCTTTTTTTTATTTCAGAGCAGCTCTGTGTGTGGGGTATAAAATTGAGCTTTTCACATCAGGCTAGGCTTGTCACTGGCAATAGCAATGATAATTTTAGATGGACACATGGGACACATCAATTTAAATCGTAGCTTTACAGTATGTTTAGTGATGGTCAAGGATTTTACACCACAACCACAATATAGATCACATATTTAAGCTATAAATATAGGGAAAGACTTCACACATGCTTCTAAATTGTAATAAACCTTAACAAGCAGTTCAATTTGATATGTTTCATGTTATTTTACATAGCCATGTACAATGTATCAGTAATGTATCAGGCTATATTTTAATTGTACATCCTCTCCACCTATATTTTCCACTATTGATTACCATTGTAGTCATCAAATTACTAATAATGTTCCAAATCCCAAAATAAACATCCATTTTTCATGTTGCACTTTGTTATTATGTCTAAATTCACTTTACTTAATCATTTCAAATTTTTTATTTGACGCTGGAACCTTTCTGGCAAAATACACTTCCTTGCTCTTTAGTGGTTGATCTGGGTCTAGTGTTGAAGCTTTATCTTAGCTCATCTTGTTGTTGCCTGTGTAGTTTGTGGCTCATTCTGTGTTTAATATTTTAGTTGGTCTGTGTAACTGTCATCTGTGTAGTACAAGTCTGTGTGTGTTCTAAACTATTCAATAATAATTGCACTAAACGAAGCTTTTTTAGCACTTAACTGGCACGATTGGAATCCGCTCTTTCTTCACCAGTCACTAAATGACAGATATTTCAAATATACATTTGCAAAGCATTTAGTGGTTTTTTTTGTAATCAGTCGAGAATCAATAGACCAGTGACCTGAAGTCACCTGCATGCGTGCAGTCCTTTGCTTTGTCCATAATAGCGTGAAGGTTAGTTCATTTTCAAATCAGGAGAGATCGAACATGACATGTGAAGCACAGCATTGTTCCTCTGTGTAAAGTCTTGTCAATACTGATAAAAGAGTGTTTTCAGATCAGTACTGTTTAGCTGTTTGACCTATTTAACACAATGAACCTGAAATAGCTTAAGTCTTGTAAAACAACTAATGGTCCAAATGTTAGGGTTAGGGGTAGTTGATTTCATCAGCAAATTTATTTGGATGCATGTAATTCGGTTACATTAGGGTATTTATAGATTTTTAAGCCTGAATAATGTGTTGAGAAATGATCACTTCTTATGGGCTAGTCTGTATCCCTAACCAATTTAATACTGTGTATTAAACACCTGCTGTCACTTCAAGAAAATTGCAGAACTTGCCGGCTAGACTCTTTATCTGAAGAGAACGATTTTATAAATAGCCAAACACTCTGTGTGAATGAAATGAATGACAGAAAAATAGTGTATATATATATATATATATATATATATATATATATATTTGACCCAATGAACAACCATGTTGGTTTTGCTTAAACATCTTTGGTTTAAATCTCATATTAATTATACAGTTAATTATACATGCCTCACACACAATTTATCACTCAAGATAATAGTATAGGTTTTTAACAGGGTATGACTTTTACAGCCAAATCATTTCTTCATACATAATGCAGTTGTGTACATTCATGCTGTTATTTATAACACTAATAATTGCCTCACATGAGCTTTTACCTCCCTCAGCTAACCTCCCTAGCTCTCCCCCTTAAGACTCCCGCCAGCTAAACTGGTTCCAGGTTCCCTTGACAACAAAATCTTGGAGTTACCACCAGGAGCTAAGCCCACGTGGCACAATTAGTTGAAGTTTTCCATGACATGGAAGTTCAGGATATGCCCTCTGAATGCCTGTGTTTTGATAAAGCGTATAGCTGAGAAGAACTGGAGGTAAAAATACATTTTATATGGGGATGGGGGGGATGGGGGCGCTACAGATGTTACTTAACAACCACTAAACATTTAGCTAATGTTAAACTAGACACAAATTAGGTGTTAAAAGCATGATCTGCAAATGTGATCATCGTACATTACAGTTATTGTCATATATCATTGAAAGTTCAATGATGTATACTAGCATTTTTGTTTCAGTTTGAGACCAAACTATAGGCTACCTATATAACTATACTATAAATAAGTATTTTTATGACAAAAACATAGCTGATGCATCATGTGTAAACAGTAAACATAATGTTTTTTGCGCCATGTTTTTGTTTGTAACTTCATGAAAAATTAGTTAACCAAAGTAGATTCCATATTTAGAGCAGGGTCTCGAACAAGCCCAAACATAATGCCAATGCGTACATTGCAGAGTGGCATGAGATGCTGCTTGGATAAAGCTGTAGGATCCAATTCCGGGATCCAATCACACCGCAATCATGGAAGTGTTTTCCAACGTCACTTGAAAGATCAACCAATGGAAACTGAGCTGTGTCCGATATACCCCTAGAGCACTATTTGAGGGGATAGCCATTTGGTGACACTCAATCAAGCCCACAATGCACCGCAATAACGAGTGTACAACTGATGCATGGTAATATAGTGCCTTTCCCCCCATGGTAGAAATCGTATTCCCGGGGGTTAAAAAAATCACGTTTTACTGGGCACCGCGATACAACCGAAAAGAGCACTTTCGCTTTCATGATTAAAACACCTGAGTATCTTATATTAGTGGTTGTTTATTCTATGTACATTTATTCTGGCATTTTACACAAGTACTTCTCATGTTCAGTAAAATCGTGTTTGAAGGTATTTTTTGTTTTTTGGCCCCTTGGTTAATTATGTTTCGAAATAATCGGCTAGCCTACCTAATCCATTGCATGGCTTAAAGACATTAATACATTAGAATATGTAAATATGGCATGCTCGCTTCATTTCCCTAATTCATGGGGCTAAATGTAGTTTCTATAAAAGCTTTTGAGGATCATAGCAAGATGCGACAGACGCAATATGAATTTCAGAATTGAAAAATATGTACAGTATTACATTAATAATCAAATCCTAATTAAAGTCAAAATATGTGGCCTTGATGTTCAAGTCTTGGCTGAATTTTACATTGCAATATTCATTCTTTGAATGTATAGGGAGCCTCACGCTTACATAACACACATCATTCTTTTACTTAGTGCTTTGTTGTATCTTCCGATCAAGGGATACTTGTAAATGCATGGATTCTTTCTAACAATAACAGTAAAAAAGGAACAGATTGCAGAGAAAGATGGCACTTATTTTAAATGGAAATAATTTAAATAGTTCTCAATATTGAATATTTTCAATATCTGAATCTACTTGTCTTTTACACCAGAAGGTGTCAACAAGGTACAGTCTTTATGAGCCATTAAATTATTCATGATTCAACCGATTTAAAAACTGATTAATTCAAGAATGAAATACCAATATTTGTGTCTATTGTAGCTTTCCTTTAATAGCTGTCTCTGCTGCCACTCTATGTTTCTTCTGCACATGTGCAGAAGTTTTGTTTGAAATTAATAATGTATTGCAACGTTTCAGAAGCTGCAATCGTGTTGATCAAAATCTGCAAATAAACATGCTTAAAGGTGCATTTGGTAATCATTTAGCTAACTAAGTTAGCATCTCGGTTCACGCTGCACTGTCATCTATCGTCATGAATCGCCATGATCAATGTACTTGTGGGTACTACTACTAAGAGCACGGTTTACAAAAAAAAAAAATATCTTACCTCCTGTCCAACAAAAAGAAGCTACTTGGTCATCAGTGATCACAGCATCGCAAAGTTGTGTGGTTTGAATGACAGCTCTCGACCTGTGGTTAGAAGCATCGTTTCTGTATTGCATGACATTTGGAAGTAATAAATCCTTATCTTGATCAAAATAAGCAAGCTGACATTCAGTACAACCCGTGCCTTTTATTCATACATACAAATGTAATTTACATCTTTTAGTTTGTCAAAAGATTTAAAGTACCGATTTTGAAGAGTGCGCATGTGCGAACGTGCTCTACTATGTAAGAACGAGCCAAATGTTGAGTTTGGTGATAAAGCAAAATAACTCAGAACAATTTGAAATAGTCCTCAAATGACATGTCTGTAATTTATATTAACAAATCTAGCATTAATTGGATATCAAACAGTTTAATTAAAAGTAGTTATTACACCACCATGTGCAAAATCAACGTGGTTGAACGATACTTTGCGACAGTGGGTTTCGGGAAACAGTCGCGACTAGCTGGTTGATTTCTCCAATGATGCATCTTACTATGGTAGTGAAGCAACGAGTTACATCCTCATTGGTGCGTTTCCCAAAAGCATCGTTAGCCAACTATGGTCACAAGTTGGTCGCAAATTCCATTGAACTCTATTGGTAACGACAGAACTTGCGACCATAGTTGGCTAACGATGTACAATGGCGTAGTTCACTGTTTCACTACCATAGTACGATGTATCATTGGAGAAATCAACTAGCTTGTCACGACTGTTTCCCGAAACCCACTGTCGCAAAGCATCGTTCAACCACGTTGGTTTTGCAAGTGGTGGAGTAATAACTACTTTTAATGAAACTGTTTAAGATCCAATTAACGCTAGATTTGTTTAATATAAATTACAGACATGTCATCTGAAGACTATTTCTAATTGTTCTCAGTTATTTTGCTTTATTACCAGACTCAAAATTTGTCTCGTTCTTACATAAAATTAAATTCAGTATGTGAGGCTAAATAGATTTGTTTTAGTCTGAATTAGATGTGTGCTTCCATTTCAGTTTCCACAAATCCCTACATTTACAAATGCGGTAAATGTAACATTGGGCATATTTTGTAGTATTAAACCCATATTTATACTGACTTCATCAAGCTCTGAAAATTCTTCACAAAGCCTTCTAAGCTGCCATAGTTGCAAATCTGGCGTCATCAGAACAGTGTGTTCAATGCATCACCGTTTCTGTTTAAAAAAGAATGCACCTTCAACGCCGAAAATGTTTCCTTCTGAACTGCCCGTCAAATCCTCTTTCAGTCAGATTGCTATTGAAATAATCAGACTAAGTTAATTATGTAGTCAAACTGTTGTGCAGTGTAACTGTAGTTATCTGATCCAATTACAAGAATGAGTTTTGTCCCCTAATTCCTATTTATGTCAACAACCAATGTGTGCCTGAAGTGAAAAACTGTTTTAAACAGAATATAGTAATCTAATTAAGTTGTAGAGCTTTAAATATTTCCAAAATAATTCTCCCCCTCTCTCATTATGGCCCTTGTTCTGCTGGAATTCACAAGGGAGGAAGTTATGCTTTTATAATAAGGCTTAGAGGGGGGGAATAAAAGTAAGCTCCAAAACAGTAGATGCTGTTATATAACCTAGTCTGACACTTCAAAATGTTCAAATGCTTGATGATCAGCAAACTGAACTTTCTGCATGCGAAAGAAGGCAAAGACAACAGAAGACAGAGTGCCATCATTTTATTCCCTTTCATTAAAAATGTACAAGGTGTTGTAACAGCAGGAGTTCAGTTTGGGTAACATCAGGCATTCCAGCCAGCGAAGGAATAAATCTCCTCCCTGACACCAGGAGAGCCAGAGTTGTCTGTCCAACCCAATTAAAACTGCTGGGTCAGCGTTCTGGCACAGACTCTCACAACAGGAATGTTCTCCCAAGCGCTCTGGCCAACATACACTGCTCACGTTATTCATGAATATTCAGTATTAATTTCAAAGTTTCTATCAAGATACACTGTATGTAGAGATCACAAATCCTCGTACAGTCACTAGTTTGAATATGCACAACAAAAAAATGGCTACGCACAGAAAGTTTTTGCTCTGATAAGTATTAATCATCTTTCACTTTATTATTAAATCAATTGTTTGGTTTTTTTTTTTGTCCATGTCTAAATTAATTCCTGCTGGACTTTTTGTCTCTATGGTCTTATTTAAGGCTGGACAGATAAAAAATAAATAAATAAAACCTTTATTAAAACTTTTATCCCGAGGAACCTTTAATTAAGCCAGTCTTGATAAGGTCAGAGTTTTCAATTTATAGTTCTTTTCAATTTGCTTTAAATGATAAACATGCCACAGTCTATAATTTAGGCAGGTTTGCTTGAAGCATCTGTTGTTATTGTTAAAGAGCATATTGCAGGTAAAAATAAAAATTTAGACATAGTCTAGACAAATCTAGACAAAATGTTTTCCTAAGGTTTCCAGGTTGAACGTCATCTAGACAAAGATCAGAAACAGCAGCAGTTGTAGGGAGGTATATTGATCATGAAATCAGAATTTTCTTGTCTTTATTAATTATTCATTCATATTAATTCATTCATTTATGTCACTTTAAGTCATCTAAACAATATTTTTCGATTTTTCGACACGATTGAGTGGCCCCCTGCCAAGGGGCCCGAAGCAGCCGCTTATGCCAAGCAGTTTGTTTATGCCTCGGGCCCACCCTGCCTACATTATTTTTCTATACATTGACTCGTTGGGTCGTCTAACCTGCAATATGTCCATGCAGACATGTGAATGTGACATGAAATTACATGTATGCTGTTTTACAACCTGCGGCGTTTTGACAAAACAGCCCTATCCTTGCTCTTTTGCAGGAAACATGCAAGGAAACATGTCAGCAACATGCAAAGCAGGGTTGTTCTGATCTTCGTCCATACTGGGGCACAGACTCCTAATTAATTAACAAAAAAAAAAAAGTTTCCTTTTTTTCTTTGGGTGCCTAGGGGTATTCTCACCCCAGGTCATTTCTTCCCAAAAAAACAACATCAAAGCTTTCAATTCATGTGACTTTTAGAGAAGCATATTTACATTCTCTTGAATACAGTTGTGTAGCATTAATGCAACTGGGCTACAGATGCTTTCATCAGTTCAATTTATTATCTAAAACTTCATTTTTAACTGTAAGCTACACATACACTACTCTTCAAATGTTTGGGGTGAATAAGATTTTTTTTTTAAGTCTTTAAGCAACAGTAAAGACATTTGTAATGATTGTAACAAACTTTCTATTCATTAAAGATTGAAATTAATAAATGTATGGTTTCCACAAAACATATTAGGCAGCACAGCTGTTTTCAATATTGATAATAATAAGAAATGTGTCTTGAGCACTAAATCATCATAGAATGATTTCTGAAGGATCATGTGACAGTGACATCTTGAATGCAGCTTTGCCAATACAGGGCATCAAAATGAATAAGTAATCTAGGCTATTTTCTACCCTAGTTTTGAGCATAGCTCAAAAACGCTCGTTTTTTATGGGCGTCTCCGCGTTGCCGCCTTTATCCCTGTGTGGTAAGAGCTCACAATAAGAGAGCGTTTTCTGTGAAAAGAGCAACACGGGTGAAGATTGCGTCCTTTTCAGGATGACGTTTCACTCGTGTGTTTCTGGGTGAGGTTCCTGTCCTCATTTGACGGCCACAATCACAGTTTCACATGCCTGGGATTAAGCATGATGAGTCTGCGTTCATGGGTGGTTTATGTTCTCTCATGAGAGCTTGACCACGTCATCACGTTGTTCATCTCCCCTTTCTTGTAAAGGCTTGAGCCGCTCAGCTTGCCGTGTGCTGCCGATCTGCCGGCTGACAGTGTGGGTTGCTTGCTTCTGCACAGGCATGTACTGGTCTGTACAGACAGCACTGCGACCGTGGTGTCTACGCTCTCGTCGTATGTCGCAACTCGCCTGCCATCTCCTCCCAAGCATCTGAGGTCACTTCGAGTCATTCACATCCCTGGTGCGCTCAACCATGCAGCCGACAAGCTCTCACGGCAGCCACCTTTCCGGCAGAGTGGTGACTCTATCCCCAGGCGGTCCAGCTGATATGGGGAATCTTCGGAGCCACTCAGATAGATCTGTTTGCCTGATCTAGTTGCGCCGTATTGGCCCAACCGGACCTGGTTCCCACAACTTATGCTCCTCGTGACAGCACCACCTTGGCCTATTTCTCTGAGGACGGATCTGCTTTCTCAGAAATGGGGCACCCTGTGGCACTCCATGTCTGGTTCCTAGACGGGATGCGGAGGTTCTAGGTGACCTACCACAGGCTGTGGTAGACACCCTCACTTCCGCTAGAGCCCACTCTATGAGGCGTACGTGTTGAAGTGGAACCTGTTCGTCGATTGGTGTTCTTCCAACCGGGATGACCCCGAACTTGCCCGATCAGGGTCGTGCTTTCCTTCTTGCAAGATGAGTTGGAATGAAGGCTGTCTTCCTCCACCCTCAAAGTGTATGTTTGCGCAATAGCTGCTCATCACAATGCAGTAGATGGTAAGTCATTAGGAAAGCATAACCTGGTCATCAGATTCCTTAAGGTTGCTAGGAGGCTAAATCTGCATCGTAATCAACACCCCTTACCTTCTTGGTACTTAACTCTAGTGCTCTGAGCTCTTCAGAGGCCCCCTTTTGAGCCCTTGAATAGAACAGAGTTGAGTATTTTGTCTATGAAGACAGCTCTCCTGTTGGCGCTGGCCTCTTTCAAGAGGGAAGGAGATCTGCAGGCATTTTCGGTCAATGAATCGTGCCTGGAGTTCGGGCCGGGTCTTTCTCACGTTGTCCTAAGACCCTGGTTCGGATATGTGCCCATGGTTCCTACCTATGTATGTTTCACTACCCTATGGGCATCCGCCGACAAGACGTCTCCGTTCCCTACTCAGGCAACGAGGGTTACCATACGTAACCAAGACGTTTTCAATCATTAGCTGTATCTATTCTGATTCGTTCAAAGCATGTTTAGTAACTTTTGACCTTTGAAACACAAATACAAACATTGCATTATGTTGTTACTGGTGGATATGAACACATTTTTAACTAATGATGTTAACACACAACTTTTAAAAGCACTGTGTCAGAATGTTACTGTCAAATGTGTCAGAAACCCATGCATTAAATTTGTACCAAGCTAAATAATATAGGCCTACACAACAAATTTAAATAGCTACTTATTCAGACATTAGCAAGTGTCACATAAGCAATCTCCACAACAAAAAAGAGTCCAAGGGGGTGAAGACATATATGAAAATAAGAGCCTGATCTCATGAAAGTTCATTTCTATAGCACGAATGTCATTTCTCGTGCCATTTATACGCCAAAAACAGTTTTTGCGTGTATATGGTACGTGTTTTTTGCATGCATGATACACACTTTTTGGCATATAATACGCACAAACTTGGTTTGTTAGTGTTCCGCCATCACTCTTCCTTACTGCGCGAACTTCAGGCTTGTGCATGTGATTGTAACGTGCGCGAGGGGTGGCGTGTGCCCGATCTGTGACTGACAGTCAGATCTCACACCCCCCTGCGCTGATTTGACACAGTGAGCAGGGAGCGCAGGATTTTTGCAAAACAAATAACACGCTCCAGATGGAGTTAGAAGCTCGGGGTTTTTTTTCTAAAACCACTTTATTTATGTTGTTTTGTCGGATTATAGTGTCGATTTCACTGAATATGATCAAAAAAATGTTGCCGACGGCAGCTTTAAGCGTTGTATTAGCAGGAAACCTGTAGTATTTTAAAATTACCATGCTATGCACCCTCATATCCTTCTGAGACGAGAGATTATGTATATTTTGTCTGGAAAAAATCCTCAGATGACGCAAAAATCGTCATTTTGCGTCATCAGAGGATTTTTTGGCCAGAGGCTAAAGACTACAGTCAGTAGTAGGGGATGTCCCGCATGTTCTCAACCCATCCATAGAGGGTGGAATCTCACTCACAGTCACAGAATGAATAGATAGTGTCAGTCATCTTTTTTGGAAGATAGGCTAGCAGGCTCTTGTTCTGTGAGAAAGCTGAGTAACTTAGTAGGAGAAAGCTGAGTAGCAGGGGTCACCATCCTCTTTTTCCTGGACATGTCCGGCCGTCGAGATCGTACAAAATGTCCTGGATTCAGCTTTTACTTTCTGCAGTCGCCATTCATTGTTTATATGCACACCTTTTGTTTACATAAACGCTAAAAAAGTGATTGGTTGAAGTGCGTTTTAACATTGGTAAGAAAATTCTCGCTCCTCCGAGATCTGCTCATCGTAATCACGCCATCGGCCTCGCACTGTTCTCCCACGGCCCTCGCTTGTCCTGCTTGCCACAGTAACCATAATGAATGGCGACTGCAGAACGCAAAAGCTGAAACCTGGACATTTTGGGCGATCACAGAGATTCATTAGTAGCCTAGACTTGTTGTCTAACTACTGCGCACTGTTACCAGTAGGCATGGCCTCCTAGGGCAACAAGGCAAGTGCATTCTGGGAGTTGTTGTCTTTCATCCACAGTAGCCTAAAATACATTTTCTGGCTTTTCTCAGTCTAGAAAGCTCCAAATTCAAAAATAATTTCACATTTCTTCTATATAAATGACCCATTTTAAATATACATTCATCTTTCCAGAGGTGAAGTATCCCTTTAATAGACTAGCCTGTTTATTGGGCCTAATATCCTTTTTAGAGGATTTATCAGTACATTTTTACTATAATTTTTACCCTAAAGAGAATGCCTCTGAAGCAAACCTATAGACACAAATCACCAAAAAAAAAATTACCATGTGCAATATGTAGTAACAAAATAATTAATTTATCCAGCACGCAGATAAAGCATTAGGAACCTCTTTAATGTTGCAAATGCATTGTATTTAATGTTGCAAATGTCTTTTTAATGACTAAAGGATTGTATTTTCAAACGAGAAGTAGTTAAGGCTTAAAAGAAAATACAGATATGCTGTAGCCATGCACTGCCCACAAAAGTGCTCTCCTCCGATGAAACTGTGGCATGGCTGAATGAACACTATGAGAACAACCAGATGATGATTGATGTGTTTTTTTTCCATTCTGTTAGACACAAGACCACGTCTTTGCCAGTCTCTCTAGAGAACGTATACACAGCTTATTCACAGCACACATAGTACACTGATGGGAGCTTTAAAACGAAAGTCTCACACCTTGTCATAATTACATTCATCCACAATTACTTGGAACTCTAGAAAAACAAGCATGACACGTGTACTATTTGTGATTTTACTAGTACCAATGAGCCAAATAATGAGAAAGAACCAAATCGCTTACCACAGCTATGCAGACGACACCCAGCTCTACTTAGCCCTATCGCCTAACGACTAAGCCCCATCGACTCCCTGTGCCAATGCATTGATGAAGTAAACAGTTGGATGTGTCAAAACTTTCTGCAGTTAAACAAAGACAAAACTGAAGTCAATGCGTTTGGAAACAAAGATGAAGTTCTCAAGGTGAATGCATACCTTGACGCTAGGGGTCTAACAACTAAAAATCAAGTCAGGAATCTTGGTGTGTCTCTAGAGTCAGACCTTAGTTTCAGTAGTCATGTCAAAGCAATAACTAAATCAGCATACTATCATCTGAAAAATATTTCAAGAATTAGATGCTTTGTTTCCAGTCAAGACTTAGAAACTTGTACATGCTTTCATCACCAGCAGGGTGGATTACTGTAATGGCCTCCTCACTGGCCTTCCTAAAAAGACCATAAGACAGTTGCAGCTCATACAGAACGCTGCTGCCAGGATTCTGAGCAGGACCAGAAAATATGAACACATCACACCAGTCCTCAGGTCTTTACACTGGCTCCCAGTTAAATTTAGGATTGATTTTAAAGTATTATTACTGGTATATAAATCATTCAATGGGTTAGGACCTCAATATATTGCAGATATGCTCACTGAATATAACAGATCACTCAGATCACTAGGATCACATCAGCTAGAAATACCAAGGGTTCACTCTAAGCATGGAGAGTCTGCTTTTAGCTATTATGCCAGCCGCAGCTGGAACCAGCTTCCAGAGGAGATCAGGTGTGCTCCTACAGTAGTCACATTCTAATCCAGACTCAAAACACATCTGTTTAGCTATGCATTTACTGAATGAGCACTGTGCCACTGTAAGTCTGACTGTTTTTACTGTACTTCATTTTATTTTTTGATTCTAAATTGCTTTAATTATTTACTGTATTTTTATTTTATTATGATGATTTTTTTATTCTAAACTGTTTTAATTATTCGTTTGATTATTGTAATTTCTTCCATGTAAAGCACTTTGAATTGCCACTGTGTATGAAATGTGCTATATAAATAAACTTGCCTTGCCTTGCCTTGCCTAGTATGCTTTCTCTCTGTTTAAGTGATAAAGGGAAAGAGAAACATCCTCATGGACGTCTGTCAGTGGGGGGCAAGGTGAGAATTGTTGTCTCAGTCCTGTAAATAGGCAGGAGCTGTAAGGGTAGTGATTACCAGCATTGCCTATCACATGAAGAGATGGTCATGGCACAATGGAGGCTGTCTGCAACTCAAGCAATAAGAGAACAGGAGGCCAAGTGCATTAATGTAGATCTAATCGCATTAATTTTTTGCTTGATTTTTTCAGCTGGTGAGCGAGCAACAAGAGAGCCGTCCCTTGCTGAGCCCTTCCATCGATGATTTCCTCTGCGAGACCAAGTGTGATGGAGCTGCCCGCCCAGTAACCTCCAACACAGCAGGTACCAGAGATACTGACCTTCCTGTAGTTCCTCATCAATTCTGCTTCTCCACTATACTATACTCCACTGCACTATACTACTGTATTATGCTAGACTAATTCTGAAATTTTAAAGGGGTCCTATTATGCCCTTTTACAGAGTGTACTAAAATGTTTTTTCACGCTTGATTGTTCAAAAAACGCATTATTTAGATGAAACCCCTCCTTCCGAAATAAGAAATGTGATGTGATTGGTTGGCTGGTCTAGTGTGTTGTGAATTGGCACTGTGTAGCGTGTGTTCAGGAATTGTTCCATTCCTCCATAACTGCGAGTTCTACTCTAGTGTAAATATTGAAGATTGCATCAATTTAAAACCAATTCGATTCAGACCCTGACAATGTTAACGAACAAGAGGATTGTGCAGAACGGATTTCATGCACAGACTTTGCAAGCACGGATTTCACAGGACGTTTGAGTGGTATGTTTTTTGTAAGTTTCTTATACATTATAGATACAGTGTTATCCACCATTTAATCGTGATATTAGTTCGAAAACTAAGGTAATACAAACAGTAATCGGTAAAAAAAAAGCATGGTTAATTTTCCTAAGGACTGGTGAACCAGCTTACAAAAGCGAAAGCTTACAAAAGAAAAAGAAAAAAGCTGTTCTCCATAAAATCCAGCGCACAGATAAACATTGGGGTTATAATGTTCAGGAACAGTGTTAAAATTTATTTTAACCACTCTAAGTTTGTCAGACTTAAGAAGGTCAAACAAATGAATTTTGGAAACAGGGTGGGGAAAAAAGTATCTCTTTGACATAGCAGCAACACTCTTCTCTAATGCAGAGAACCTCATCCCCTTTTTTGCATATTCCGTAGGGGGATTATTTAAATGAGTAACATTGTGACTTCATAAGATCCGGAAAATCGTGTTGTAGTCCAAACGAGCCTTTCGTTGTAGTTCTTGAGAAGTGGATTCTGTTAAATAAAATATCTCCCTTTGGAGCAGACTTTGAGCTTTGTAAACTTGCATATCTTTTTTATGCTCTAACAGCGACATTACATACTAATTAAAGTTGAAAAAGTAGAAAAGCAAAATTGGACCCCTTTAACAACATTACTTTAAAGAACCAAAACCAACAAGCATACTGTAGCACATTAATTTGATCTTTTAATATAAATTATACTACCATTCAAAAGATTTGGGTCAGTAAGCTTCGGTTATTTAAATTTTTACTTTTATTCAGCAAGGATGCATAAAATTGATCAAAAGCGAGATCAAAGTATTTGATACTATTACACAATAATTATATTTAAAATAAAATGCTGTTCTTTTGAACTTTCTATTCATCAAATAATACTAAAAGAGATATATTACAGTTTCCACAATTTTTAAACATTACCAACATATTCAGCTGTGATAATAATAAGAAATTGAGCACTAAATAAGCATGACATCAGGATCACGTGACACTGAATACTGGGGAAACAGCTGCTGAAAATTCAGCTATGCCATCGTAAGAATAAAATACTCCTCTAAAGGATTATTAGAAACACCATACAAATACTACGTTTGACCCCATTTCGCCTTCAGAACTGCCTTAATTCTATGTGGCATTGATTCAACAAGGTGCTGAAAGGATTCTTTAGAAATTTTGGCCGGGACATGGTGCACAAGGGCGTCCGCGCCATCATTGGAGCTCAAGTCCATCGATAGATTGCAGCTTTTGCCATAGAGCACCCAATAGGTGCGCGAGCTGCCTCGCTTAGCTCTGCTCTGTGCAACAATGCATTTTACATATAAGAAAATCTAAAGGATAATTATTTGGCTTCAGTATTCTCAAGAAAAGGGATTTTCCCATCGCGCAACCTAGCTTACACGACATGCGTTCTCTCTACTAGAAAGAAGCGAGGACGTTATGTTAGTAACCGATTGTCGTTATTCCTGATTTAAATTCAAATTGATTCAAATATATGTGTTTGCATGACTGGAAATAGCTGCCTGGTGGAGTTACCAAGATAACTGCAGAGTTAAATGACTTTAAAAAGGACTTTAT
Organism: Cyprinella venusta; assembly: GCA_038021265.1. Taxonomy (NCBI): domain Eukaryota; kingdom Metazoa; phylum Chordata; class Actinopteri; order Cypriniformes; family Leuciscidae; genus Cyprinella; species Cyprinella venusta. The sequence goes on along the minus strand of CM075868.1, from coordinate 21,740,597 downwards.
TAAGCTAATTTTCCATTCAGTCAAACATTTACTTAATTTAATTAAGTAAATTATAATAAACAAAAGACATGCATTCCGTTGCCTTATCAAACCAAACAAATTTCAACGTTTAACTAATGCCACTGTTCAGACAAATATGTAGTATTTTTGTGTAAGCATTTACATGGCAAACCACAATAGTGCTGCACAAGATATAACTCGTGCTTACGTTTCTACCTAATTAATTCCTCACAGATGTCACCTACATTATATACATCTTCACTACTGATTAGCGGAGCAGACAGACATATTACCAAATGAGGAAGTAAGTGGCTTCTTACTGCATGACAGATATACGTGAACTTCACACTGAGAAGTTGAGCGAGTAAAACTGCATCCTGTCTTGTCTACACCACAACGCAATTAAGACAACCATTACTACTCCCTATAATATAAAGTATCTAGTTTAGTTTCTGATTGTAGAAAACAGCATTTTTAATTTACCAACAGATTACGTTTGGAGGATCTTTCAATTTGCAAGCAGCAGTTGGCTCATTACTGTGCCTCTGAACATAATACATATTGAGGTTCAGAAATTTCCAGGCAGAATTTTCTGGAATCAAAATGTTACTGATAGTTCACACTATAAAAGATTTTCAGTCTGTCGATCATTATGCGTAGTTGTGCCTGACTTTAAATGTCAAGCCAGAGTAAATTGCCATGTAAACCCTACAATAAAGTTGCATTTTTGTTGGTATCAGTTTAAATTTTCGAATTAATTAATATTGACATTTTTTTAGGAACACCAGGCTTTTTTAAGCAGCGTCTGTCTATAACAGGAATGGAGCTGATTGTAGAAATGTACATGGGTCTTTTATGCCAACTGCTGTGATCTTTCAAAGGAACACCTCTGAATTCAATTATTATTCAGTGGAAGATTCATTTTAGCAATAAAAAAAATTATGACTGCTTTGGTTTAAAAATTGTCTGAGAATCATATTATTGTCACAGGTAGTTGCTGGAAGACAGAACAAGATGAAGGTATCTTTTCAACACAAAGGTTTAAAGATGATCAAAAATACAGGACAGCAGAACCAACAGCAACACACATTATTTACAAGAGATTGGACAAAGATAGACTGAATAAATGGAAGTTAAATGCAGACGATGATTAATGAAACAGGTGACACAGATAACGATGATTGACTAAACAGCTGAACTGATAATGACAGTGAAGATGACACATGACGTGATGACTGGCAGACAATGAAACAGTCCAAATGAAAACAAACTAAACCAAACACCACTGTGACAATTATCAATGCTTCAGGACTCCTACTTATTTCTTTGAAACACTTATGAGATTCAAAGCAAGATCAGTGCATTAAACCACACTGAATTTCAGCTCTCTATATATCATTTTTTAAGCAACTACAAGCAGAAAGCAAAAACTTATTTTTGTTTTAATTTAAAAGATTACAAACTTGTTTAAAGGTGCCATCTTGCACATAAAATCAAATCATATTCCATAACAGATGAGGGCAGTATACCTCCAGAAATTGAGTTGTGCCGCGGCCGTGCGCACTCTCACGTCTTCAAACAACACAAACGACCGCTGTTTTGCTCTTTTTCTCGCACATATTATTTAAATCATTTGACATGATAGTAAAAGGTTGGAAGACCGCAGTTTCACCTGGAGAATTTGGAGATTTTTAGAGATTAGAGACTCAATGAACAACATCTTAACACTAAATGATGAAGCCTGTCTCAAAAACAAGCTGGTGCATGTCAACGATATAGGAAAATAAAAGCCGGGGCTATTATTTTTAAGTTTACGGTATTCGTTTTGTTCATATTACACTTTTATTTTTAGTTTGAATTAATTTGACAGACGGCATTCGCTGATGTTGATCAAGCTAGCACCATTCAGAGCTGCCAACTCTCACAAATTCACCGTGAGACACGCAATTGACACTTAGCAAGCAGGTTAGTTAAGCTCTCAGATTCTGTCAATTTTATTACGCCGGCGCGACTTACTCGTTTACTGCAGTTTGGCTGGTGGTAATGTTGCCCGCCCGCATACCGCCTCCCATGGCCGAAACTGGTATTACGACACCTGCCGGGCCGGGGCTAGTAATTTAGCATGCAAATTTAGGTTTATATCTCGGCAGCACTATAACTTTTCAGTTTTTTTAATGACAACACGGCACTTATTACTTCTCATTCTTTTGATGCGTGTAGCTCACGGGGGGGGGGGGGGGGGGGGCAGTAACTTTCCACTGTAAACTGATGTTTTATATTATATAAGGAAAATGCTATGAGATTTCAGGGCTGTTGTCTATATTCAGATGAGCCTGTGAGGGAGTGTATCACGACTCTCCTCACGTAGCCACAGGTCAGGTAAAATATGTTTTTCTTTGTTCCAGAAACATTTGATGGTTTCCATTGATTATCTTTCATTTAAAGGTACATTTACCTGACATAATGATATATTTGATTATTCTAACAGACTTTATTTTAACAATTTATTTATTTTAACAAACTTTATTTTCATTAGAGTTAAAAGGAATAGTCAAACATTACCATGTATTTAATGATGCACAGATATCATTGTTAAACCATTTTTCATTTTATGGAGTCAGATGAAACAAGTTAAGACATAAGATAAAAATGTATTGCATTTAATTAAAAAATCATGTTGCCATGGGAAAGACGGAATACGCATGAAACCTTCACCTCAAATCGAATTCCACCATTGGATCGATTTAGAAGGTCTTACAGTGTGCAGACTGGTTCTTTTGTGGTGCAGTCGGCAGAAACAAAAGCATGTGGTGTTAACCTGGTTTCAGCTCTTATGTTTGTGCTAGATATCAGAAGGTGTGCTGTCAAGCCCTCAAGGCTTGGATCATGCATCCTCCATGCAGCTGGCATCTATATGCAGTACTGACCTGCATGGATATTTTGTCTACTACTACCTAGTTATGAAGACCTCTGTTCTAGGATAGGATAGGTTACAGGATAGCGGTAGAAGCTGAAGAATATGTCTGTAGCATCTGTTCTTAAAGGGAAACTCCACCCAAAAATGAAATTTCTATCATCAGTTACTCACATTCAAGTTGTTGCAAACCTGTATGAGTTTCTTTTTTCTGCTGAACACAAAGGAAGATATTTTGAAGAACGATTGGAACTTTGACACCATTTTTTTAATTTATACTATGTAAGTCAATGGTATGAAACAACTGTTTGGTTCCAATCGTTCTTCAAAATATCTTCCTTTGTGTTCAGCAGAATAAAGAAACTCTTGAATGAACATATTATTCTCAAACCATCATCCTCTGCATTGGAACACAGTGTTCTGTAGAGAGCGCTCTTGACAAAGTGTATGTGTGTGTATGTATGTATATATATATATATATATATATATATATATACACACACACACACACACACACACTATATCAAACGCTCTTTGGTCTATTGGAGAGGAACATACATGCTACATCAAAGCTTATTTGGCACAGACCCCTGAGCTGTTGGAACCGCCTGATTTTTTTTTTTTTTTTTTTTTTTTTTGCTGTGACCATGTAGGTATATTAGTGCCTAAAACAATAACTAAGCTAGATTGTGTTATTCTATGTTTTTTCTTTCCTTTAAATTATGGACTTTTGGTTGGTGTGCTAATTTGAAGCTGAGCAAAAACTTGCTAGTTCACAATTTATTTGTAATGCACAAATGAGACATTCTTAAATGTTAGCGTTTTATTTTTTTTTTCATATACTGAACACAAAAGGGGATGGATAAAAGGATGGGAGGATGTTGATGCATGCTTCAACCTCATTAATACACTCTTAAAAGCGAATATTCCCTACTGTTATTTACAGTCTGAGAGGAAACTGTGACTGGTGGTTCCTTTCCAGAACATTCACCCTCTCAGTTTCTCTTGAACATTCATTCAATTTGCTGAGGCCATCACAACTTTCAAAAATGTTCCCTCTTTCTCTTCTTTTTGTGCTTTTCACTTTTGTTCTAGCTTATGTACTAATCTAGTGTAACAGTAACACTTTCAGAACCACTGATCTTTCTAGAACAGGAAGACAAATACTGTACAAGTGGATGATATTTATTTTTGCTTTATTTGTCCAGTACTGTCCTCCTCTCTGGACTTGCTGGATCTGAGTGAGCCTGGTGAGAGAAGACACAGCAAAGACAGGAAGAGCCCTCTTTCTTCTAAGGGCACACCATACAGGAAGAAGCCAGATGAAACAGAGCTGATTCAAGTGGATGTTGAACATAATATACCCTGTTCCCGCACACCTGAAAAAAGTTCATTGGACTCAGGTATTACGTGCCACACAGCTAAAGTAAAGGGCTGTAATGCCATGTTGCACTCTTGCAAATCAGGGAAATCCGATGGTTACACAAACAAAAATAGTTTTTTCATATGATTAACTGAACAGATTCTGTAACCGATAGCGCTTTTTCATTGAGAACAGCATTACATGCTTACATATCGTAAACTATTAGCCCTCTTACTATTGTGCTTGCATGCTTGCAACTGCCTCAAACTTTAGTGTTGTTTGTGTTTTACTTGGGTTGTATTATGATAATTTATCTTTGTCAAATGGCATGGCCTCGTTTTGTTCACAGTAGCAGTTCCATCTTCACTAGACAAATGGGAAGAACTCAACCCACACCCAGAGCGAAATGGTAGCAGAAAGTGGAAACTTGAGAGGAGACGTTCATCCAAAATTTCTGGCGAATTTGTTTGGTGAGTCGCTGCTCTAAAAATTACATATGAAAATGCTCAATTTCTTTGTCTAAAAGATATTAATTAATAGTTTTCAGTCCCATGACTATCACTGAGATCTGAGGGCGAAACATCCATAGAAATGTTTCAATTTTGTTCAAACAATTTTCCTTTTCTTTCAAGCCCACTTATATTTTAGATCATATCTCAAAAGAAGAAAAACAAAAATATATGAACAAAATGCAGGTTTTGGGCACTTGTGATCCTTATACAGGACCTGCTGCAGTATTTCAGTCACTAAAAACAGCAGGACATTCTAAAACACTTAACTTGAAAAACAATTAAACCTCCTTAAAGGGATACTTTTGCAAAAGGAAGTTGTTGCAACCTGTATGAATTTCTTTCTTCTGCTCAACACAAATGAAGATATTTTGAAGAACGATTGGAACTTGGGCATCATTGACTTCCATTGTATTTTTTTCTACCTTGTCAAGGTTCCCAAACAAATGTCAAGTCAAGGTTCCCAAACAAATGTCAAGTCAAGGTTCCCAAACAAATGTCAAGTCAAGGTTCCCAAACAAACATTTGGTTCCAATCATTCTTCAAAATATCTTCCTTTCTGTTCAGCTAAAGAAAGAAACTCATTCAGGTTTGCAACAACTTGTGGGTAAGTGATTTTGGGTGGAGTATCCCTTTACACTTAAAAAGTGATATTTTAAAAAAAATCTAATTCAGTACATCTTATTGATGATGCATACTATACACAGGGGAGCAGATGAGCCCAGAATATAAACTCAGTACTCTAAATTGTAACAAAAAAAAAAAAAACAGATTTTGTTTGTATTCTGGGTTCATTTGCTTGCCTGTATATAGTATGCATGATCAATAATGTCTGTGTATATTTAATTTGGTCTTTTAATATCCCTGTTTTTTTTACATTCATTTCTTATGACTCAACCTCAGGTCTATGGATTGCAAGACTCAGCTAGACATTGCCCCCAGGAACTCCCTGGAGGTAAATAATAAAGTCGAGGCAGAAGCCGTGCCAGTAACTCAAGTAAGTGCAACAACGAGCAACTCTTATGTCATGATCATCTGTACATGTGTCTTTCACATGTTATGTCCCATGTTTCCAATTCTTTTGTAGTGTTGTCAAGTCCATTCACTTGAACTGTGAATGTTTTTTTCAGCCATTCAATACATTTTGTAACATTCTGTGCTAATGTCTAGAATTCTTTATTTTCAGCTTAACAGGCAATATGTTAGTGGAAGACACGTAAGCCTCTCTGTGCATTCTTTGAATGAATCGCTGAATGGTCTATACATTTGTACCATGGCAACAGCATCACCACCAAATCAATACAAGAAAGACCAAACATTTATTGCAAATAATGAACTGAAGTGGTGACCATGTGGTGGGTCACAGTTTGCATGGACTTTAAAATTTGTTGTGGTGTTACAGGGTACAAATGTTACACGCTTTTACCCTCAGTGAAGCATGCAGGTCCGTTGTATTGCTATCTATCATGATTAAATGATTAGCAAATTAATTATTGGCCAGCCACTGGTCAATATCAACATCGGAGGTTATACAATATTGCCCCAGGGTGCTATTGGACAAGGTATAAAACATTAAATTACACCAAATGGATATTGTCCAGTGGGCTCCTCCTCCAGTACCTTTGATTTGTTCCTCTGGTTTGTAGTCAGGTTAAAATGTCATGTGGTCCCACAAAAACTTCTACACACTACCTTTCTAAAGTTTGGGGTCAATAAAATATTTTTTTATTTGTAGTTTTTTTTAATAGTTTTTGTCTCTCAGGCTGCATTTATTTGATAAAGTGAAATATTATTTAAATATATTATTAAATTGTATTGCATTTAAAATAACCTTTTTCTATTTTGATATGTTTTAAATTTAATTTATTCCTGTGATATCAAAGCTGAATTTTTCAGAATCCATTATGCCAAGTTCAGACTGCACGATGTTCAAAGTAGTCGGGTCGCTGTTCTTTTCACACTGCATGACTATCTTGGCCAGCATTCAGTCACTGCTGTGTTCACACTGGACAATTGATCGGCGACAGAAGGGTTCACACTGCATGACTTTACAATAGGAAAAATCGCCGACAGACTCTGTCTAGCACGCTGCACGCAAACTATATTTCACAATAAACACGCGTGAGATATGAAAAGGAAACAACGCGACACCACACGTGCAAGATCGGTCCCGGAGTTCTCACGTGAGACTTTTTTTTCGACCCAGTTGTGGTACAGCTCAAGTGAAACGTCAAACAGACACGCTCCTGCCAAATTTTTATTCCATTTATTGTGTCCAAATAGACCGAGAACAAGCTTTTTTCCTGAAACAATGCCATATCATGTTGATATATATCATACATATGTGATCCATAACTCCTCCCCGAACTCCCTGCTGCTCTGTATCTTGCTCTCTCACTGGCTGCCGGTGATCGCCGATGTAGTTTTCAGTCAAAACACTTTTCACACAGCAGGATTTTGAATCGCAGACAGGTCCAGATAATTAGCATGCCAAATATCTCACGGGTGTCGGCGACTCGTCTGTGATTCTCTCAGTTCGCGTCTTTGCTCATTCACACTGCGTGATTGTCACTTGCGTGAACGAGCGCCGATTTGCCTGTGATTCCGGGCATTTGTCGGCGATTTCTCAAAACCTGTCGGCGAGCCAAAATCGTGGCTAAAATCATGCAAGTCTGAACTCGGCATTACTTCATCTGTTACCAGATGGAGGAGAATTAAAAGGGTTCTTGGTAACACTTTGCTTGAAGAGGTGTGCATAATGCCGAGTTCAGACTGCATGATTTTAGCTCGCCGACAGGTTTTGAGAAATTCCGTCCCATACCATAACATTTCCCTTATAGTTTCAAGTAATGTAAGCTAGCCAAACTGAGCGAAAGCTTCTGGCCTGGTTGCAAAGTAGTTGTAGAGTTTTTGACTGTATCAATAAAAATCTACACGATGGGCTATATATTAAATGTTCTAGCCTAAAAATGTTAGACAAACTTTCTTCGCTTCTCCATCACGGCATGTGTTTGGGCGATATTGGTTACCTAGTAACGAAAGTACAGTGGCCAAGAATGTTCCGTCAACTTCCGTGTGTTCGTGCATCTATGTCGCCTAACAAACGCAATCTGTCCGAGAGATACATGCTGGCAGCAGGAAACTTCACTTTGTGCCTGCGCCTTGTATACAGTTATATATAAAGCTTGCAGGACAACTCGGTTGGCATTGCCTTTTCAGCGAGAAATACACGGTGTGGCGTGTGAGTGTGTGAACTGGTAAATTGCGCTTCTCATGGCCAATACGTTTGACTTGAGAACCCTGCCACTACGACAAAGTAACAGCTTGTCTACACGAACAAAAACTGACAAACACAGTGTGAAATTGAGGAACTTAAATACACTGTGATAATGAGGAGATGACTAACAGGTGTGATGATCCGATGAGTGTCCATGACAAATGATGACTGGCGGGAAACTAAGACAAAAACACACGTGTCTGATGAAAACAGAAACGAAAGAGCAACCAAAACTGACTGTGTGTGACAATATGCTAAGTTGGAGCTCAAGCAACATTTCTTATTATTATCATCAATTTTGATAACAGTTGTGCAGCTTAATATTTTTGTGGAAACAGTGTTAAGATTTTTTTTCAGTATTCTTTCATGAATGGAAAGTTCAGAAGAACTAAAAAGTCTTAATTTCTTTCTTAAAAAAATACTGACCCCAAACTTTTGAAAAATAGAGTATTTATTATTTATTTTTATTTTTAAGTGAAAAACAGTAAATATTCAAATTAAATTTTAAAACATTTGTTTAAAAAAATATTATGAGACACCCTATACATCACTGACCCTTATATACTTAAATCTTGCATTAGTACAGATACATTTCTTAAGACTTGTCATGATGAAGCAATCATTACACTTGTGAGCTGCATGGTTCTAAAAACATTGAGCTCGAATTGTCTCTTGACCATGGGGTGCACTGGAAATGGAATGTGTAATGCTAAAGGTAATTGTTGCACTGACACAGGGTCTGACATGGGCACATTAAATGTAATTATACAGAGCTGCACCAGCACAATGAAGCAAGACCAATTGTCCTTTTTGGGGCCTCCATTATAGCCTCCTGTATGAAATCCATTTAACTTAGTAACCTTGATATTGATTAATATCGAATGAGGCAGGTGGCAAATACTTCATCCTATTCCTTTGATTCAGTCTGCCTGGGGCTTTGTTATGCAGAGAATTGGATTGGGGGAATGGAAGTTTGCCTTTGATAGCTCAGCACTTGACATTTAGAGTGACCTAGGAACAAGGTACAATTTTAAAGGGTGACTTTATGATTACATTTTTCATTAAAATGACAAGCAACTTGAAAGTTTAAGGAGCACCATAAACATTATCTATGAAAATTCAGCAAAGGTCCGTCAGTTTAACATGTTAATTTAGTGAATTAAAACTGAATGAAAAAGTAGAACAATTAATCACGCCACCTGAACTGATTTTACAAAGGAATTTTATTACCATCAGAGCAATTTAAAGACAGCCAGAAGATGGAAGATATATTAAATCCAGTTATTTGTATGGAATATTCTGTTATTAGTTTGATTAACAATTTGAATTAATTGACAGCCCTAGTTAGCAAAATATATTATATTACTGTTTTATAGTGTTTGTTCAAACATCATGCCATCAGCAAATGTAAACAGCTAGTTCCTATTGTTTATTATGCCAATATGTCACCCTCTAAATTTGAAACCTCTAATGACTCTGAGAAAATAAAACTTAAGTAAAACAAGTTAGCTTGATTTCCATTGCTGTGTGATATGCACACACACACACAGCAGTGTAGTCAAAATGAATGGCTTTGCCGCATGTGAAGCATGTCTTCAGGTGTACAGTGCTAAAAATGGTGTATTTGACAATACATGCTGAGCAAAGGTCTCCTGCCATGCTATTTTCAGATTTGCATAACTAAGAAAAATGTTCAGGGCAACGTGCTGTGCATGACAAGCCACAAGCCAGTCCAGAGCCATTATGAGGGTTAGAACATCAGATGTGGAAAGCAGGATCTCAGAAGAGAGGGAGAAAGAGAAAGAAAGAAAACAAGAAGACCCTGTACTGCTAATGCTGGCATTTCTCCTTGCCTCTGGCATCGGGGGTTTGGCAAGGGCAGGGCCTTTTCTCCTGTCAGAGTGATTGAGAGATGGCTGACCACATTTTCTCTGACTCCTTTGTTTGACAGGGCCGTTTGAGCAAAGACCAAAGGTGGGGTAGCACACTGCTGTCCAGAAACCAATCTTTGGAGGAAGAGTTTGAAAGAGCTAAGGCAGCAGTGGAGGTAAGCCAAAAGCGTCTGTTAAAAATGTCTATGAGCATCACAATCATTGTCTTGGGCATGTCTTGGGTCATGGGCATTAATGGCCAGCACCATACTAGTAGTTGATCAATATATTGCCATGGCCAGTATACAGTATAGGTCAATATTTGGCATTTTTTACATTTTCAAAACTACCGATTTTCTTGTTTGTCTGATGGCGTGACTGCAGGACTTTTATTTTGAAAGCACTGAAAACACCAACACATGTAATTTTTGAAAAATGATAATCAATCAACCACTACTATTTACATGGGGAGTGCAAGATGTCAACTTTGTTGACAAATTCTTTTTCAAACACGCACTGAACTGAATTGAGCTAAATATTGACACTATTGTCTTCTGTAGAGCTGCTTTACGGCTGAAATTAAATTTGTTTCATGTTTAATGAATTTTGCAACATTAAATGTGCCATCTGTAATAATTGAAGTTACAGACTGATCTCATGAAGTAGCGTGTGTATGACGCCAATTCGTATTTGCATTTTTGGCGTGCTATCAAGATGCATAATCGCTTTTCAGCGTGTTTATGAACGCCGTTGACTTAACGTTATATAAATATAGGACTTACCTCAACCCCGTCCCTAAACCTAACCGTCACTGGGGTTAATGGCATTTATGACTGTTCCCTTACCATCCTAGGGAAAAAAAAGATATGACTTACCTCAACCCTATCCCTAAACTTAACCGTCACTGGGGTTAATGGCATTTATGACTGGACATTTGACGCGCGTGTTCTGACACGCGGAATGACGCGGACGTTAATGGCGTAGACATACACGCATACACGCGGATAGCTCAAAATGCGTAGAAATAATACGCCACTTGACTCGAAAGTGGCGTGTATGTTTACGCAAAAGTCATGATGTCATGTTGGAAGTTAAAATATCCAAAAAATGAACTACACGCATCAAAAGAATGAGAAGAAATAAGGTTGATGATATCATTAAAAAAATAAGTTAAAGTGCTGCCGAGATATTAACCTGAATTAGCATGCTAAATTACTAGCCCCGGCCCGGCTGGTGTCATAATACCAGTTTGGACGATTGGAGGCGGTATCGAGCGGGCAACATATACCACCACCCAAACTGAAATACACGAGTAACACACACGGCTTGTGGGTGTTCTTGAACCTGATGTCAATCGTATGGAAAGTACAGCCCACTACTACATTTCAGTACAGGGAAGAGTTCAAAAAATCATTGGTCGCTATTATGCATGAGGAATACATTCTGGTAAGTTGTAACATACTGTATTATTCAACAGTATTCGGTTCATGTGCGCTAGGGATCTGTCGTGTAACATTTACAAGCATCAAAATTGTGTAATAAAGTTGACAGAATCTGAGAGCTGACATTTTTTTTATATATCATAACTGGCCCGTATTTTCCGCACTATAAGGCGCACTTAAAAGCCTTTAATCTTCTCAAAAAACGACAAATCGCCTTATTATCCGGAGCGCCTTATATATGGATCAATAAGTTAGCAACGCTCCGCGTTATTAAATTCGCCCGCGAACTCGCGCTCGTGTCCATCTTATGCCCGCTTTGTCACACGGCCAGTTCAACCTCGCATAAATCAGTTTATGTGTATCTCCTGCTCACGAGCGCTCACTCTTCACAGACACACTATCCCCAGCGCTGCTCGCGCGTCACAGAATATTCATAAAGCGCTCCCTGTTCGTCTCATTCAAAACAGCCAGCCACCGCACATTGAATACTCATATGAGTCAGGCTGCGAATGTAATGGCAGCTCTGAATGGCGCTAGCTTGATCAACATCAGCGAATGCTTTCTGTCAAATTAATTCACGCCAACAATAAAAATGTAATATGAACAAAACGAATACCATAAAACTACAAATAATAGCCTGAGCTTTTATTTTCCCATATCGTCGAAATGCACCTGCTTATATTTTATACAGACGTCAATGAGACGGCCTTTATAATTTCATGTTGAGATGTTGTTCATTGAGTCTCTAATCTCTAAAAATCTCCAAATGATCCACGTGAAATTGCGGTCTTCCAACCTTTTACTATCGTGTCAAATGAATTGATTAATATGCACTAGGGAGAGAGAGCAAAACAGCGCTCGCTCATGTTATTTGAAGACGTGAGAGTGTACGCAAGCGCGGCCGCATGCAGCACAATTCACTTTCTGGAGGTATACTGCCCCCATCTGGTATGGAATATGGAGTATGATTTGATTTTTTATGGTAGATGGCACCTTTAACACTGTTATTTTCCCATATTTTATTACTTTTGAAGGTTTTGTATAAAGCCCTTAAATAAATGTAACTTAATGTCACTAAATGGCCAGTAACACTACACTTTTTATTCCATCGACTTTGATTTGCAGATTATGCATGCTAGACAGGAAACACAAGCTCTTGTGAATTTAGCTGCATTCCAAAGTTCAAGTTTGGTGAACTCTGCACTGCGATTGTGTATCACATGAAGACGTACAGATGTATTTAACAGATATGAAGTCATATTTAATGCTGCACTTTTGTGGTGTCGGTAATAGGAATTTTGGTTGACTACCGGTTGTAAAACCAATAGAATATTGATATGTCACAGCGTGACCTCTTTAAATCTTGAGTATTGCAGCTTTGCAGTAAAGTGGAATAGATTGCATATTTACATTTTGGATGTATTATTTGAATAAAGTTATGTTGAATTATGTTGCAATTTTTGCATGTTCAAAGTCTAGTTTAATTGTGGCTTAACTCCATTACTTCAAATTGCACATTTTGTGCAATGCTGCATTGCTGTAAAATTGTTCCAAAGTCTATGTTTATTGAGTGTCAGTGTCGGTTCTGACAGGCCAAGTAATCAAGATGCTGCTAATGCTATCGGCTGACAACACGGTCTCATCAGCGATCTGATGTGATCACCACATCTGTTGTTGATCTCCCCTCACTGGTAATGACTACGCCCAAATCAGGGCACCCTATTTAAGCAGATTCAGTTCGCTCCTAAGTTAACTGTTCGCTGCTCGCTCTCTGCAACCCACCTCCTCCCCAACTTCGCCTTGTCATGTATAAAGTGCCATTTGCCATTTCCATTTGCTGTCATCGTTGCTGCTCTGTTCTTTCATATGGGGGAAGAGTTCTGCTATTCCAGTTCTAAACTATGAGTGTTCCCTAATCCTGCTGCTGTTTATTATCAACTTGAATTGCATTTTATTCAATACAATTTCCTAATCATTTATTGTCATGTGTGTTCTTGACTTAAGGCTGGTTCACACGGCAGGATTATTAGCCCGATTTTAGCCCCGATTCACCCCTTCCGACAATCTTAAGGATGCTCCGATTACCGTGAAATAATCTGCTCAGATATTCCTGCCGTGTGTGGTGTGTCAAGACTGCTCTCGTATGCTCGGAAGGATGCCGGGATCGCTCCGATCTCAAATCGGGGATATCCAACATGTTGGATTGTTTTGGCCCGATTTTTCCTTGTGTGTGTGGTCCCCCGGGGACGAACGAGCACACAGGCTGTGAACTGTGGCTTGTAGCCAATCAGAAAGCGAGGCGACGAGGCGTAGAGGAAGCACCGGCGGGAAACAAAATCAAAACAGTCGGCGCCCGGCGGTATAGCGCACCAGAATGTCCGGTGGACGTTTTTTTTTTTTTTTTTCCGTTAAAAACAAACTACACACTATCGCCACAGCATCCTCTTCTTCCACCATGATTTTTTACTCTGAAGTCACGTTTGATCTCGAGGGATTTTGCGAGATTTTCCGTCTGACCTAGGAATTCTCGGGAGTCAAATCAGTTTGTGTATGATGTGTTGATTTTGCCGTTGATTTTGTGGCTGCGCACCACACACTGTACGACCAAAACTGTTAGACCCGTGATTTTTTATCGCTGTGTGTGGGGTCTCTCAGGTTTGAAAAATCGTCCGACAATTTTTAAATTGTCTCGTGTGAACCAGCCTCTAAAGGAAACGCCAGAAATTAACTTAACATACAAAGATGAAATCTACAGACATTTTCCACTTTTTCTACCCGGATTTTGGGGGAGAAATCTACAGAATTCTGCTGAGTGGATTTAAATACTGTATACTAAAAGCAGTGAACTGGAGCTGAGAATACTACATTAATATTAGCCATGACTATTCAGGAAATATAAATGTTTAATAAATGAATTTTCCAAGGGCCAAAACTTTTGTAAACTCTTTGGGAAGGTAATTATTTATTCACCCTCATGTCATTCCAAACAATCATGACTTTCTTCTGAACAAAAAAAGAAGATATTTTGAGGGGTAAAAAAACTAAAACTGTTTGGTTACCAATAATCTTCAAAATATCTTCTATATTCCACAGAAAAAAAAGTCATACAGTTTTCAAATGACATGAGGTTGTGTAAATGATGATGGAATTTTCATTTTTTGGGGGCATATCACTTTAAATTGAGATGGAAGAAAATATTTTAACATTGAAAAAAACAACATGTAGTAACTTGAAGGTGTTCCCTCTACTGCTAAAATATATATATATTTTTAATTACGCCTCACCTTTGTAGCTTTGGACGAATTAAAACCTACTGTCTGCTGTCTGTCACGAGTACAATGTGATACTTATTAGCCTCACTCAATAATTGATTGATTATAATGTCATCACTGTTGCTCATGGAATAAGTTGAACCATATAACAACTTTCCATTACTCAATGAGAGGAGAAAATAGGCCAGTCATGCAGCATCAGGTGGCAGAGGAGAAGGTATTGTGCTTTCAGAAACTTGATATGGGTTAATTCAGCTGGAGACCCTGCTATCAAACATCAGTTCCTCTGCTTCAGTGATCACAACCGCTGATGCATTGGAAGAAATTACTCTTAGGCTTATCACTTAGGGAAAAAAACATCTAGACACGACATCTCTTATTCAACCAGAAAGCATTTTTTTATATATTGAGTATTTAAAAATTGTATCTTATTTTATTTATTTTAATTTTAAATGATTGATTTTCAGTGTTGATTACACAAAATAGTTACAAAAACTTGCAAATAAAAATCATGTATTTCATCACAATGTGTTAAGTCTACTTAATACTGTTAACGGTATTGAGTGGGCTACGGTCGATGTAGACCTGGGCTTGATCCTGGAATATATTCAAGGAACGGTGGAGAAGAAATTGGAGAGAATGAGTGATCCGATCTACTTCTATAGAGCAGAAAGGTTCGTAACAAAAGAGCAAAGGAAGGAAACACCAACCCCTCCCAAGTCCAGAAGGCAACAGGAAATCGAGCACCTTATCAAAGAGAAGAGGGGTTTGAGGAAAGTGTGGAAGAAATCATCACTGGAAGAGAGGGAAGGCATTGACCTCCTGCAAGCAGAGCTGAAGGGACGCCTGGGAAGACTGCAGAGAGCAGAAAACTCAACACAAGAAAAAGGAGAAAACAAGATCATCCTTCTACATTATCCCTTCAAACAATATCCCTTCTAATTTGTAAAAGGGCTGGAGCATTACCTGAAGGCGACACACTCAGACGAGCAACGACTCGAACAAAGGGAGATACCATCAGACGTCGCCAATTCCCTAACCAGAACACCTGTCCGACGACAGCCCCCAAAGTGGACTGAGATTGACAACTGTATTGTTCCTCTATACTTCATATTCAAGGACACAACTCTCAGCACAGAAACAGATAACTTTTTATTCTTCTTCTCCCTTTGTCCTCACATACCCTTCAACCTCTCCAGTGCCCCACCGTGGCCATAACAACAACATAGTGAGGAAGGCAAGGGCAGCTTCTGCACCAGGACCAAATGGAGTTCCTTACCAGTTGTATAAGAACCACACAGGAATCTTGCGGTTTCTGTGGAGGCTAATGAAGGTGACATGGAAGAAACAAAACATCCCAAAAGAATGGCGAAGAGCTGGGGGACTTGTAATTCCCAAGGAGAAGCCTCAAACATTGACCAATTTTGACAAATAAATCTCCTGAATGTTGAAGGCACGATCTTCTTTAGCATCGTCGCTCAACGAACAACTTAACTGACACGTTGATACAGAAAGCCGGGATACCAGGTCTCGGAGAGGCCTTGAACACACAAGTTTGATTTGGCATCAAATACAATCTGGCCAATG
The DNA here is from genome assembly GCA_038021265.1 of Cyprinella venusta. Lineage (NCBI taxonomy): Eukaryota > Metazoa > Chordata > Actinopteri > Cypriniformes > Leuciscidae > Cyprinella > Cyprinella venusta. Next base: position 21,724,362 of record CM075868.1, on the reverse strand, counting down.
ATTTTTAATCCATCCCCCATTCTGTCATCTTGGCAGCCTTCAACTTCTTTCATGTGCCTGAAACCGCCACAAATCTGGTCAGAAACTGCTTAAAAGATTTGCAATTCTGCATAACAACCGCAGAATACACAACATCATGGTAATCATTGGAAGTGGGTATCATGGCAGGGTGCGCCATATCCCCTCTAGTCTTCACCATGGCAATAGAGGTGATTATCTGGGCATCTAGATGAGTAGATGGAGGGGAGTGTCAGCAGGCTGGACAGTGGCTACCTCCAATTTGCACCTACAGTGAGGAAAATAAGTATTTGAACATCCTGCTATTTTGCAAGTTCTCCCACTTAAAAATCATGGAGGGGTCTGAAATTGTCATTGTAGGTGCATGTCCACTGTGAGAGACATGATCTAAAGAAAAAATTCAGAAATCACAATATATGATTTTTTATAACTATTTATTTGTATGATATAGCTGCAAATAAGTATTTGAACACCTGTCTATCAGCTAGAATTCTGACCCTCAAAGACTGCCTCAGGCTATGTTTACACGGAAACGATTCTGAAGAGAAAACGCAAAAGTGGCGTTGCGTCATCAATTTTTATTCTGTGTTTAGACGAGCGTTTTGTGTGGGAAATCCGCGTGCAAACGGTGATGCAAAAGTGTTTGAAATTCAATGTAGTATGCACTTCAGGCGGCTAGGAGTGCATACTACAACAGCACCAAGTCCACGCGCCTGTGTACAACCTTCACTGTCAAGCAGACTTTTGCGTTTTTACTGTTTTCACGGGAACGCAGCGGTGGAGCGTTTTTAAGATTTCCACTCTGGAGGGTGGTTTCACTTTTTTTGCGTTTTTAAGCCTCAAAAACGCTGTCGCCGTGTAAACGAAAGGCACATCCGATAAAATATTTTTACGTTTTCACCCGCGAGCGTTCTCGTGTAAACAGGCCCTTAGTCTGCCTTAAAAATGTCCACCTCCACTCCATTTATTATTCTAAATTAGATGCACCTGTTTGAGTTTGTTAGCTGCATAAAAGACACCTGTCCACCCCATATAATAAGTAAGAATCAAACTACTAACATGGCCAAGACCAAAGAGCTGTCCAAAGACACTAGAGAAAAAATTGTACACCTCCACAAGGCTGGAAAGGGCTACGGGGAAATTGCCAAGCAGCTTAGTGAAAAAAACTTACCCTTCTTACCCTTCTCCCCATCCTATTATCTTTGGGGTCAATTTGACCCCATTCAATGTTTAATGTCTGTAAATACATAATTTGGTTTTTTTTTCTGCTTCAGATTTAATGACTTTTCCTAATTTAATGGGGACAAAACAAGGGAGGTGCTGATTAAAACAAGGAAGTGCTGATTACTAGGGATATTAACATCAAGTCCTACTTTGTAAGACTGGGGTGTTTTCTGGGGTGTGTTTTTTGGAGAAATTGCTAAAGAGAGAAAAGTTTTTTTGTTTCCTGTGAAGTGCTAGCCTGACTGCGTCATACTCATATTCTAGTCAGAATGTGAGTCTGATACTGCTCCATAGGGCTTTGATTATGAGGCGTGTCTTCCTTCTACCAAACCAGGAAAAAAAATCTCTGCACTCAATTGGATAGTCGGACCTACAACCAATCAGAGCAACGCAGTATGTCATCTACTTTGCATAGCACAGTTGTCAACTAACAGAACTTACTTATTTTAGAAGTAAAATAACGAGTGTTGCTTCTTTTACTTGGTCCTCCATGAGTGCGACCAAAGGAGAAACCACAACGACCAACAGCCTTTCCATTACGTCCCATCTTCTTAGCAACCATCGGAGCCAGCTGATAAGTTAAACTTTTGATAAGTTAAATAATGTAAGAAAGACGGCACAAATATCTTTCTGATCGACAAATGCCTTGATTGCAGTTTTTCTGTTTGTCTATTAAAATTAATGTGCTGTCGATTCATTTTAAAACAGACGCGACTCGTTGGGAAAGCAGGAGTGGGAAAGGGCTTGTGTTAAAGCCCATACCATGTCTATAAACAGCCGTCTTAGAATACTACAATATAAATGGCTCATGCGAGTATATATTACACCTGTACAATTAAATAAATATAATAATAATATACCGGATGTATGCATAAAGTGTGGTTCTAGAGGGACTCTAATACATTGCATGTGGGAATGTAAGCAAATAAAGATATTCTGGGAGGAGGTAAAAACTTTAATTGAAAAAATTACCTCTAAACAGATAGCATTGGACCCAAAATTGTTTTTGATTGCTTTATACCCAGACAAACATAACTATAGCAAAACTGAATGTACATTTATAAATATAAGTTTATTGTCTGCAAAGAAATGTATAGCCTTGTCCTGGAAGAATGTGATCAGACCCAGTGCCACCCAGTGGGTAAAGCAGATGATGTCCAGTCTACCTCTTGAGAGAATAACATACATTAGGAAATCTAAACAATATTTATTCGATAGGATTTGGGGACCTTTCATAGACTTTATTAAAGATTTAGATTTGATAGATGACTCCTTGGACTTTTGAGATGAGGACCAGTAGTTCCACGATATAAGCTTATAGTTAAATTTCATTTTAAATAAAAGGGGAAGAATGTATACTTTGAGATATTTCTATTTTATTTCTATTTTATTTTATTTTATACAAATTGAGAAGTTTTTTCTTTTATGCTTAATGACTTATGCTGAAGAGAGAAGCTTTGTTCACTGTATTTCTCCTGCTTAATTCTTGTCTTTTAATGGGTTTAATTTTAGGTAATGCAATCATTATGTTTACATGGTCAAATCAGTATTAACAAGATTGTGATTGTATTTACACAAAGAAAATCTTAATAAAAATATTTTGGCAAAAAAAAAAAAAAAACAGACGCGACAGCGGAATCTATACATCTCAATTCTCCAGTTGCAGTCATCTTTGAGGGAAACCAGTTAAGCACTCTTTGATAACGTGATGATTACATCTCTGCAGATCATCTGTCCATCATTGTATACCCACCCTGGCAATTTGATTGGCTCGATCATTTTTTGACTGATCATAATTACTCCTCAATGGATCGAGTCCAGACCGAACTTCCCAACCAAAAAATGTTGTGGGCGGAGCTCGGGCTGGCATCCAGGTTAATTGCCATTTGTGACAAAGGCTACTGCCTATTTATGACTAAGATTCCAGATTACCCCTGCACTGTTTTGTATGCTCTGTATATATACTTATATATATATATATATATATATATATATATATATACTTATGTTTTGGAATTGTGAGACAGGGAAACTCACGCCCCCCTTTTTTATCTTTATTGCCTGTTTTGGATTAGGGAGTTGGAGAAGTAGTTGTATTTTGCTTCATTGACTTTCCCCTTCAAAGAAACCGTATCATGTCCTTTCTTTTTTATGTTGCGTCCTTTACCCTTTAAGGGGCGTAACAGAGTTGAACTGTGTTAAGAGTTCTCACCGCTTAAAAAGTTGATGTTGTTCTGATGAGTGTCTGCTGTTACACTTGCCACAATAGCACTTGCAATTGCATTACATGTGTTGGAGAGGTAGAGTGCTAAGGGCAAAAACATGGGGGATCTGTAAGAACAGATAAATAATGGAAGAGGAAGTGCACATCTAAAAGTGAGAGCAGTACTTACAGTATGAGGAACCACTTAATGCAGGATTTATACTGTGCACAGAATCACTGGTTATGCTGCCTATTCATAGCCCTCAAGACAGCGGCTATTATTACAGCTATAGGACTGAGATGATGTTTGGTTTGGAATTGAGTTGGAGGAGGGCGGGACTTAGTGTACTGTAAGTAGTGTTTCTAAGGCTGCAGTGGGAACAAATGGAGGGTTGATCGATAGCACCATCCTTGAGTTTCGATCATTACGGGAACTCTGGCCCGCACTCTGAGAGTGGATCTGCCCTTATGCCTCCAGCCCCTCTATAAGTAACTGCATATATTTAATATGATTATTAGATGAATGGAGACCTGAATTATCCCGAAAGCTACTTTCCGGGATAGTGAGGCTAGTTTTCAATCATTTTCATTTGTTGATGTCCTGAATGAAGAAATAGCTTGGAGCCCAAAATGAATTAAAATGTGGAAATGCTGGGCTGGGCTGCTCACTGAGCTTTGAATAAAGATGCAAGATAGATGGAAAATACATTTTTACGCCCCGCAGTCTTAGGGGAGGATGTTGGGTTGCAGGAAACAAAATACAACTGAAATTATGCTTCTCTTTTTAGAAACATGCAGGCAGACAGGGGAGGTTAATGCAGGATGTTGGCTGACTCTGTGCTGGTCAGGGCCAAATATAACACAAAGGTGTGTTAAATGTATGGAATTTAGCTGTGAATAACAGCATAAATTGTAAATATATAATGATGTATAAATGTCATGTGCTGGCAAGGAATCTTTTGGGTCATTATTTTTACTTTATTTTTTATCATTACTTTTACCTTTATTTTGTAAAGAAAGAATAGTATGATTGATCATATAGGATTTAGATTTACAATAGCACACGTCCAGTAACTCAAAATCCATCTTCTAATCCTTTCCATCTTATAACACGTAGGACGTTTTAAATGATGCAAAATGACAGGGATCGGTTTTAACAGCAGGACTTGACAGCTTGTCAATTCTTTTTTTATATGCTCAACAGACCTAACTCTCAGACAGATAGAAAGAAACAGTAGCGTACATGATCAATTCATTTTTATTTATTTAGTTAAGTAATGTAATATTAATATTTATTTATATAGTTAGTGCAATATGTATTACTTCAATTTTTGCTCTGATGGTTTTGTTGACTCATATATATGTTCAAAACTGTCAGAAGTTATTGTTCAGAAGTTTAATAGAAGCCTCAATGGATTTATGATTTCTTTGTATGAGTGTCACACTCAAGCTATTTAATTGTTTGTCACATCTGTCTTAGGGGGTTTTATCATTCCAATCATGAACTGACCCTTGGTCTCTTTGATTTATAATTATGAGATGATGAATATATTCACTTGCTCCTCTATTAAAGAGTCTTTGAGAGAGTTCAAATAATTCTTTGCATCCACCTCCCCAACTTTCTCCTTTTTTGGACAGCAAGTCAAACCTGTCCACACCCCTCTTACAGTATATACTATTAGTAAGGTTATTATTTTATAAACAACAATTGTATTTTATGAGCATTCACTCTTTATGAGCTAGTTTTATCCTTAAAATAGACTGGGGGAAAAACATCTTTATCTGCGTAAATAGAATAAACTAAAGTCAAGATATATTTTCTGAATCTTAAACAGTTTTTTCTGCAAATGTAAATGTATCTTATTTTAAGGATGTTTAGGTACTAGACGCACACAAAAATACACAAAATACTAGATACACAAATATACTAGAGCTTTTACTATTTCCAGGGTAAAGCATTTATATATAAATGGTGTTTTATTTATTTTATTTATAAATAGTGTTTAAATACTAAGCTTTTGTGTACCTTCCTTTATAGTCATTCATTCAGAATACACAACCTCAGTAATAACGTTGCACTTAACACAGAAAGTATATTGCATCTTCACATTAAACACATTTTTTTTTTTTGCATAAACTTGAACAATAACACTTACCTTTTTTTACGACATCGAATGAGAAAATGGCGGCGCCTGCACTTTTACATTACCACCCCACCACGCTTATCTCGGCATAGCTAGCACCAGAGCCGTTGCTAGCACGCAGGCAACACTGGAGCAACACTTCACGGTTAGCCTATCATATATAATTACTATAATCACTAAATTTACTCCCTGCATGTGCCTTATGGTATTAAACACATATATAATCGTTTAAACATATCACAGTCCACTTTCTTACCTGTTAAAAAAGGCAAATAGAAAACCATGACACGGACACGCTGTGGCTTCAGTCAAGTCCAGTGTTGTAATGGTCAAACGTAAGCCGCACGTTCCGTACGCAGGCTGAACAAGGCATTACCAATCGTTAACAGATCCTCCGATCACAAACCGGAACTTAAATTTATATCAAAGGAAAGTGAAACTTATATATACACAAGCAAACACAGCATATTGTAAATTAAAGTGCATTACCCAAAAATGTTATAGAAGTGAAATAAGACATTTTAGCATTTTAAACACATATTGTCTTTTTATCCTCCTCTACTCACAAAGCAATGGATCACTGATCTACCGACATGCATGTATTTTCTTTCTCCTGTTTTATAAAGAAATTAATGTTTCTTAAAATTAAATATTTCTTAAAGAGTGCAGCAATGCAATGACTTAAACATTTTAACCTTAAGATATAAAATAAAGATTTTTAACTTGCCCCTTTTATGAACAATATTAACTATCTTTTAACTTGCATCAACCCATTCAATGTATCAGAATCAATTTTATCATCCTTACACATTCACTCTTTACAAGCTAGTTTTATCCTTAAAACATACTGGGGGAAAATATCTTTATCTAAGTAAAAAGAATAAACTAAATTCAAGATAATATTCTGAATCTTAAACAGTATTTCTGCAAATGTAAATATATCTTATTTTAAGGATGCTTAGGTACTAGACACACACAAAAATACACAAAATATTAGAAAAATACTAGAGCTTTTTACTATTTCCAGGGTAAAGCATGTACTATAAATAGTATTTAAGTATTTACTAAGCTTTTGTGTACCGTACAAAAAGAAATAAAGGTATCAAACTTGCGAAACAAAGGGCATTCTATTTCAGAAACAAGAACCAATTAGAAAAGACTTTCTCACCCCATTGAAACAGCATGGCCTTGATCATGTGTCTCTTGTTTAAAAATGAGTAAGAGCACTGACCCCCTCTGGGGCCTTCAGTTAAAGGGATACTTCACCTCTGGAAAGATGAATGTGTATTTAAAATGGGTCATTTATGTAGAAGAAATGTGAAATTATTTTTGAATTTGGAGCTTTCTAGACTGAGAAAAGCCAGAAAATATGTTTTTGGCGACACCTGTGAGACACACCGGTCTCATATCTCTCACGGAGGAGTGGGAATTTTCTTAGCCGTTAAAACGCACATCAACCGATCACTTGTTTAGCGTTCATGTAAACACTACATTCAGATTCACCAAAAGTTAGAATCAAAGAATCAAAAGGTATGCATGTACTATTTTAAATGCATGCTGTACAGAGACGGTTGAGGATTCCCCCTTCTATGTAAAGCGCTTTGAGTGCTGAGAAAAGTGCTATAAAAATGTAATGAATTATTACGATTATTATGTAAACAATGATTTGCAACTGTAGAAAACAAAAGCTGAATCCAGGACATCGACGGCCGGACATGTCTGGGAAAAAGAGGATGGTAACACCAACTAGCCTACTCAGCTTTCTCCACAGAACAAGAACTTGCTAGCTTAGCTTCCAAAAAAAGATGGTTGACACTTTGAACTCGAGAGATGAACTAATCATTTCTCTTTCTGGTGCTGACAGCATAGACTCTATGGGACTGAAAGGAAGAACGAAAGACTCGGACCCAGCCGAACCCGAACTACTACTAGAGACATCGAGAGATGAACTAATCTTTACTCTTTCCGGTCTTGTTATATCGGCACGGCCCAGCAAACAGCACAGATCAGAGTTAGACACTGACGAGTCAACAGCTAACGTCTCGAGTCGAGACATGAGAGGAGGAGAACAAAACTGATAATGAAGTTGCAAAGGAAAGAACGTCTCGGATCAGGAGGTGAGGTTAACTATAACAGACTGCAATAGCCTGAACTTGAGACTCAGCAACTAATTAATACAGTTATTTCAGTTGCTTATAATTTGGCCTTGGCTGCATTACCCTATAGTCATTTATGTTATTTTTACAAATGTAATCAAGATTTTCGTACTAGATTAAGTACTAGATGTTTTGGGATATTTAACATGACATTTTAATTATATAATGATGAAATGACCGAAATGACATCAATAAAAGAATCGTTCATTTTACTGAACGAGACTCAAAGATCCGAGTCAGTAAAATGATCCGAACTTCCCACCACTGATATCAATGACAAGCTGCGCCTGCGCGTAAAAATGTTCTGGATTAGTGGGAGTGGCTTGCGGAGCTGTCCAATGTGGTGCATTGTGGGAGTTGTTGTCTTACATACAAATGCACCCTAAAGTTATTTTCTGTCTTTTCTCGTCAAGAGGGCACCAAATTTATATATACTGTATATATCGACTACATATATGACCCACTTTCAATAAAGATTAATGTTGAAATGGGTGAAATGCTCCTTTAAGGCCTTTGCCATGGCCTGCTGAGCTCCTGACAACATTTCACATTGTTTTGCACTTATAGAGCTGTATCACAATCTCTCAAGAGACGAACAATGCAGTTTGAGATAAATCTAAAGGAAAGATGCCAGTCTGGGTGAATATGGGTGTTCAGGATTGCTTTTTCTCAGCTCTTTACACAGTTACTGTTTCAGGAGATGTCATAACATAGCTCCCATTATTCTTCATGGATCTTTTGCAATGTTTATGATATATTTCAATCAGACCAAATTGTCCAGGTGCTTTGCACAAAATAGGTGACCAAAGTTGTTAAAGTAATAGCTCACCCAAAAATTATTTTTCTCTCTGTGAAACATACAATTTTGGTGACTGGAGATTTCAAAGATGCTTTCAGGATTGGTGAAGGTTGTGAACCAGATTAACCAATTCATTGATTCAAAAGAACAGTTCATGAATCAAACCATATTCATCATGATTTTTTAGTGAAGATTGACTTAAAATTTGCAACTTGCATTTTCTTACACAAACCTGTCATTTGGAATGGCAGACTTGGATAATATTGAATGGGCTACTTTTGTACAAGTGGCTGGATACTTTTCAAACATTCACTTTCACAGAAGAAATAAGCTGAAAAGATTTGAGGGTGAGGAAATAAATAGAGAATTTATGAAAAACTACATTTTTTGAAAAGAGGATCTATAATTTAGATATATGGAGCAATAGCGGAAAAACATAGAGGACTCAATAAATCCCTCTGATGTGTTCCGTGAAGATGTGTGCTGTGAAGGATGTACTTAACACAAATGTTCTATTAAAAAGTTCAGTCGGGCAGTCTTTTTGTGGATGAGAGATAATGAGTCTTCAACTTTGACCTTTGACTAGTTGGATTCTCTCTGTACTGAGCCATTGGGGGATAAGGGGGTGGGTCATCCAATTACCGTAATTGGCCACTTAACGAAGCTGTTGCCCATCATAAAACACGGAGGGCCATTTATCTCCTCAACAAAAGATGTGTCATTGAACAAAATAACATCTTTCAGTCGCACAACATTCTTTGAAAACACTCATCATAGGAAATCATACCATGAGGGCTTTTGAAAAGCTTCAGCAGTGCTTTTCAACTGAATATGAGCCCTAATGAAGGGATACTGGGACTCGTGACCTGTATCGATTGGTAGCTGACTTCAACGAATACTCCTGTCGCTTCTGGTTTTATTACACAGTGATGTGTAAGGTTTTGACTAACAAGATTTTAAGCTAAAAAATATACATATACATTTCAAAATAGTGTTCTACCATTTTGTCCTTTTGTTTCAGTGCACTCAGTGTGCTGGCTAATGCTATCTGAAAGCATAAAGCATTTTTATTTTTTTTTTTTATTTTTTTATTAATCAAACCCTTTAGATGAGATTTCCAAATGTCCTAGATGGCTGAGAGCTGAATGATTGCATGCGTGGCTGTGTAAGTCTCCTCTTGCCATCAATATTCATGCACGGTGATTCATTATTCAGATTGCTGAGCACAGAGAGTTCAGAGGCATGTTGATACAGATTTGAGACGTTCATAAGTGTGGTACACCTGCAGAGACTAAATCCTAAGATTCACCCAGAGCTTGAAATTTTTATTTCAGCATCTCTTACGTTTTTAAGTATTCGACCAGTATGTTAGTTTCCTGGGAATCAGACCGGCAACCTTGATGTTGCTTGCGCCATGTATATGCCAGATGTTTATGATACCACATATGGATCAATATTGCTAGAAGATGTATCTTTTTTAAGAATTACTGTCCATTTGGCTTTGCTGAAAGTGAATGTGGAAGGAGTTTTGTGACGTTCCTGCTCATTAGATTTACTGTACACACTGCTGCTCAGCTAATATTGATTTTTGTAATAACACTTAAAAGTCACTGAATGTGATATTAGTTAAATGAAAAAATACAGAATGATGTATAACATCTATTTTCATATTTTTGAACAACTGTTTTGATACTGTACATTATGTCAACATGTCTTTTTTATATTTCCGAGAGTATGTTTTTAACAGTATAGCGATTCTTTCTGACTGCTTTCTTATCTCTCTTTCAGTCAGACACTGAGTTTTGGGATAAGATGCAGGCAGAGTGGGAAGAGCTCGCTCGCAGGAACTGGCTAACCGAGAATGACCAACCGCAGATTCCCTCCAATGTGTCTCCTTACGAAAAGGTAGAGGAGAAACCACATAAGCATATGATTAAACAAACATTTGTTTATTTATTCAGTGTAAAACCTTCATACATTTCTATTTATTTAGATTTTCCGGTAACACTTTACAATAAGCTCCGTTAGTTAACATTAGTTAACTACATTAACTGCACATATACAGCATTTATTGATCTTTGTTAATGTTAATTTCAACATTTACTAATATTTTATTTAAATCTTGTTAACATTAGTTAATGCACCGTGAACTAACATGAACAAACAATGAACAGCTGTATTTTTATTAACTAACGTTAACAAAGATGAACAAATACAGTAACAAATGTATCGCTCATGGTTAGTTCATGTTAGTAATACATTAACTAATGTTAACTAATGAACCTTATTGTAAAGTGTTACTGATTTTCCAGTATGAAATAACTTCATAAATTGTCCACTAATTGATTATTTCCATTATTTCTTCCTCAGGGATACTACTTCCACACAGATAACCCTTTCAAAGACTGGCCAAATGCATATGAGGAAGGATTACGCAAGTCGAGAGAGGGAGAACTGCCTAACGCCGTACTTCTTCTGGAAGCAGCTGTGTTGCAGGACCCTCAGGATTCAGAGGTGAGGCAGTGGACTTATAAAACAAGAGTAAGCCTGGTACTTCCATCTAATCAACATCTGCACAGCTTGAAAACAGCAAGCCACATGTTCTGCCAATCAGACTACCGTCATACCTTTCTTACATACAGTGATAAGTGGTAGTTTTGTTCTTGCCCACACTGAACATTTTTACAGATCATGACATGATTAGCCAAGGCAGGGGGGTTCCATGTTCTCACTAATTTCCTCTGTATTGGACATCATACTTGACAGTGACCGATAGCAAACCATTACACTCCTTTAACTGAGTAGGGTTCCCTTTTTTTAGACGATTTAATGATGTAATAGTTCAGTTACTTCCCAGAAAGGATTATCCCTCTTCTCCTGGAATTACCCCACCTCTAAATGATTGTGTCTCCGAAAAAAAGATGAATTTCACCAGATAAAATTACAAAGCAAATAACATTTCGGGGAGAGTTTGCTTGTGAAATATCATCAAGAACTCTATACTCATTGTACTGTTGCAAGTTAAGTGCGCAGACTTATTAGCCAACCATGTTAAGATATTCTATTTATAACGCTCATTAATACATTTTTCGTTGTATTCACAAACTGTTGGCTAAGCCTTGTCACGAGTAATGCAGTTTCCTCCAGCACAAAGTTCATAAGCTTGTCTTCTAATAGTCAGTCTTATTCATAACCTTATGAATGATTCATTTAGGAATTATATAGCATAAATATTCAGGATATTTGCCTAGCAGTATTTAGTACATCCAATGTTTCATTATCTCCAAGTAATGGCAACACAAATCCATTTAGTTCCTCGCTAACATTGTGTTGTATGTGTGAGTCGGAGGCCTTTGAGAATGAATCATTTCCCCCAGGTTAGCACGGTAGGTCCCGCACAATAGAAGCTCCTCACCGGAGTCAAGGTGATAACCGCAATGCTTATTGTTCAGCACCTATTTTCTTTTCAGGCTTGGCTGGTGCTGGGAACCACACAAGCAGAGAATGAGAATGAGCAGGCAGCAATTGTCTCCCTCCAGAGGTAAAGAAGTATCCCTGCATCAATCATATGCAGATGTTTTACATAGAGCCATTTGAGTCATCACACTATACTGAGCGTTTATGGCAAAAAAAAAAAATAAATAAATAAATAAATAAGTAGAAAGAATTGGTTTGTATTAGTACGTATGCTTGGTGATTGTGAGGTGTGTAATGAGATAAACATGAACTAAAATTCTCATCACCATCAATGTCACATATGATTAATGTTAATCTAAAAGTGAATCCTCAGAATAGAAATAGTATAAGTAATGAAAACAATACCCTTCTGCATGTCTGCTTGAGTGTTTAATGCAGAGAGGAAGATCAACCATAAGAATGTCAAACATTCCTTGAATTGAACACCTCCATGTGGTTATCTGTGACACCAAATGAGACCAAGCTCTCTGCTGTGCCCTCTCCTGCTCGAGATAAAGGCCTACTGCATTAACCCGGTGATCCAATTAAAATTGCATTTCATAAGCACAGTGGCCTTTGGGAGATTACATTCATTTTGGATAGAACAGCCAGTTATAATCTCATTCAATGTTCCTCTGAGCGACCAGGATGAAAACTCCAATCTATGTGTTAATCATTGGTGACACTCAAAGCTGTGTTTTGGTACCGTATATCCACATCACTTTTGAATGGAGGGATTTTCTCTGATATTATCAAACATAATTTAATATGTCAATTTAGTGTCATCTGTGGTCGGTACAGTAAAGCAATAGTATTGTGAAATATTATAAACATTTAAAATAACTTCTACTTTAATATATTTTAAAATGTAATTTATTCTTGTGATGGCAAATTTTCAGCAGTCTTCAGTGTCACATGATAATTCTGATATGCTATTTGGTGCTTAAGAAAAATTTCTTATCACCAATGAAAACAATTGTGCTGCTTAATATTTTTGCAGAAACTGATTTTTGTCAAGAACAGAATTTATTTTTAAATGTCATTTTGTTGTTGTTCTTTTTATTTTAATAATGTAAGTTACTGTCACTTTTGATCATTTGAATGTGTCATTGCTGAATAAAAGTATTTAGAAATATATTTCCGGTTGGTTTAATAATGTGTTTAAATACCTAGTAACCATTCAAATAAAATACCTACCGTTTCAATAAAAGGATTTGCCACCCAGGTTCATCATAACTACTTTCTTGAAGTGACCACCAGGTGTAATTGTTAACGGATTTATGAAGCGGCCATTGGTGAAGGGGTTCAGTTGCTCACTTTTGTTTGGCATGACCCTATGGGAACTGTAGCTTCCCTTGTTCCCAATTGACTGGAATTGTAGTGAGTCTTATTCATACTCATAAGAAACACTGAAGTACATATTTTTAGTACGTAGTGTAAAGTATGTGAATCAGGACATAGCAGACATTTTATTTTGGCTGAAGGGAGTGGGGGTGGATGGTTGAGTAGCCTATACTATTACCTAATAATCGGATTAGAACAAATCAGATTAGATTAGAATTTATATTTCTGATGGATTTAGCAGATAAATCATTAGCAATGAGAACTGCTTTTGTTTTAACTCTTTCCCCGCCAAACACGGAATTTTCCGTGTTTCAAGAAAAAACGCATCCCCGCCAAACACGGAATTTTCCGGGTTTCCGTGTTTTAGGTGGTATACGGTAAAGAAGGCCCGCGCACATGCTCTGAAAGAGTACGCAACTCTTTGATCAAAGAAACAGATTGCAATCGCGTCTCAAACGTGAAGTGGAGTTGTGAGAATGTAGCTCAAAATATCAATAATATCAGATATGTATAAGACAAATGCAGAGGTATATGCCATGGCTGATCAAGTGCTGGAGGTGTTGATGGTCTCGGAGTCCGATCACTATTTGATAATTCTGAATCTGATCGGGACGACGTAGTGAGTGAGAGAGATGCATGCATGTTGCATGCATGATGTGCATGCAGGGGTTGCGGAAGGAGACTGCAAAAGTTGTGGTGCTTTTGGCTTGCTTAGTTGGGGTTATTTAATATTTAACAATATTATCGATCTGTGTTATACTTCTTTCATGATATCATTGTTGCTTTGATGCAATCTGTATTGTGAAAAGCACTATATAAATAAATGTGACTTGACTTGTGGTGTCCCCTTACATCCTGGGAAATGTTACTCTGTTTACCACTCAAAAGCAAATTACAGTGCCTAAATTTGATATATTTTACATTTATTTATTTTTTAAATTTATTTTGGAAAGTTTTATATATGAAGAAAACAACATCTGAATGTATTCTGCTTGAAAATGCACTTGTTTGATAAAAATGCCTTTTTCTCTGTTTTTTGTACAAAATGTTGTGTTTTTGACAAAACCTACATCCGTTCAAGTGGCAATAAAAAAAGAACAAATGAAGATAAAATAAAATAGTTTTTTTTGTCTAAAAGCAGAGGCTCAGATCTTTATTTTGATATATAGCTTCTTCATATATTCATGGAAGAAAATATTTAACGGGCCATTGAAATTTAGCAAAAATCGTCAAAAACCCTGGCGGTGGCTGGCAACTTTTTTTAAAAACGCTGGCGGGGAAAGAGTTAATGGTAGTCTGGATGAACACAATGGTCGAGGATTTGTTCTCAAATTGTTAATTTTAACAATGTAAGCATCACGTGACTACATGTACTGTCTTTCCGATATGTATCCTTGTTTACTTTTCACATGGGTCCGGTTGCGGTCACTTTTTTTCTGTAGTCAATATAGCCTACCAGCCAATGTGTACAGATGTGACGTAATGACGCAAAGACATGCTCGAATCTTCTGTGGAAATCCACCAGTATCACTGGAATTAAAAACATTATTACAAGCTTACCACTTTGAATCAAGCTAAGGCAAGCAGACAGTTTTGAACCATGGCTGGTTATGTATTTTCTCAAATATGTATTTTGCAGAATGATCTCATGAAGTAGCCTGTGTATGACACGCCAATTGGTATTTCCATTTTTGGCGTGCTATCAAGACGCATAATCGCTTTTCAGCGTGTTTATGAACGCCGTTGACTTAACGTTATATAAATATATGACTTACCTCAACCCCGTCCCAAAACCTAACCGTCACTGGGGTTAATGGCATTTATGACTGTTCCCTTACCATCCTAGGAAAAAAAAAGATATGACTTACCTCAACCCCATCCCTAAACCTAACCGTCACTGGGGTTAATGGCATTTATGAGTGGACATTTGACGGCGTGTACAGACACGCAGAATCACTTGGCCGTTAATGGCGTAGACGCATACACGCAGATACACGCGGATAGCTCAAAATGCGTAGAGATAACACGCCACTTGTCTCGAAAGTGTCGTGTATGTTTACGCAAAAGTCATGATGTCATGTTGGTATTTTGGAGCAATTTTAACCCCCAAAAAGCTACGGACTGCAGCTTTAAATAGGAAAACGCGATTTTCGTCATAAACTGAGCAAATGATATATTTTTGTTGTATGAAATATATTTACAGTCTCTATGCAAACACATGAGATGACACAAGCATCCACCCATGAATTAAAACCAGCATTAATCAGGAAGCATCTGGCTCTTATTATGATGGCAGACAGCTAATTAGTGTCCATCAAAAGCAGCGGTTCTTTAGATGCTTCCCTGTTGTATGTGTGTGCAGGTGTCTGGAGCTCCACCCCAACAACCTTCAGGCCCTCATGGCCCTGGCAGTGAGCCTGACCAACACAGGCATGAGGCAGGATGCGTGTGAGGCACTCCTGGGCTGGATAAGGCACAACCCCAAATACAAGCATCTTCTGAAGAGCCGCACGCACCTGCAGGGCTCACCTGGCTCACGGAGACTTTCCTACTCCTCTTCAAATGGCTGGTATGGTTTCAAATGAATGAAGTGACACGAGGAATATACAGCAGCCCCAAAATTGTACTTACACTTAATGTATGAATTTCATTACTGTAGAAACTAAATATTAAGTGATTTTAAACAAATAATGCAAGGCCTTTCAGAACTAACTTTAAGTGTTAGGCATGTTTGCAGTTACTTCTAACCAACAGGTCATTTTAGTGGATGAATGAGGTCAGAGGTCAAACAGGTGTCCTAGTAGAGCTATAACCACATTACATGACCCACTAATGTCTGACAACAGAAATGTGTCCAAATTCTTTTGTCTTAATGTTGAACAGTATATATTTTGTTCTATCATTTGAAACCTAATAAATATCCACTTTACAAATAAATAATACTTATTTGATATTTTGTATTATTTTGTAATAATTATTTGTTGCAATAATTATTTTGATAATCAGTTTATTAATACAAATAAAAACAAATGTACAGTACCAGTCAAAAGTTTGGAAAAATTATAAACTTTTTTAAATGTTTTCGAAAAAAAACTCTTATGCTCATCAAGTCTACGTTTACTTGATCAGTGATACAGAAAATACAGTAACATTGTGAAATATTATTACAATTTAAAATAATGTACTGAAGGATCACGTGACACTGAAGACTGTAGTAATAGCTGATGAAAATTCAGCTTTGCATCAAATGAATAATATTTTAAAGTATATTCAAATAAAAAAAAAAAACGGTTTCACTTTATTTGGATGGTCCCTTTAACACATTCAGTTTTATAAGTAACGTTGCACCTACATCTCTACTAACTCTCACTAGAGTGTTTGTAGACTATAGTGGACTTGTGGGGTTAGAATACGTTGACATGTACAGTAGTTGCAAAGTTACTTATAGTCAGAGTGTCTGTTGGAGGAGCATCACAATAAAGTGTTAGCAGATATGAAGCAGACAGTCTACTAATACTCGAATGACAGTTGACATGTAGTTGCAAAGATACTTATAGTCAACAGAATTTTCAAAAGGGACCATCAAAATAAAGTGTTACCCAAAAAACATTACTGGTATTTTACATTTTGATCAAATAAATGCAGGCTTGATGAGCAGATACTTTTTTCAAAAACATTAAAAATAGTTATGTTTCGAAACTTTTGACCAGTATCCTGTGTGTGTGTGTGTGTGTGTGTGTACACACTTGTGTGTATATATTTTTTTCTTGTTTTTATTTTAACACATTCCCCTTTTAACTTAACATTAATTTAAAACATGTAGTGCAAACCCCAACATGAAGTGCTCCAAATCCTTAATGGAAAGTTCTTGGAACCAACATCTTAAATGTCTCTCTAGAGATTCCCTTTTCTTAAATGACACATTTTGATGATGTTGCTGGAAGGGACGTCCCTGAAATGCAGTGCCTCTGAGTCTCTCATCTCTGTCTCTCTCTCTTTTCTGTCTCTCCAGCCCCCTGCTGCTAGAGGTGAAGGATCTGTACCTGGACGCTATCCAGCAGAACTCGGACATTATTGACCCAGACCTGCAGACAGGGTTGGGAGTGCTGTATAACCTCAGCTCCGAGTTCAACAAAGCAGTGGAAGCCTTCAATGCCGCGCTGTCAGTGCGGCCGGAGGTAAAGCCCTGCTCAGTGGACTCTACTAACAAACTGGTGCTAAATCATACAGAAACCCTAAAGGCAGAGGGCAAAGGAGAAAAGAAGAAAGTCACTGGGGCTTACGAAGGGCCTCTGAAATCTTTGAGGGGAGCTTTACCATTCATGAGCGCTGACTCCAAAACCCTGTGGGTCACCTTGTCGACGATTGATGCTTGCTAAGCTAAATTCTGTCCCCCCGTGTAGACTGCATTTATACTCAATCGAAAATCCTCCCCATCTGCTTGACTTGGTAATGTCTGCTTGCCTGCTGGGGAGGCTCATAGCATGAATACCATGAAAGATAATAGCAATATGGAAGTGAAACTCTGATACCAGGCTCCTTGTGACTTCTTTGTACCACTATTTTAGGCTGTCGGTGTCACCATACTTAAAGGTCAAATTCATATTTTTTATCCCTAAAAGAAAGAGAGCAGATCATCACTTAATGGTATTAAACATGGCTGAATATAACTGCACAATCTTTCAGAGGGATAATTATTTTGATCCATGACACTGAGCCAGAGGGGATTTCTTTTTTTTTTCCGTTGGTGTGTACAGGACTACCTGCTGTGGAATCGGCTGGGGGCGACGCTGGCTAATGGAGATCGCAGCGAGGAGGCTGTGGAGGCCTACAACAAAGCCCTGGAGCTCCAGCCCGGCTTCATCCGCTCACGTTACAACCTTGGCATCAGCTTCATTAATATGGGCGCCCACAGGTTTGTGACAGAGCGTTTTTGGGCTTGTCCTGGAAATTATGTAAAACATCTTCCCCAACTTTTGGATAAATACTTTGATCCTGTGTTTATGCCTGAATAAATGCAACATAATAAGGAAACATTTATTCCTTGATTTATGGATGCTTCTTCAACTACTGGTACTTCTGTGTCCTGGGCGTGATTTTTTTTTGTTTTGTTTGTTTGTTTGATATGAGGGTGATATTAAAACTTTTGCCTTTGTCGAAACTCTCTTCGTAATTTATTTTTGTTACTTTTCAGATGCCTTTATGTGTGGATCTTATTACTATAGCCTTGGCCCAGACTCAGATTTTTAATCTTTAAAATATGAAACTAACAACTCTGGGAAAAATTATCGTGGTAATAGAGATTGACATGGTATTGGATATGGCAATATTAATGTATTTGGTCTTGGCTGATTAGATCTACTTCACTGCTGTTGCTGCAGAGCAAGTACAGAGACTTGTTACTGCCAATACTACTGCTGCAGAGCAAGTACAGAGACTTGCTACTGCCAATTCACTGACACTGCTATGAGCATGTAAGACATATTGCTGCTGCTACACATGTAACGTGTGAAATAACCACTGTAGCAGATCTATACAGGTGGAGCTGGGGAAGTTGGGGTGAAGATTGAGCTCAGGCAATACAGCGAAAAGTGTCAGGTACCGGGAAAGTGGCAGGCAAAGGGAACGGGGTTTACATAAGTAAGCGAGACGTTCCCTTTCGTAGTCACTCCAAGTTACGTCAGATGATGATGAATGGGGTTACCATTCTAATCACGCCACCTTCACAGCTGTCTTCCAGTGCCCTGCGTAAATCTGAGATCCTTAGATTTAGCACGGACGAAGGACTCCTATTAATCACAGGAATACCAACATGACATCACGACTTTTGCGTAAACATACACGCCACTTTCGAGTCAAGTGGCGTGTTATCTCTACGCATTTTGAGCTATCCGCGTGTATCCGCGTGTATGCGTGTATGTCTACGCCATTAACGTCCGCGTCATTCCGCGTGTCTGTACACGCGCGTCAAATGTCCAGTCATAAATGCCATTAACCCCAGTGACGGTTAAGTTTAGGGATAGGGTTGAGGTAAGTCATATCTTTTTTTTCACTAGGATGGTAAGGGAACAGTCATAAATGGCCAAGGAGATGCTGTTGCGAGGCGTACAAGTTTGGAGAACCAGGTCCGGTTACCCTGACATTGCGCAAGGTCTGCGCAAGAAGGCTCACTGGGGGAAACCAACTGGGGATGGAGTAACCATTCTCCAGGGAGGGACTGAAGCCGTGAGAGCTCGTTGGCTGCACAGTTCAGGGCTGCGGGAATATAAATGGCTTGAAGTGACCTCAGATGCTTCTGACAGCATATGAGGAGGTGGCAGACGAGTTGCAACATACAGTGGGAGCGTAGACCAACTTGATGGTTGATGTACGCTACAGTGGCAGAATTGTCTGTTCAGATTAGTACGTGTTGATCCCTGAGCAACACCTGGAAGCGATGTAGAGCAAGACATACTGCCAGCAACTCGAGGCAAATGACATGTCAAAGGCGCTAGGGTTCTGTCCAAGAGCCTGCGTCAGCATGTCCATTACACATGGCGCCCCAACCCGTGGTGGAGGCATCTGTTGAGACAACAACATGCCGGGAAGCTCGTTCCAGGGGCACAGTTGACCCAAAGGCCCAGATGAGCTAGGTGCCGGAGCATTAGGTCCCCGTGTGGCCAAATCTGGTCTTGAGAGTGAGCTAGTAATAGCCAGTCGTTGAGATAGTTCAGGATGCAAACCCCGTGCTACCGAAGGGGAACAAGGGCTGCCTCGACAACCTTCGTAAAGACGCAGGAAGACAGGGCTAGCCCGAAAGGGAGAACCGCGTACTGGTGTGCAAACTGTAGGAATGGTCTGTAGAAACTCGAAAACAAACTGTAGGAATGCTCTGTGTTGAGGGAGAATGGAGACATGGAAGTAGGCGTCCTTCAGGTCAATTGCTGCAAACCAATCCTGGGGCCACACACACTAGAAAATGTGTTTGGCTGTGAGCATCTTGAACGGCAGCCTGTGAAAGGAGCAGTTCAGAATGCGCAGGTCCAGGATTACCCGTAACGCACCGGATTTCTTTAGGACAATGAAGTAAGGGCTGTAGAAGCCGGACCTCATTTCGACTGGAGGATCTCGATCGCACCCTTCACAGTAGGGTAGCAACCTCCGCTCTCATGATAGGGGCATTGCCACCGAACATAGTGAAGTGGACTCCCCTGTAGCAGGGAGGAGACCGCGCAAACTGAATCACGTAGCCAAGCCTGATAGTTTGTGCGACTCAGGGAGACGGACAAACCCTAGACGTCTCCTCGGTGGGGCAGCAAATTGGAGTGACCGGCCCGGACATGGATGACATAGCTGCCCGGTGTGAGGGCACGGTCATCATCCGCGCCCTGACAGAGGAGGCCAGGGAAGGACCAGCATTCCACGGGGGCCTGTTCTGCCATGAACTGAATGACAGAATTCTCCAGTATTCATAGTGTTTGTAGACTAACTTGAGAACGTGTAAAAAATGCATATATGTTTTCTGAATGTCCACAGAGCCAAAATAGCCCATAGTTGTAGAAACACCCTTTTGCAACTTTTTATTACATTTTTTTTTTTTTTTTTTTTGCAGGGAGGCAGCCAGTAATTTCCTGACAGCTCTTGGTCAGCAGAGGAAGAGCAGGAGTCGGCAGCTTTCACACCAGGTTATGTCTGGAAACATCTGGGCGGCCCTGCGGATTGCACTGTCCATGCTGGACCAGCCGGAGCTTTTTCAAGCTGCTAACATAGGAGACCTGGACTTACTCATGAGAGCTTTTAACCTGGATATGTGAGCGAGAATACCCTTTAAACATGGCAAATATCCAAAGTACTTTATGAAAAGAACTTTGTCAGAAAGCATTTTTTTTCTCGCAGAGCACCTTTACATTCCTGAGAACTGATGGCTGGATGATACAATTTGAATAGGTTTGCAAATTGCACATCAGTTTACGATTATCCTGAAGAGCACAATGCCTGGAAAAGATTGTACTAGTATGCCTTAGAGAAAATATCAGCTTGACCTGCAATGTAACAATGGGAATCGGAGGACAACTTGAAAATTCCACAATTGATGAGAGGAACGCAGACTATTAATGTGCAAGAAGAATATTGACTTCACATCAATGACTTGATTAGACACGTACTGTACTCCGTAGACTTCATGTATTGGTTCAATTGCACTTTTTATGATTTGGACTTAGTTCAACCCTCGATACTCCTCACCTGATCTCTGCTGCATCATCCCCTTTATTTCCTGGAGCTTGCAGACCTGATTAAAAAGCCTTACTTAACGTGCATGTAAAATAGATAATTAAGATGTTATTGGTATGATATCAGATAAAAGCCATTCCTTGCCATAAACTGACCTCTTGATATACAGTAACTGAAGAAAAGTCTATGTTCCATCAAGGTCTTTTTGTGGAACATACCACATCTTGAAGTGTTCTTGGACATAGCATTATTTTTTTACAAAATTCGATGCAGGGAATTCTGATATACTGCCCCTCTTGCCACAATTATCAGTCTGGATTTGCCAGGAAAACAAGTGTCTCTGTTTTTGAAGAAAGCTGCCCATTATCTAAGCCAAACAATTTGTGATTGTTCACAGTTTTTTTTCCCTAATACTGACGTTGTTTCTCATACTAATTATTGCAGTTGCTCTCCAGCTTGCACGACTTGCCATTTTGCTCATTAGTGTGAACACGCAAGTGCTTAATGTTGCATTTGCGCTGCAAGATAAGTCAGTTCATAGGTGAATGATTTTAAAATGCTATGCAAAACCTATAGAGATTTTTTTCTTCATGCATCTGGAAGCAGAGGAAAAGGTTTAAGTACGAGAAAGCTTTACATGCTTTGCTTTTTGTGGTTTAAGGCATAATAGTAGGTAGGTCTGGTAGTCGATGGTCGATTTTACTTTATCTTTAGTTTTTTGTTTCTTTTTTAAAAAGTCTCCCTGATCCAGCTGAGCTTATTTGTAGCATCATATATTTTCATTATTCCCGCACAAAGTGGAAGAATATATTTATTTAAAATATACATATATATATATCAATGAAAAAGCATGCAAAGCCATTCAAGCACTCATTATCAAGTGTTATTGTTAGTATATTTATTTAATTACTACACTCTGTATTTATTTCATTATTCTGTATCCAAAACTATTTGAAAAGTCCTATGTATGCTCATCGATACAGTTAGAAAAGACTTGTGCTTTGTAGCCGAATGTTACAGTAGATACTGTAGATTCTTTCATGCCTGAGGCCAAACCTCCTCTTTTCTAGAACTTTGTACAATCTCAGGTGTGATTGTCTAGATGAATTCATGCTCCAGAAATACTCCTGATGTATGATCGCATGCTGAATACTTATTTTTGAATGCTGTAGATTTATTTAAATGCATGAACTTGACATGCCTATTTTAATCTATACCCTTAATTTCTATGACTTATTTATCAGTGTAATCACACAATTTTACATTAAACACACACACATATAAGTGTGTATATTGATCTGAAGAATACGCCATATTAACCGTAAAATGTCTAGAAATAACAAGCAGTTTTTGCAATGCAGTTGGTAAAATCTCAAAGAACAAGATTTACTTTATAGTCACTTATATACTATTGCAATAGCCAGATTTACTAAAGCCTTTAGAATTAGAGGCTCGAATACATTATGCATTGTTCAGAGCTGTGTTTCTGAATTTGTACATGCAAACTTTCTGAATGTTTGCCAAAGGCTTTAATAACTCCGGCCCAATATTTAAAAGATAGATGCATATACAAAAGTTATCTTTTAAAATAAAATATTGTAATAGAGTTTGAATGCCTGGTTATTGCCATGAGAGCATTTATCTGTTATTTTGTTAAGGGAAATGGTTCAATGGAGCAAATCTCCTGTTTCCATACTGCCATTCCCAAATATGAAAATGGTACCGGATAAACAACTGTGGATTTTATTGAACAATCCAAACATCGAGTCAAAAGTATGTTTAAACAGATATTTGAATGAGGATTCCCACATTTGCCATGATTGTGTGTTTCTAAACAATATATGGATCAGAAAACCCATTTAAAAAAAAATATAACAAACAAGTGGGCACGTTTGTTTAGTATAGTAACTAGAGAAATGGCACACATTTTTTGCAAAAAAAGAAACAAAAATGTTTAACAATAAAAACGTACCACTTAACCTTCAGGTCCATGAAAAACAGAACCCCCTAAAAATCAATAATATATTGCAAAATGTCAACTGACTAATCTCTGAGTTTTAGTGCACATTCTGGAAAAAAAAAGTAAAAATAAATCAAGGCATGTTTGAGAAAGGTGGGGTAAAACATCCACTTTCACATCCAATATAAAGACAAAAAAGAGAACAGGAAGAAGAGAGAAAGAAAGAGAAGTAGGAGGAACTGGGTATATGCATTCAAAGTAAGAAAGAGAAGGAGAGATAGAGTGAGAGAACCTCAGATGGATACACCAAAGAAAGACATGCACAACACGAGGTAAACGAACACGGACTTCCCAACATAACAGGTAGTGCCCAATAGAAAGAAATGTGATGGTACAATCTACAACTGACTGCAACAGATTATTAAACTTTAATTCAGTACTCACCTTCAGACTGAGGCTTACGCTGAAACGTAAAGAACACTTGCTGAGAACGCATTCTGGTTTTATTTAGGAATGACATATTTCTTTAGCAAATAAATGAAATGGCAGAGCCAGGTTTGGCAGATATGTCATACAGCTTGAGAGCTTAAGATTTGGTAACACTGAGCACCATACATACATGTATCTGAGATAATTATCTATGAATAACACTGCATATATTTCTGATCTATACAGTATGACATCACATATTGCTTAAGTATGGGATAAAATTAGTTTTACATTCTTTGAGACTGGAAATAAATGAACCAGAACGACTTCAAATGCATTCCAGTCTTTAAACTGCTAAGATATGATCAAAGTAAAGCACTCTGAACTTTTCATGAATATGTGATATCGATGCATTTTCTGGTCAAATATCAGACTGACTGAAAGCTACCGTATCATGGACCTAAAGTTGAATGTAATAATATCGTACAAACTTATATTCTTAAAGCCATGCCAATAAATGAGGCTCAATGTTCTTATATTAATATATAAGTTTACTACTGCTGAAGGTATGGAAACTTGACAAACTTTGCTGTTAGGGAATAACCCTGAAATATAGATTCCATTAAAAAAAAATCAGTCAATGATGCCATTTATATGGATCCATCCAAATGCTAGAATATATATCTAGCACATATCTATCAGCACATTAAGACCCTATGAAACAAGGAACATAGTCCAGTATTTCAATAAACTTGCCTTTTTTTGTGAAATAACATTATGTTACAGATCGATTGCAGTTTCATCAAAATCCACTAAACATGATCTCTATGTGAAATCTACACTGACATGCTTTTTATTGTTGTATAAAGGTCCCCTGACATGTTTTTTTAAATTTTATAATGTTTCCTGGGTTGCCCTTATAATGTTAGTATGTTTTTTTAGATCAACAATAGTCATAATTTAGAAATAAAAGGCATTTTTCCTAGCCTGATTTTAGCCTCTGATTCGAACGCTCTGTTTGAAGGGGCGTGTCTGCTGTGGGATTCAATGTAACCGCCCACTGCTGTGATTGGTTGACATGCTTGCATATGAAATAGCTACATATTACATGTGAAACTCTCTTGAATACTTTTAGTACAGCTATTATACGTTTTTACTATTACAGATATCGAGATTACTGAATCGTGAGAAGTTTTTGAAGTATTTAGATTCTCATCACATAAAATATTGCTGTGATGAGCATTAAGCAGCAGATGACAGTCTGTCGATCGCGAGAATGAAGATCTTATTGCAACGCGGTTTCTCCACTCTCAGCTATCACCAATGCAGACATGATGATGTACATCCAGTAAGAGCTTCGTTGTGCAGTGTAACGCAGTTTCTGTTCTCTCTAAATGCTTTCACCAATGCAGACACGATCACGTAAATACAGTAAGAGCTTCGTTGTGCAGTGTAACGCAGTTTCTGTTCTCTCTAAAGCCGGGAACTCGTCCGCTCTCGTTGAGGTAAAAAGCTGCACTTGAACTCACCGAGAGAACTGCAGCCGATTGTCCGCTATATTGTGCGTTCTGCACTTGCGTTTAATAAGCCAACTGTCTATTTCTGCAGATATATTAGTCTATATTCGTCATTCAAAAAGGAAAACCGACGAGTCGGCGCAGAGGAAATAAATTGTGAAAATTTCCAGAGAAAATAAAATTAATCCATTGTTTCTTCAGAGGCGTGGATGAAGGAGCTAAAAAATACTTTTGTGTTCATTTGTACATCCGAACACTGAGCAACTGCCTTGCTTCGCTCGTTTGCAAGCCATGATATTTCTTGAGGAAAAACTCAAATCTCAAAGCTATTTCTCTAGGAAAAAATAAAACCGCGCATGCGTGTTTGTACTTCCTGTTCCTAGCTCGTTTTCTCATGGTCGGGCCAAATTCTCTGGGCGGGAAAAGCAGAAAAAGGGAAGTAACCTTTCCCCCGTATGACGTTATATAGGGGGAGATTCTAGATCAGCGCGTCAGAGATGCAGACGGATGCAGAGAAGAGAAAAACAGCCAAAGCTCGGTTTACACCGATTGAAAATTCTAGACACGAGGGGACCAAATACAGTCTAGGGGAACTCATGTTAATGTTAAAAAACGTCAGAAAATGAAAATTTCATGTCAGGGGACCTTTAACAACTAGGTAACCCAAATAACATGAAATTGAACTGCAGCGAGTACATTCTGAGATTCTGAAATGGCAGTAATAACATTTGTAAATGCAGGCACATGTTATGTTTTCAAAAGAAGTACGCCTTGAAAATACTGGCAGAGGAGCTTTAAGTGTTCAACGAGAAATGTAACAAATAATTTGAGAATATATTAGGAAAATAATCTGCATACTTAAAATTGCACACTTCCCAATGTACCGTTAAAGCAGACACGAGACGGACAAATAAACAAAACTCAGACAGACGACACGGGTTTCCCTGCTCGACCGTTGCTGTGGTATTAGTGTCTGTGTGGGTCTTGGCAGGGTCTGAGAGGTTCTCTCTCCGTCTCACAGATGTAAATGTTTCTCTAGTTTCCAGCAGTGTCAGTGGTGCCCCACACACCTCTCTGGCCAAATGGCTGTGCATAAGGTTGTGAAGGTCCAGATCTAACAGCTTGACAGGCGCCGGTAAAAGTACATGTAGCCCAAGTCTTTAGGGGGTCTCTCTGATAAACATACTTTGTGGTCGTTGTAAATCAGCCATCTAGAAAAGTGAAGAAAAAAAAGTATATATAACATTTCAGTATATATATAAACACACACACTAACAGCATTTATTAATCTTTATTAATATTTATTAAAACTGATCTAATGACGTCATTAAAGAAGGAAGTAGAGGGATGTAGTCCAAATGGGCCGTTCGATGTAGGCTACTTCTGTTAAATAAAATATCTCGCTTGACATTGAACTTTGAGCTTTATAATTTTACAGATATTATTTATACTCTGACAACAACATTACACAGTAACTAAAGTTTGAAACATGGGATCACGAAGAACGGGATCTTTAAAAAAATGCTGTAGAAGTATTGTTCTTTGTTAGTTCATGCTAACTATTTTAGTTATCTAATGTTAACAAATGAAAACCTATTGTAAAGTTTTGTGGTTTTAACATTAGTACTCATTCTTAATTTTTTCATAATTAAAATGTTTATCATTTTCATTTTTTTTAAAATAATTTTAAGATTTATAAATATTTACAATATATAAATGTAAACCACTTTTTTCCAAACTATTCAATTTGATCATTTTTATTTTACATTTATTATTTTAATTTTATATTCAAACCTAGCCAGCTCAGATATGTCATGTGTTCTAGCTCCAACTAATGAAGCCCTTGTTTAGTTGCATCAGGTGTGCTTGCCTTGAGGCAACACCAGTTTCGCAGATTTGTGCTGTTGTGATGGATTCTATTCAGGGGGTTGAATAATTTTGAGACTGCAGTCATTAAAAGTTGCAATTTCAGTTGAATTTGAACCCTAATCACATTTGTTGTGTTGAGCCATTTCAATTACTCTGTTGTTTGATTTATTCATTGCAAACAAACCTGAAAAAAATTTGCTAATAAACCTGATTTGCAATGGGGCTTGAATAATTTCAATTACAACTGTTCAAAACAAGAGCTCTTTCGATGTTCTCTGCAATCAGTTTGATTTTAACATCCACAAAATGATAAGGTGTAAATAAATAACACATTATAATCAGCCTACCTGCCCTCTTTTTTGATATGACACACATAATGACCAGACATTGTGGATGTTCCCATGTGACTGATGAAGGCAAACAATTCGTAACCTGTGAGAAGGAAAAGAAACAACAACAACAACAGCAGCAGCAATGAAATATCTAACCAACAATGTGTGTATTCCTTAGTATGTGCTGACCCTCTGTTTGTTGAATTAAATATTCAGTGAGCACTTACGCCCGGGTCCGTCTCTGACGCGGGGGCTGGACAGGTCCTGATCTGGAGACAGTGAGGATTCGCTGTGAGCATTGGCGTTTGAGAAGCTGTTATCGTTCGGCTCTGTGTCTGGAGTGTCTGACATAGCCTCACTCTCCTCCTCACAGTCTGGGTGTGTGAATATCCAGTCAAGAGCTCGCTCCAAATTGTTGTTCTATAGTCAGACAAGAAGTAGAAGACAGACAAGATATGACTTCATTTTTCCCATTGCCTTGGCTAAAAGACAAATACTTTCATCACTTGAGTAAAGGAGCTCTTAAAACGGAGACCAATTTTTGTAGGTTACAAACAGCTTAATTGGACATAAAACATGGTAAGCTTTAATTTCACAAGAAAACACTGAACATCAAAATTATATCCTTAGGCAAAGAGCCATTTTTAAATTGCTCAGACCAGACGAAAGTCCTTGATTTAACTGAGGTCATTCTAGCGTGGTCAAAAGACTCATTTAGGCATAGGCACTAATCTGAAATAGTGGCGTGATTCACTGCAAATGCCAGCACTGAAAGCAAATGTGGCCTGACGCCCTCATCTTTTCCAGGACAAATGTGAACGACGTAGGTTGAAGACATCCACTTGTTACCGAGCTATTATTGGCTGCTCCAGAAGCTATTTTTAAACACACATACATGCACAGACATGAAAAACACCACCACATTGTCTAAAACAAAGACAAAGAGAATTATTCAAGAAGCAGGAGGTCCTGCTGTGTAGGAATAGTGTTTAAACATTATATAACATGAACATTAACAACCCTGAAAAAAATTCTGAAAAACTAAAACTATCAATGTCTTTTAAATAAATAAAAACTTACTGACCGTAAACTTCTGAATTATCCTTTATATATTTATATATATATATATATATATAGACTTTTAGTTAACAAGCTAATTTTTACTAAATAACAGCATGATGATCGCTGAAGAAAGTCAAAACAATACAAACCACATTTCCTTAAAAAAGATAATAATAATAATTTATGAACTTTCAAACATACAGTACACGAGAAGGTTGTGAGGGTTAGCCAAGTAGTTCAACAGAAGAGCTTCTCCAATCTCACATGCTTAGTCGAAGAGCAACGAGTGACAAAACGGATTCTGACATGCCAAACATGTTGCGTCTGTGTAACATGACAGAGTACGATAATTATATTCCTGTCAGAGAATCAGATCTGAAAATGTGCAGCTAGTAACAGTTCAAATCAACAACATCCTTCAAAAAGTACATGGACACTTTTGGAAACTTAAGTGTATGACCTTTTATCAAAACTATTTCCATTTCTGAAATTACTTTTAACCAGCTGGTCTCAAAATATTTTTTATTGGATGAATGTGTAAAATTCACACAGGTGTTCTCAGAGTGACCACAGGTGTACTTCATCATAAGGCAATGACATTCATATATTTAAGTGTGGCTTAGATGTCCAAATTCTTTTTCGGGGTCAATGCCCATGAAGCAAATGAGACAGGAGACTCACCGTGGCTTTGAGAGCCTTGATTGTGTGATGTCTGGGGAAGCCCATGGAGGTGAGGATGGAGATGCTCTCTTCTGGAGGCTGGTTGTCCAGCGCACTGGTAGTAGGGAGGCTGGGGCTGAGCAGATCTGGTTCCATGTAAGCAGGAATTGCCAGAGGCTCGGCAAAATCTACAGTAAGTAAGATTCACAAGAGATATAGACCATTTTGCAAGATGTAAACAACACTGGTCCAGAAGCACTTCCTGTTTCAGTTTTTTTAACACTACATAAAAGCTGGGATAAAATACAACCAACAGAACATATAAAACTGAATCAGAAAGTCAAACAAACATCTTTAAGAGGTTTTCTTTACATGTGAAATAAAGAAAATAGTTACAAACTGAAACAGGAAGTGTTTCTGGACCAGTGTTGTTTACATCTTGCAAAATAGTCTATAAGTGCCTTGGTAACACTTTGTTTTACAGTGTCCTCCTTGTTACACATTACATGTACTTATAGTAATAGTAAATTATTCATAATTATATGCAACCAACCAAACCCTAACCCTGACTCTTTAGTAAGTCCAAGTTGTTAATTAATATTACTCACAACTTAAAGCTACACTGTGTGACTTTTACCCCTATCTAGCGGTGAAAAGGTATATGATCATCCAGTGAATATTAGTTTCTGTTCCTCCCAATTCCGATTTCATTTTAACTCCTACGGTGGCCAATGTACTCCAAGATTAACATGGCTTCCAGTTCGACCTCGTCCATGAGTGTTAACTCAAACGTAAACGCGAAAGGCGAAGCTTGAATTAACGGGTATGTCCCTCTTTGGCTAATGTACTTTCAAGATGGAGGGGCAACATGGCGACACTTATAGTGAGCACATATATTTTTGAAAGAACTAAGTGTTTTCAGCTAAGAATAAACTAAAAGAGTAACACAGTGTAGCTTTAAATATATAATTATACTGTAACAAGGACACATTACAATTAAGTGTAAACCAAATATTATATCACATATTACATTTAAAATATAAGAACACAGACAACACAGATAGTAGATGTAACACTAAGTAGGCAACATTATATAGTCCAGAGTGCGGATTTATTCACCAAATGTGCAGAGGATGAAAAAAAATCACAGTCGCTTCCCTGTTGAGATTACAGATAAACCGGATATTCAATGAACACGAGCCATGTAATCCATTCCCTGTAGTCTGCAACTAATCCTTTAATGTTCAAGATCAAATGCTGTGCTCAAACACACACAAACAAACTGTATGACAGCCCCATGTTTGACCTCTAGCAACTACAAAATGACCTGCCTCAGTCCTACATGAACAAACATTATAATTAAGTACAAAAGGTACTACTTTGTGACATGCCTAACAATGGATTTTAGCCATGCTAAATAAATCACAACCTACAGTTCCTTAATGCTTCAATAGAAACTGCTGTCTACTGAACATAGTTAAAAAAGAGCTAATTATGGATTAAATAAGGATACAAATTTAACATAAATATAATTTCATATCACATTTTAATTAAATATTTACTAATAGTTAAATATGAATTAGACACTTAGTTAAAAGTAAGTTATTGTACTATGCAGATATCTAAACAAAGAGGAAATGCAAGGTTTCTATTTTATAATCACATTTTTGCCTTGACTAATTATTTTTATTTGCAATAAGTAATAAGACATGTATCTTGAGAAAAAGGTTTCATATTAAAATGATTTGTGAAGCATCATGTGACACTGAAGTCTGGAGTAATGACAGCTAAAAAATCAGCTTTGACATCACAGAAATAAATTACATTTTAAAATACATTAAAATAAAACAGTTATTTTAAATTGGAATAATTATTCACAATATTACATCTTTACTGTATATATATATATATATATATATATATATGAACAGTATATATGTATATAAATATATATAAACAGTAAAACTGTGATATTGGGGAAACGTGACTCAAAAAGCTTGTTATTTTAATGTTTTTGACTATAAAGTTGCACACTATACATATTATACACACTTTTTGAATTAGTCAAGGCAAACAAGTGATATATAAAAGGTATGAATAGGTATGTCTGTATAATAATTAAAGAAAGAGTGTATGAATTGTCTGTATAATAATTATAGAAAGACTAAAATTATCAACTTTATAAAAAATATAAAATCAGGCATCGCTTTTTATAATTTTTTTTATTATAAAAAGTCAAAGTTTGACTTTATATAAAAAATGAAAAGTTAGGAATTTTTTTTAGACTAGTCTTATATCACCTCCACAGTACTGAAGGATTTATGTAAGACTAAAAAAATCTGTGTATGAAGCTGTGTGTAACACATACTATATTCATAACCCCTGTCAGGGGTGAGTGACTATAGAAACAGGCCCAGCTGTAGCGGTGAAGTAGAAGTACGCCACACAAGTCCAGGAGATGTGAAACTAATGGGGTTTGAACCACTAGGGATCCACTGGTGTGTATGTCTGAGTCTGTTTGTGATCTCAGATGGCTGCTTAACTGGGGCAGGAAAGTGAGGAGAACAGAATTCCCAGTTTGCAGGTGACGCTGAAGTGAGTACTCTGTTTACTAGCGCCATGATAAACAAGGGTTCCTAGCAAGAGACTTGAAATACAACCTTGTGTAATCTTCTTGTGTAAATCTACTTAAAATAAAAGAACTTAGATCTAAATTGTATTTGGATTAATTCATTGGCATGAACATTTCCCCATAAATAAAAGTACTCTACTCTTTACGTCACATGAATTTATCTTAGAGCCCAGCTAAGTGGCATGCTCTAAACATGAAATATTCCCCTGTGGCTGGAACCTAGATAATGAGCTTCACAAAGCACACCAGACTTCTGCAGCTTATTTATCTTTAATGCAGAATAGACAGCAATTCATTTTTGTCTTTTAGGGAAACTGTATGTATATTAATCACAGGTCTGTTCTGAAAAAATACAATGCAAATAAAATATTTTATACATATAAATTGAAAATGTAAACAAATTTTGATTTTGATGGCTGCTATACACTCCAAAAAAGTTGGGACAGAGGGAAAATAAAAGTAAAAAGACTACAGAATATCCCAGTTAAACTGCAGATGAACTGGTAATAGGTGAGATTATCGTTTTTGAGTATAAAAGAAGCATACACCAAAGACTCTGTCTTTGCAAGTAAAGATGGGTCATTCATGGCTCACCACTTTGTGCCAAATTTCAAAAAAAAATTCAAAAGTCACATTTTTCAATTCAAGATTGCAAAAACAATGTGGTATACATAATATTGTGAAAAGATTCAGGGAATCCAGAGAAATCTCAGTCCGTGTAGAGCGAGGCAGGAGACCTCTGTTAAATGTGCGTGACTTTCGAGCCCTCAGATGGCATTTCATGAGAAACCATCATGCTGCTGTGTTAAATATAGCCACATGGGCTACTTTGGGGAGTACTTTGGAAAACCGTTGTCACTTAAAAGGTTAGTTCACCCAAAAATGAAAATTCTCTCAGTAATTACTCATCCTTATGTTGTTCCAATCCCGTAAGACTTTCGTTTATCTTCGGAACACAAATTAAGATAGTTTTGATTAAATCTGAGAGCTGGATCACTCCTCCATAGGCTTCTTAAGGGATGAAACTGGCCCAAAAGTTATGAAAGACATCGTTAAAATAGTCAGAGTGACTACAGCACAATCTTAAGTTTATCAAGCGACAAGAATACTTTTTGTGCGCAAAAAACATGAAAATAATGACTTAAGTTTATCAAGCGATGAGAATACTTTTTGTGCGCAAAAACATGAAAATAATGACTTTATTGTTTATTATTATTATTCAACTATTCATTTCCTTCTCTATTGGCCTCGAGATTTCACGTAGTGAAACTATGCAAAGCTTCTAGGTTGTACGTCACACGCATCACACACATGACCAGTGTGAGTGAGTCAATAGTGAGCCTACGTGTGACGTGCAACACAGCAGCTTTGTGCAATATCACAACGTGTAATCTCACAGTTCTGGAAGACAATACAATACTGAAAAAAGTCGTAGTTTTTGTTATTTTTGGACCAAAATGTATTTCCAATTCTTCAAAACATTCTAACCAACCCACTGATGTCACATGAACTACTTTGATGATGTCTTTATTTCATTTCTGGACAAGGACAGTATATCATGTATACATTTTCAATGGAGGGACAAAAAGCTCTCAGACTAACTCTATAATATCTTAAACTGTGTTTTGAAGATGAACGGAGGTCTCACAGGGTTGGAATGACATGAGGGTGAGTCATTAATGACATCATTTTGGGTTCATAATCATAAATTCATAATCATAAATTCATAATCATTTTAGAGTGAACTAACCCTTTAAAATCTGACACTGCATCAAAAATGCAGCTTGAATCTCTGTTACGCAAGGAGAAAGCTACATCTGTTCAATACAGAGATGGCGCTGAGTTCTCTGGGCCCATGCTCATCTCAGATGATACAAAATACTGTGAAAATGTGTGCTGTGGTCGGATGAGTCCACGCTTCAGCTTGTTTTGGGGAAAAACGGACATTGAGTTGAGTCCCAAAGAAGAAAGGACTTTACAGACTTTCATCCGCAACAGGTGCAAGAGCAAACATCTGTCATGGTGTGGGGATGCATCAGTACAAACAGCATGGATGACTTGTATGTGTGTGAAGAGGTACTACTGATGTGGAGGCTTATATTGGGATTGTACAGAGACATATACTGCCATCAAGATGACATCTTTCCTGGGAAGCAAGACCATGCCTCATTCTGCACGTGCTAAATCAGAGTGGTTTCTAGACAATCTACACCATTGAGTGGATGTGCTTGACAGATCTCTAGAGCCGTCTCTTGTTGAAAATGAGGAGGACACAACGAACACCACAGACTGTTGAGCAGCTGACTTTTATCAGGCGAGATTGGGCAAAAATTCCACCAGCAAAACTTCAAAAAAAATTGTATTCTCAATTCCCAAACATTTAAAAGTATAATTTTAAGTAAACATAAAGTAAACCCCAACTATTTTGGAATGTGTTGCAGCCATAAAAACAATCAAAATCAAAATGTGTTTATATTTACAAAACACACTAATTTGGTCAGTGAAAACTTTGAAAAAAAAAACTTTTTAATTTTGTCAGTTAAATAAAGGTTAAAGAGAATTAACAAATCACAGATTCTTGATTTTATTGTATTTTCCCAACTTTTCATGATTTGGGGTTAGAAATCCCATATTGTTCTGAATATAAGATATGTTCTGAATTTTTTTTTCCCTTGAAATCCATTTGAAAAAATGGGGTGATTCATATGCAAATAACAGTAAGTTCATTTGAGTTAAATATCTAAAATCTTCCTTTCGGTGCAGCATGTAATTAGGTGATTCAGTCTTCTGCTCAATTAGACTTTTCCTCACACTTCGGTTCCAACAAAATGTCTACAACCTTTTAGTCAATGAAGCTAAAATGGCAGACAACTGAGTGTTTTTCCCTTGATTGCTAGACTATGTGACCAGAGCAATAGAACAAATAAGATCTCATACTTTTAATACTGTCTCAGCTGCAAGTTTTAGGCCATAACGAATGTACATAATTTACTATCTATATATGGAACATTTAGTTGTTTTACATATTATTTATGTAATATATATATATATATATATATATATATATATATATATTATTTTAAGTAATGATTTTACATGGAATTAGCAGAGGACACAAGGGGGTATGCCATAGTTCAAAATGTGTTGTTACATACAAGATACAAGGTCCTACCTGGCTCTTCCATGTGCGCTATTATCCAGTTAAAGGCCATCTCTGGCCCCATATTCCCAGTGTAGTACACTGCCTTCCGACAGGCTTCCAGAGGGAAACCCATTTCTGCCAGTTGCATCACAGATGATTCATCTATTTCTGGAGCTGAGGAACAGGTAAAGAAAATAGTTGCTTCAAATCAACATTCCACAACACAGATATTTGAGGTCAATGAGGCAGTTTATTAAAACTTTTATTATTGTTAATTGAATAAGTAATTTTGTAGTGCATGTGTACAATTTTAAATGAATGGAATACATTTTTGTGCTTTTACAATCAAAGTAGTACTTACATTCCAAAGAGTTGTTTGTTGAAATGTCTAAATGCGAAAAAAAGACTTAGTTAGTACAGAGGAAAAGGGAATAATATGAAATTGCGCAATTTAAAGCAGACTGTTTTGATAACACCACATAAAATATATATATACATAATATACATACACACACACACAGACCATGAAAGAAGTCTTGTGTACTTACCAAAAAAAAATTCTAATTAAAAATAAAATAACGTAACTTTGAAAAAAAAAAAAAAAAAAAAAAACCTATATCGTTTAAAATGTAATTTATTCCTGTGAAGGGAAAGCTGAATTTTTAGCGTAGTTACTCCAGTCTTCAGTGTCGCATGATCCTTCAGAAATCATTCTAATATGCTGATTTAATGCTCAAGAAACATATTATCAGTGCTGAAAACAGTTGTGCTGCTTATTTTTTGATCATTTTTTCAGGATTCTTTGAATAATAGAAAACATTTATTTGAAATACAACCTTTTTGTGAAAATGTAAGTCTTAACTGTCACTTTTGACCCATTAAAGCATCCTTGCTGAATAAATTCATTTCTTTCTGAAAATAATATATATATATATATATATATATATATATATATATATATATATATATATATATATATATACACTTACTTACCCCAACATTTTTAATGGACTTAAAGGTTCTCACCTCTGGTGTCTTCAGGAATGACAATGGGAGGTGTAAGGTCAGGCAGTTCCTCTTCTCCTGCCTGTAGCCCTGTAGCCCGGAGGCGATTCAAGTCCAGGAAATCAGGTACATCTACAGAAATATCTGTA
This sequence comes from Cyprinella venusta, assembly GCA_038021265.1. Taxonomy (NCBI): domain Eukaryota; kingdom Metazoa; phylum Chordata; class Actinopteri; order Cypriniformes; family Leuciscidae; genus Cyprinella; species Cyprinella venusta. The sequence goes on along the minus strand of CM075868.1, from coordinate 21,688,050 downwards.
GCACATAAAAAAAATGATATGTACTATATTCTGATACATTCAGAACAGACTCTGAACATTCCTTTCCAAAAACCTTGCCAACATTTTTCTCAACCACAGAACCTCAAACTTTCTCTGATCCCAAAATTTCTCATGTAGAAAAGCAGTGTTACAGTACCCTCTACTGGACAAGGGAAAAGCCTCTGCTAAGCAAACATAACACCTTGCAAACTGATAGTCTTTTGATGCAGGCAATCATGATGCATTGCTCAACATGCAAAACATGTGATGGTCTGAATTGCACAAGAGAGCATGTGATGGGCAGACACAGATGACAAACAAAAACATGACATTAATAAATCTGCTTTGACAGGAGCTGGATGGATTAAAAAAAGAAATGATCGATTTTGTACAAGCTTTGGCCAGCAATGAGTTATTTTACAATAATATAAAATCAAAATACAAAATTAAATCAAGACCACTTGAATTTACACACCTAACTTTTTGGGCACCCAATCAACACCAAATGTGAACTTCTTTATCTGCACAACCATGTACTCAGGGAAAGATGTGAAACGAGAAGTCCTGAAGAAAGAGAAAGATACATTATTACAGAGCATAACTTTCACTAAGGTGATATCATATATATAATTAAGAAAATATATATTGTGAAAATATATATATTGTGTACGTGTGTGTGTGCATATTATAATTACACAACACACACACACACAAATATATATATATATATATATATATATATATATATATATTAGGGCTGTGCAAAAATTAATTGCGATTAATCGCCTCCAAAATAAAAGTCTGTGTTTACATAATATATTTGTGTGTGCTGTATATAATTATTTTGTATATATAAATACACACACATGCATGTATATATTTAAGAAAATGTGTTATTCATCTATAAAATATTTATATTTATATAATATAGATTATGTATTTATATATATATATATATATATACAGAATTTAAGCGCAAATAATTCTTAAAAATATACATGCATGCATAGGTATTTATATATACAAAATAATTATATACAGCACACACAAATAAATCATGTAAACACAGACTTTTATTTTGGATGCGATTAATCGCAATTAACTTTTGCACAGCCCTAATATATATATATATATATATATATATATATATATATATATATATATATATATATATCATTAAGAAAATAATAATGTATATTATAATTAAATAACATACAGTATAAAATTATTGTCGATATAAACCCCATGATATTCTTCTAAATTGTGCAGAATGTATTGCAAGTCATTCAAAGGTCTCAAAACCAGAAGCCTGCTTACTTAACTCCAGCCGACTTGGCTTGCAGCGCAGAGCTCCAGAAGTCTGGAACATTCTCAGGCTCGGTGAAGGCTTGCAGACAGGCAGTGAAGGGGATTCGGGCTCTCACCGGCTCTGGAGGGGGCCGCATGTTCTCTTCAGCTTCCATCCGCTTACTCTCATATGTTATTAGCTCTTCTGTATAAACGACAAAACCATATGCAAATAAAACATAAATATATCTACCTGCACATTGAATTAATATAACAATATTAAACTTAAAAACAAATTAATTTTTATTCAGGACAAAAAAATATAATTTATTATAAATGAAACACATAGCAATATTAGATTTTATTGTTTTTTAGAGTCAGATCAGGTAGAAATAGCTCTTTAACTGAACATTTAAGCTGTGTAGTGCTGGAGCAATGTTCAAAGAATCAGTAGTAGAAGGTATTACCTCTGTTGCTGGCAGCCTCCAGGGGTGCAGGAAGCTGCATAATGTAGTCCACTCGCTGTGTGTACCGCACTTTCTGTGTCTGACAGCACTGTACTCGCTCCTCAACTATGAAGCGAAACACATCGCTGGGGTTGTCTGAACCTGAATTGTTCCTCTGAAAAAAGCAAAAAATAATAAAGCCTATAGAAAGTTTTTGTTGTGCTCATGGAAACAGGTTTAATTTGGTTCCCTGTTCCCATTCACCTTTTGGTCGCACTTCATATTAGGTGGTCTAAGTACTATATACTTTAAATGTTAGGTACAGTGGACTTATTGTGTTCATGCAAAACACTTTTGCGGCAACTGAGGTGGGATACGTATAAGGTTAGGGACAGGTTTGGTGGTGTGTAGGTTTAAGGTTTTGTTTAGGGGTAAGGGAAGGGTCAACAATGTAATTATAAATCAAGGCTAATTACTGAAATTAATTACAGCTGTAATTAGAATCAGGTTTAAGTACAATGTAAAAACATGAATGTACACAATGTGCATTATATCAAATAATTCAGTAAAATGTTAGCACATAGTAGTTAGAGAGACTTCTTATAAAATGGGACCAAAAGTTCTGTGGCAGGCACTGAGAACTTGTCAAGATGAACAGGAATATCTGTCATTACCAAGCAAAATAATGACTTAAGAACACAACAATGATAATATGATTTATAGTTCTTCAAACCGAATGGTAAACAAATCAACTTTCTATTTAAATTCAGACATCTCTAGGGACCGTACAGAATTAGTCCGTAATTAAGATCAACGAGGTCATACTTCAGAGGTTTCGCTATTCTGAGGCCATACAGAAATATATGAGACCTCCTCTATCAAGTCTAAGATACCAGAGACCAGTGAGCAGAGAACAAACCTGCTGAGGAGGTAGAAATGCACTGTAAAGTCCCCTCACTGTTCACAGTGCTTATGCTATTTCATACAAGGCACAGCTGAGGGCATCTACAAATAAACCAGACGACATTTCTGAGCACTAAACATTTCAAGGAACTATAGCTCTGTCTTGGTTTTATGAGGTTGACCCTCTTGGTTTATGACCAAAGCAAATGTCAGCAAAAATTAAGCCTTGATTAGCTGTATCAATCAGCATAATATTTGAATTATTTCTGAAGGATATTGTGAGACTGAAGTCTGGAGTAAATTAATGATGCTGAAAATTCAGCTTTACCATCACAGGAATAAAATTCAAATTTAAAATACATTAAAATAGAATGTCTTTAAAATGTAATAATATTCCACATAATAACTGTATTATTGATTTTTAAAAATGGAGCCTTGGTGAGCATGACTTGCTCACCCCAAACTTTTAAACAGTAGTGTATTTACAACTTTGTCACATCACCAAAGATCATGGTGTGGCTTTGTCGCAGCATCATTCTGGTCAAAAACAAATTGCTATCAGTGTGAATGCTCCTTAATAACTTGCTGACCCTCTCAATTGACTTTCCATTTCAGCTGATGTCAACAAGCACTTATATTTTCCAACCCCTCCCCTACCACCACCTGTCATTTAGAAGCCATTTTGCATGATCCATTCAAATAATAAGTATGTATACATTGTATAATGTAAAATTAGTAGGAAGTGTTTCTTGTTGACTTACATAGTATATCTCACGTAAAAGTCTAACAGCGTGACTCCAGCTGTTGTTTGTTTTTTAAGTCAAAGAAAAGTGTCAGAGAAGGCAATGGCTTTCATTCTGGACATAGACCAAGTGAGGAGGGTAACAGGAAGCATTATCTGTGTAACTGATAGGGGTATCTAATTTTAACTCAGTTGAGAAAGTCACTTCAAGTGTGTCTGCCAGCAGAGGGGTAGAGAGTACAGTTCAATGCGTCTCCTGAAACCAGAACCTCCTGACAAGACTCAACTTCTACAAACACGTCTGGGGAAATGTTGGCCAATCCCTAGAAACCCTTCTTTCCCTTTAAGTCGAGAACGTCGGACGTAGTCAAAGTCGACTGAAATGGGATCACCTCAGGGAGCCTATTGTCTACGAGTATTATTGAACAAGCCAATGCACATTGGTGTGCGAGATCTGTATCTTACACTCGGAAATAAATACGGAAGTAGATGCACGCAGCATTTGATTTTTTTTCTTTGGAGCCGAGCTCATGTTTAGGTCTTCTGAAGAGTGTTGTTATACAATGAGAGAGTGTGTCGGTGCTTCTTTGGGAAGTCTCTCCTGGTGTCGGTGATTGCAAGCTTTTAGCTCTAAATTGTTGTTTTAACAGCAAGCAATTTTTGTGTTTGTGTCTGTGTTTGACGGCTGGTTACGGGCTGCACCATCCCTTGTCGGTGTTGCCACGGCCATTTCCCTGTGTGCTCCGGCACTGGTGAGAGTTTTTCACTTCCTAAAAGAGCAACACGGGTGCGTTTGCGTCTTTTTCAAGATGTCATTCCACAGCGCATTTCTGGATGCCATCGTTCCATGTCTCTCTTTGACGGTCACAACTGTTGCATCACTTGTTTGGGGTTCCAGCATGCTGAGGCAGCTTTTGTGGACAGCTCATGTTTTCATTGTGGGAATATGACTGTCACAGTGTTGAGGGCGAAACTCGCCTTTGTCCACGAAGAGCGAGTACCCATTACCATGCCCCACCCTCGGGTGCCGTGTGGGATGGGTGACCAGAGGATAGTGTTGGATGTTCTGCCCGGTAATCATTCCCTGTGGACTCCCTGTGCTCCTTTCCACTGCAACCACTGAAGCCACCCATGTTGCTTGCTGTTCCATCTGCAACCAGCGGGTTTCACCCGGGGCTCCCCTAGAGGACAGGACGCCGATTGCAGGATCGGAGGGTGAGCTGAATTCTGGAGATGATGACTCGGCTGCGTCGTCTCCCACTGGAAGCACAACGTTGCCCGAGCCAGATCCAGAATTATCAGCAATGCTGAAGCGGGCTGCCCAGGCTGTCAGGCTCGAGTGGAAACCTCAACCATGTCCTGCTCAGTCTCGGTTGGATGATTGGTATCTCAGGGCAGGCCGTAATGGATCTCAGCCTGCCACCCCAATGACCTTCTTTCCCGAAGTATATGGAGAGCTTACTCAGTTGTGGAAGGCACCTTTTACTGCTGAAAATGACCTATGTAGTTCTTCCTCCCTCGCTACCCTTGCTGGAGGAGCGGTGATGGGTTATGAGGCTATCCCTCCGGTGGAGCGATCTGTTGCGACACACCTGTGTCCAACAGTCGCTGCTTCCTGGACGGGGGATCCTTGTTTTCCCTCGCAGGCCTGTGAGTTCGCATCAGGTTTGGTGGCCAGAGCTTACAGAACTTGCGGGCAAGCCGCTTCCTCTTTGCATGCCTTCGCGATGTTGCAGGCACTCATGAGTGAGCTCCACAGTGCTGTTGTCCTTGCCCTCCGGGGTACTAGCATCGCAGGGTGCACAATTGGTCTAGCGATGTCCACCCTAATGGTCCAGGAGCGCCATAGTTGAGCTCATCTGCTCCTGTCATGAGTGCAGAAATCGCTGTCCTGCTGGCAAAGGATGCGATAGAGCCGGTGTCTGTAGCCAAGATGAAGACCGACTCCTACAGCCCATACTTCATTTTACCCAAGAAAGGTGGTGAGTTATGACCAATCTTGGACCTGCAAATCCTGAACCGGGCCCTTCACAAGCTTTCGTTCAGAATGCTGAGCGCATTTTCCAATGCATCCGTCCCCAAGATTGGCTTGCAGCGATCGACTTGAAGGACGCATACACAGGCCATTTCTGCAATTCATGTTCAAGGGTCAGGCGTAACAGTACAAAGTCCTACCCTTCGGGCTGGCCCTGTCTCCCTGTGTTTTTACAAAGGTCGCGGAGGCAGCTATTGCTCCCATGAGAAAGCGACGCATTTACATTCTAAACTATCTCGATGACTGGCTGATACTAGCTCAGTCTCGGAAGCAGTTATGCGAACACAGGGATTTGCTGCTTCAGCACATCAGCCAGTTGGGTCTTCGGGTCAGCTGGGAGAAGAGCAAACTCCCCCTTTTCTCGGTTTGGAGCTGGACTCGGTCCAACACACGGCACGCCTCTCAGAGGATTGCATCCGGTCGGTGCTGAACTGCCTCAATTCCATCAAGAGCAGAACAGTGGTTCCACTGAAACAATTTCAGAGGCTCCTGGGGCATATGGCAGCCGCAGCCGCAGTTACCACTCGGCTTGCCTCATATGAGACCACTTCGGCACTGAGCGGTATGCACCCTGTAAAAATCAACCTGGCCTTCCACCAAAACCTCAGTCCGTGGTCGGACCCTTTGTTTCTCCGGGCCAGAGTGCCCCTAGAACAAGTGTCCAGGCACGCTGTGGTCTCCACAGATTCCTCCAACAAGAGCTGGGGGGCCACGTACAATGGGCATGCAGTAGCTGGCATCTAGAAGGGGTCCCACCTGCATTGGCACATCAACTGCCTCGAGTTGTTAGCAATATTCCTTGTACGCCTCAAGACAATGCTGCTCAGCAAGCATGTACTTGTCCGTACAGACAAAACTGCGACCGTTGTGTACCTCAACCGTCAAGGTGGTATATGTCACAACTTCCCCGCCACCTCCTCCTATGGGGACCCTTGGAACGGATGCACTGGCCCCGGGGCATTCGCAAGTATGCATTTCCCCCAGTGAGCCTTAATGCACAGCTGTTGTGCAAAATCAGGGAGGAAGAGGAGCTGCTAGTTGCCCCTTATTGGACAAACTGGACCTGGATCCCCTAACTAATTCTCTTTTCGACAGCCCCTCCCTGGCCTATTCCTCTGAAGGAGGACCTCCTCTCTCAGGGACGGGATGCCATTTGGCTTAGCGAGGCTTAACCCTGAAGTGGAGTCCTACGGTGATCACATATATGTATTTCCACGATACAGCTCCGTCCTTATGTCGAGCCCATGTCTTTCCCTTGGCAGAACCTCCGCCGTAAAAGTAAACTCTGCGTTGTCTCACCCCTTCTTAGGCTGGAGCCACCTCAGGGACAATCCATATGTTGTACTGCCCACTTATCCAACCAGTCCTTATGTGTATTTCCCTCGGTGTGGTTGGGCAGGCGTGCTTCCACAGCGTGCCTTCCTTTTGTGGTCAGAGCACGCTTTCCCAGTGTTACTAAGTCTGACTGAATGGGTCTAGTGGAACAGCAGTGACTTTCTGGCCTAAGCCCTATCCTCTTCCGCTGGCATGTCGGGAGGATCAGAAGGCTTTTGTATAGGCACTGGAAGGTGGCAGCGTTTGTGCTGTTTTCAAAGGTTGGATCCCATTTCAGTCGACGTCGACTACGTCCGACGTTATCGACTGAAAGGCAATGTCCAGGTGCGTATGCAAGGAGGGAACGGAGGACATAGTCCCCTTGTCACTACCGCTGGACCACCGCTGACTCCGAGTGGTGCTCGGCTCCTCAGCGGAAAGCAAATGGTGCGTGGATCTACTTCCGTATTTATACCCGCGCCGCGGAGCGGAGTGTGAGATGTAGATCTCGTACGCCAATGTGCATTGGCTCTTTACTTTCTTGTATTGAACACAAAATGATTAGTCTAGAAAAATGTTCAATCTGCTCCTTTTCCATAAAATTAAAGTAATTCAGTAATTCATCTTTGAGCTAAAGAAAGCCATAGGTTTAGAGTGACATGAGGGTGATTATATAGAATTTTCAATTTAGGTTGAACTAAGACACAATGTCATTATAATTAAGGTAATAATACGTTTCCACAAAAAAAGCACATAAGATAGAAAAACACTTTCGTACCTCCACCAGGTTAATTAAATGCAGGAAGAATTCGTGAGCGTCTTGTTGCCGGTTTGAGGAAAACTCTGGATGTCCTTTACTGACCAGCGCTTTGAACATCTTAGGTGAAATCCCTCTTTGCAGCTGCTACAGAGGAAAACAACATGACACATCTAGACTCAGGGTCACCAAATGCACTTTAAAATGCCATCAGAAATCCTATTAAGAAAGCTGGTTTACAGGGGGACATTCTTAAACACTCTTTAAAGGCCACAAAGCTGTAGCTAACAAAGCTGTACTTTACGGAAATAGCATGCAGCATTTTTGTTTGTTTCATATAGCATTTGTTTGTTTCATACAGTTCGTGTTTATTTTATTCTTTGAACGAGAAAGGTTATTATTATGGAAGCACCATAATAATGTGTTTCATAACAATTCTATATTCTATGAATAATAATATGAATAATAATTCAGTTTCACTGAATTTACAATTCAGTAGAAATTCAGTGAAACTTCCAAATAACTACAATTAGTCATTTAGAATAAAGACAAAAACAAACAAAAAAGCAGGGCAACCAAAACAAAAATTTATCTAAAGAATATTGATAACCGTTGGGATAAAATAGTTAATATCTGATATTGTGGCTCCTCTCAAAAAAAAAATTAAACAAGCTGTACAAGCACACCCAAGGTACATTCACAATGTCTACTCTATTATTGGCAGACGACGAATCGTGTTTCTACTTCTTTGCATAAAATTAAACTCTGCTCAGCTTTGTTGTATGATTATTTTCTTGTTTTGTCACCTGAAACTGGCAATGAATGACCTAAGGTCACAGCAAATAATTGTCAGTATGAATGTACCTTAAGGTTGCCTGTTTCTCAAAGAGGTAGCTGGACAAGGAGGCAGGCAAAGGACTGCAACTGGCACAGTTATGTAAACCTAATCGAGCCAAATATCATCAAGACAGGCCAAGTCAAATACCTTGTATTCTTCTTTCATCACCTGTTCAATTAGTTCTGATTTCATTGGAGGTTTTGAGTATTGGCCTGAGAGAAGTCCATGACCAAATTTTGCCCTTGAAAAATAAGAAAACAAACATTCCAGTTTAAATACCCAAATGACACACACTTCAGGATAGATGTCAAACTATTAACCTGCAGCTAGCAGTAGATATGTATTAAGTTGCATTAAATTAATTTATACAAGAATAAAAATAAATAAAAAACAAGATAACTAACATGATATTAACATTCAATGACAAAAACACCTACATCTGTGTGTTGAAATCCTGGCTTGGATCAAGGGGCGAGTAGTCAAATATTCTCTGTAGGTTCCCAACATACCTACAAGATACAAAATAAGTTCTCACTGTTACACCTACAAATTAAATTAACTGGGTAAAGTACCTGGTTAGATGAATCTAGCATTGAATAAAAATCATCACATAAAAGAAAAAACAGCAAGCAAACTTTAAGACAAAAATTTGTGCTGAAAAGGAGTGGACAGGGTTATTTTTGTGGCTGACCTAACTGAATATGCATTCGTAGGAGTTTCCCTTTCAGGCGCAAAATTTATAGGAGGAGAGTATTTAAAGGGATACTCCACTTTTTTTGGAAATAGGCTCATTTTACAACTCCCCCAGAGCTAAACAGTTGGGTTTTACAGTTTTCAAATGTATTCAGACAATTTTTAGATATTTAGAAGAATATCAGTAACCAGAGAGTATCTGGTCTCATTGACTTCCATAGTATGAAAAAAATATACCACGGAAGTCAATGAGACCAGAAACTGTCTGGTTATTGATATTCTTCTAAACATCAGAAAATCGTCTGCATGGATTCAAAAACGGTAAAACCCAACTGTTTAACTCTGGGGGAGTGGTAAAATGAGCCTATTTCCAAAAAAAAGTGGAGCAACCCTTTAAATGAATCAGACAAGGTGATTTACTAAGGTTTGCGGCGGTCAATTTACTCATATTTGTGTCATTATTTACTGTCCAAAAAAGCATGTCTTTAACCAAATGCTAATTTGCACTGCTCTAGGTAGATTGAGTCGGTCATTATGGAAATGGAAATGATCTGGATGGGTCATGATCTTTAATTTGTCGTCAGTAGATCATGCACTGAACTTTCCCCTCTCATCGGTTTCATTGGAATTGTGCTCTCACGCTAATTTGCCCTGTTTAGTAAATCTGGCCCTAAGAGTTTAAATACAAGTTTTCTCAGAAATGACACGTTTTAGTGATAGTATTCAAATAGACCCAATGACAATGGGAGGAGAATGTAGACGAGTATGTAGAATGCATTGGACCACTGAGGTCTTTAAAGTACTCACGCTCTCTGGAACTCTGGAATACTGAAAAGCACTTGCATAGTTGTGCTCAGGTAGCAGCTGTTGCCAAGGTTCTTGATACCCGTATATCCTGAGCCATAGACGGGCTTCAGCTTTAGACCAGCCTCCTGAATCACTTCCCAGTCACTCACGCGCAACTGCACATGGTTGTCTGTATGATGACCATTCTCTGTCTGAGAGGGATAGACGGACATTTGAGGAGGTTGGAAGAAGGCCGTGTTGCTTGTCTTTGCTTAAGTAATTAACTATTGTTTAGAACAAGGGTTTTCAACCTATTTGATGCCACATACCCACAAATATGACGATTCCCTTCCTACAATATAAAGGAAGCTATATATGTTCATGTATGAAGACCCATTTATACCATGAAAAATATTTTCAGTATAAGATATTTATAATAAATGAATGACTGCATGATTAAATATAGAGAAATGTATGAATAAATTGTGAAAAAGCCCATGCAAAAAAGCATACCCTTTGCATTTGCAGCATATCTATTCCAAAGTGTAACAAATGTTCTGATATGTGAGGATCAAGCACTGCTTCTTCTTCGTCAAAGGAATAAACATCTGCAAAAGAGAGAATGAAACTGATGTTATCTGTTGTTTTGTCCAAATTAAGTTTGAGCTTGCAATTTTTGTGTGTTATACATGCAGCCCAGGATATTTCCTGGAAGACTGTGTGACACATTAAAAACCTGTCATGGAGAGACACTTGCCTGCTCCATCTGGGGTGATTGTGTTGAGTTTCACTGCCAGGGGGAAGTTGGTTTCTTTGTAGTGATCAAGGGCATGTCCGTTCCCTCCACTCCCATCAAAAAACCATTTCCCACAGAGGACAGAGCCATCCGTCAGGTTTAGCCACAGGTTTTCTCTCATTTCACACTTGGCGCACTTCCAGCCGCTAATAGGACATAAAGCATATTGAAGACACAAACAGGAGAGGAACTCATATTTCAGTCCAGGTGATTCATGTGCCCTCAAAGTGATGAGGCTATGTTACTCTATAACCCATTGACTATTTGTAATCTATTTGTGTAGACCAAGACAGTTTCTTGATTATGAGACGATTTCCAAAACATCAATTTATCGGCTAGACCAACCAATTGCCTATATGTGGCCATTTTGAGATTATATTCTGCTTGATTAAAGTGTTAGTTCTTTTTCAGTGTTGTTATTGTTAACTAAAACTAATACTAACACTAAAATTAAAACTAATACTTATACTAAAACAATTTTTTAAATGCCAAGAGAAATAAATCTGAAATATAATAAAATATAAATGTTAGATGAAAGATTAAAAAAAAATAACTTACAAGGCAACATTTCTTATTTTCTTTTTATAATGAAGTACTAAAATTACTAAATAAAAATAAAATTCAAGCAAAATAATATTTTTCTAAACTTGAAAAAAAATGGCAAAAGCACATATGAAAATGACTAAAACTGAAATATTTATATAAAATACAAATTATTATTAAAATTTCAAAATATTAATAAATACTCATAAAAAAATACTAAAATAATGCTGATTCCTTTCGCATCTGTTCTAAAATCTAAAAACAACTTTAGCAATGGTAAATGCACATTTAAACATTTGTTTTAAAGTTTAGACAAATCTGGTAAACAAGTGTTAATTTAATCAATTTGGCTAATTTACTATAATTAAACTGTCTTACTTTCAAATACCAGATACCTATCCAGATATCATCATCATCAGTATCGGCCACTGAAAACCCTTCCCCAGGGACTTATGACTTTGAATGACTATGAATTTCTGTCATTGGAACCAATCATAAAGTATCTTACTACATAAATCAACAACTAGGTTTTTCAGAACACACTGCTACTAATAGTTATCCTAAACTTATAAACATCAATAGCTTGTTTTGGTATTATTGATATTATTGGCCGGGGAAAGCAGACATATCAGATTCAAGGGTGACCTGAAGTAAGCATCAGCAGACTCTAGAGTGCTACTCCTTATGACTATGGGCTTCCATGTGACCAACCTGGGAGGAATTCGAACTCCATTCTCCTGCTGTCTGAGACTTCGGGCATGTTTAGATACTTGGATCTCCTCTTCCCATGAATCTAACTCCTGCTTTTTGTATGGAGATGGTGCATTGAGGATGGCATCACAGGCTATTGTCACCTGAAAGTTAAAGGGGCATGTGAACATTATATTTTAGCTATTTAATGACTACTTAAGAAACCACAGCCAGCTGGAAAGTGGTGCAGACTATGACTAAATAGATTTAAAAATATTTAAAAGCAAATCTGAATCCTGGTCAGATAGGCCAAATAACTCAACTATTTTCTAGGTAATAAATATAAGGGAAGCAGCAGTAAGTACGCACAACATGCAATTACAAGTGTCTACAAGTGCAAAGATGTGTGTTCACTTGTGTGCTACTTCATGTATTGTATGAACAGCTAAAGTAGTACAACATAACACCATGAACCTTCTTGCATCATGTGTACTGAAAGACTATTAGTATTACATCAACCATTTAAACCTAAAATATTTGTGATTGGTCAAATTTGGGGTTGGCAAAATGTTTTAATGTTTTTTGGAATTCTTTAAATGCTCACAAAGGCTAATTTTATTAAACAATAAATAAATAAATAAATATATAAAACTGTGATTTAATACTGAACAATGAGAACTGTTTTCTATTTTAATATATTTTAGCATTTAATTTATTCCTGCATGGCAAAACTGAATGTTTTGTATTCCTTAATTCTAAAATGCTGATTTGGAGCTCAAGAAACATTTCTTATTATTAATAATGTTGAAAACAGTTGTTCTGCTTTATATTTTTGTAAACTGTGATTCTTTGATGAATAAATCAAAGATAATCTGAATACATTTAATATTTACAGAATAAAAGTATTCTTTAAAGAAAAATACAAATCATACTGACTATACTGACAAAAAATATCAATAAAAATTCAATACATGCTGTATATTCAGGCATGAATGGCAGATGATTCTGCTTTAAACCACAAAGAATTCAGATCTAATCAGAAATAAACTTATTTTAAAGTTAAACAGATTTTAGTGTATAAAAAAATAATCCGTATTACTGCAACAACACATGACATCACTGCACACAATGAGAAGGATGAACAGTGAGAATAAGTATAAGGTCATCTGTAGACATAATAAAATGTAATGATGTGATGTTTGACAAGCAAGCACTGAAACTGAAACTGCAAATCAGGCCTTTGGCATGCAGGGCATACAGGGCGCATGAGCACACACTCACTAACCAGTGCGGGCAACTCCTCAATATTTGGTAAAGGGATCTCAAAGTGGTCTGGAAATATGACAAGCTTGGCTTCATCTTCGTACTCATAATCATCTCCATTAAAATCACGGTTAAGCTCTAAATCTTCAGGAAAAGAAGCAGAAAGTGTTATTTTTAATCGAGAGCTGATGGGATGACTGCGCTCTCCCAAAATACGGTCCCAAAAAAATTAATTAATAAACACATGATGACACTTCACACAATGTATTACACTCAAAATGGCTTTTTTATATTTATCTTGTGCTTTTCTTAAAAAAAGAAGTTTTTTGTTTTAACATTTTATTTAGTTCCCTTGAACCCCTAACATTAAGATTTGAGGTTAAATTGTAGACGAATTTAGTCTGTATTTTAGACGCTGCAGCTCTCATTGTGTTTTTTTTTTTTAATAGATTTTTGTAGTTTGCTTAAAAGGGGTCCAATTACGCCATTTTACAGTCTTGATTTTGTGTTTGATGTGTACTAGAATACGTTTTCAAGCTTGATTTTTGGAAAAAACACATTATTTTTCACATATTTTTCATTATTACAGCTCCTCTCTCAAACGCGGCGTATGTCCTGTTTTGATAAAGCCCCTCCTTCCAAAATATGAAATGTGCAGTGATTGGCAGTGCTTAGCGTGTGATCGGGAAATATCCTGGCCCTCAATAACTGTGAGTTCTTCTCTAGTGTAAATATTGAGCATGGCGTCAATTTCAAACCATTTCGAGCCCGATTCAGACCCCGACAATGTTAACGAACTCGAGGATCATGCAGAACGGATTTCATGCACGGTCTGCATGGATTCCACAGGATGTTTCAGAGTGGTATGTTTTTTTTTTTTTTTTTGTAATTCTCTTCATCTAATACAAACACTTATCGGTTACAAAACTATGATTAATTTTTCATAAGGAATGATGAACCATCTTACAAAAGAGAGAGCTTACAAAAGCAACAGAAAACAAGCTGTTTTCCATAAAATGTGCATCGCACTTAGTTTGTCTGCCTTAAGAAGGCCAAACAAAGGGGTTTTGGAACTGAGGTGCGAAAAAATAAATGTCTCTTCGACACAGCAACACTCTTCATCTTCTATAGCGTAGCTCAACCAGGACTCTGCCACCTTCTTCGTATATTTCGTAGGTGGGATTATTTAAATGAGTAACACTGTACCTAATAAGATCTGGAAAAATTGAGTTGTAGTCCAAACAAGCAGTTTGTTGTAGTTCTTGAAAAGTGGATTCTGTTAAATAGCTTGAGCTTTGTAACCTTGCAGATCTTTTTTATGCTTAAACAGCAACATTACACAATAGCCAAACCTTAAAAAGTGAAAAAGTATAATAGGACCCCTTTAAATAGCCCTGTAACGGGAAAACATTTTCTTTCTATTCTCTCAATTATAAATGAGGTCATACAAACTTCAAGTTTGGTCATTAAAAAAAAAGAATAATAAAGTTTTTCGATTAGTTTGAGTATGAATGTCACACTTATAGTTGTGTCTGCATTAGACAATGGCTACGAGATCGCCCAGACTAAAGAAAACACCTGATCGCATCAGTTTGTGCTCCAAGCCACTGGTGACAGGACAGACATTATCCTTAATTGAACAGTCAGTGTGGCCTAAATGACATGTTTGGCAAAGCATTGTGGGTTTACAAAATGACTGGCATCCTTTCTGACATGTCGTCCTCAAACAGGCGTTTTATATTGACGCGATGCATGAGAATAAGAGGCCGCAGACCCCCCAAAATGCTACGTCACACCTGCAATGGCAGAAGTGTGTCAGCCTGGGGGATTGATAGGGCACAGCAGCTGACAGGCATAGCCGGCCACTGAAAACCAACCCTCCATAGCAGAAGATTAGGCCAGGGCAAGCATGTGGCACTTTAGATTTAGAATGGTTACTAACTGCACATACAAATAAATAAGATAAATTTAGCCACAGCCAGTAATGACTGGAGGTGCTAAACATAAAAATATAAGGCCTATTCAGGCTCTCTCATTTGAAATATAGGTTTATGTCTGGGACTTTTTTTTTTACTTCAAAACAGACTTACCTAAAAATACTTTTCCATTCCTTCTTCTTGGTATGGCACCCCCTGCAGCACCTGTGGCTTTCTGTAATTAACATCAGGAAACAACATGGGTAATAAAGGTAAGTGTAACGTTACATTTGCAAAACTGTCTAGATAGATCTTACAGAATCATGTTGCAAATTTGATCAAATCTGGATAAAAAATATTTACAGATGGGAATTGTTTTGTACAAAGCTCATAATGGTAAAATCAATTGATTGTGGAGTAAAGTGGACTACTGAATGGTTAATGTTGACACATTTCTCATGTAATCCCAAGTAAAAACAGCAAACACAAGAGCTACAAGAACAGGGGCCAGCAGTTTCTGGACAGATACAGACATTAAAATGGCAGCATTTAACCAGAACATCCTAATTCAATTAGACCTAACAAATAAATAAATAAATAAATAAATAAATAAATAAATAAATAAATAAATAAATAAATAAATAAATAAATAAATAAATAAATAAATAAATAAATAAATAAATAAATAAGATCCTATTCAAAATGACCAAGTTGACCACAGATCATTCATCATTAGGTCAATGTATAAGAGCAGGCTGGGAATTACCAGAACTGCTAATATATGGAAAGACTACCATGGTAACATTCAAAACATGAGACAAAATCTCAGTATAGATTATTTAAAAAATATATATATATATATACACACATGGCATTATAATTTCAGTATTTACATGCTGTAAATATACTGAAATTGTTATTGTAAATACCCAGATACTCCTTTAGTCAAAACAATTTAATTTATGAATACACTGTAAAAGAAGTAAATAAATTAAAATAAATTAAATTAAAATCCACCTATTACAATAGAGAACCATTTCAAGTTTGCTTCCTTAAATTTGTAAGTTTGTCATTTCAAGTTGGATTATATTAACTGACTTAAATCTCCCATTCTCATACCAAACCCTAACAATTGTCAAACATAAGTTGGCATGACTTACTGATATCATTCACCCTACCATATCATTTTTTACAGTATAGCAGATTGCTAAAACTCTCTATGAAGAGAAACATCACACGTTTACATTCTTCTCTGCTCTCAAGACCTGTTGGGTAATCACCTCAAAACTCTAAGCTGCTTTCTAAATCCAACAGTCATCAATCTCTGCTAAATTGAAACTTTCCACCTTTTGAAAGTAGTGTGGTATATGGCAGATCTTGAAACTAGAGGATGTTCACATAACATAAGAGGAAAAATCAAAAGATATGACGTAATCAACAACTAACTTGATTATAGATTAATTGCATCTGCGCACTGTGGATGGAAAACATCCGAAGTCACGTCAGTTTATAACAGTGAATAAAACATTTGTATGGACAAAACCCATCTGGTAAACAGCAAAGGTTTCAGAGTGAGTTGCTACGGGAAATTCAAAAATATAAATTTTTAGACATTAAATTAAGTTTAAAATACAAGTAATTGTATTTTTTATGAGAGCAGTAACAAAAGGAATAGGGAATATAATATAAATGTAATATGTTCAGATGAGTGAATGTGTGTTCCCCCTACCTCATACTAGTTTTACACGATATACCTATGCTAGGAAGGTATAAGATTCCTCATTTTACAACTACTTTCAATAGTAGTAAACTTTTTTACTACTAGTTCAATATTAGGGCATTTAAGTAGCTTTTAGTAACTACTAAAAGCCATAGCAAAACAAACAGGTTCCTTTAGAGTGCAGAGTGAAATATAAAACAACACAAATTTGCAAAAAAATTCAATCCAACAATAAGCTTGAAAAAAAAAAAAGCTGTCGCTGCTCTTACCTGTTTAACATGCCGTTTTAAGTGCATGTACACACTCTGTCCAGTTTTACGGTAATGTCTCTCCACGTGTTCTCTTCCAAATCCCAGGAATGTGTTCAAACACACATATAGACCTCCTTCCGATTCCTAAAAGAAATGATAAAGATCTTTTTAAGCTAAGATAAAGTGCATAATCTCCATATTTCTACGACAACTGTGAATAAAACTGCCATCAGAGATTAAGGCAGACAGTTCACAGATATCATCAACATAGGAACATATACATGAAAACTGGACACACTTCAACGTAGCAGGGCATAATCTAAAATAACTGCATCCTATTTACAATCTAGGGCTTCACTAAATATTCATGCCAAATATCTGTGATGTAGCCTATTATTAGAAATACAACATATGGACATAAAAGCAAAATTATAAATAAACATTTAATTGCTAAATGCTCACAATAGTACATTTTACCTAAAGATTTAAATTTCAACACTATAACAACAAAGCTCCAATAAGTATTATGGTGCTTCTTATTTGTTGTTGGATATGGTAATAATATGTTCTTCAGGCATTTTGACATTTAACATTTTGGCCATGTTTCATGATATATACAGTCACTTTTGGTGGTATATGGTCAAGATTCACATAATTACATAATGCTTGTTTATGTTATTTATTAAAGTTATTTTCAGTGTTTTGTTTCTTCTAAATGTAAAAAAATCTTAATTATTCTTTTAAAGACTTTTAGTGATAAAGAATAAACAAACAAGACACTTCTGAGTTAAATCTGAATCAAAACACGGTTACTGGGCTGGTGTGTGTCGGTTAGGGTGTTGAGGGCCCACCAGACTGAAAAACCTGTCACTAGCTCCTGGTGACACACGAGCTTGAACAGATAGTGTGTAAAAATAACCTGTCTTTTAGTCTGACATGATGAACTCCAAACAGCTGAGTCACCTTTAAAACTTTTACAGCTGGGAGCTAGTTGTGTACTTTATCCACGTTTATATAAAAGTTTCCATAACTGATCGCAAAAACATATAGTAGTATAGGCTACATGATTTGTGGACAGAGCTTGTAGAGACATAACAACCCACGTTGACCTGAATAATTTTTTATAGGTCATGGCTGCTTACTGTTTATTAGAATAGATTTAGGAAATCCCAATTTTGACATATTTCATGCTACTTAACAGTTGTTTGTATCTTGTTAGTAGACAATAAACAGTCTGGCATCAACAACACTACTATACATGTCCAACGAGGATGGGAAGATGCCGAACGCATAAGAACTTGAGAATGGAAATAATTATTTCTTTGACACGCCTTTAAAAACAGTGGACAGAAATTCTCTCTTGTAGCCTACAAACCAGCGTTCAGACTTGCAGTGTTTGCTATCATTATACATCTGAATCTCTTATAAAGCCAACTGGGAAGGGGGAACTTGGCCACGCTGTAAGATGTAAACACCCGTGTGTTGTTTATTTTTGCAGGCTGTCACATAAGTTGAGCAGGAGAATGGTCGCCGAGGATCCCCAATCTCTCTTACGCGCTATACGCAGATTTTAGTTTCCACGTGTCTTTGTTGGTTAACGTTCATGCATGAAGTATTTGACATAATACTCACAGGAGAGTCGTAGGAAAAAGCGCATTCACTCTTGAAAACCCTGTCTCCTGTCCTCGGTACTCTAATGGTGGGCATGTACGGGACCAGTAGCTCTCCTAGATCTGTAGCCATCTTCACATTCCTGCTGCTCGCACCACTATGAGCCTCGCTGGAGCAGCGTGTCAGGCTGAAGATGATATGGGGCTATTTTAAACCATACAGACCCGACATTCCTCATGGACCGAGGGATGTGACGACGAAAACATTGGGACATAGAAGGGTGGAGGGTGGTGTATAGGGGAGGAAAACAATGGATTTGGATAACGACTCAATATTTGACATTATTCACCCTGACGCAAATGGTGACGTTTTCAGATCGACGCTCAATGTTTTAATGCGTGTAAACGGTAACAGCAATGCGCGCCATTTACTCAATAGAATTTACAAACACATTTATTTATTTTTAGCTTTTAAAAATGATTTTTTCCCCGAAATATGTATTAATAGTTTCTTTTTACCTATTTTATGTTCATTTTGTTATGCATTTTATTATTGTATTATTTTTTTATTTTTGTGGTAAGTAATATTAAACTTTAACATGTGAAGTATTTGGTGTTTATTGTAATACTTTGAGCTTTGTATAAAAGGTGCAAATACAGTTTATCATTTATTATTATTCATTTTGTGCCAGAAACTATTTGCTAGTTGATTACCTTCTTATGCAAAGATTAATACAATTATTCAAACTATTGTGATGTTTTTTGTTTTTTATTTAAAGGGATACTTCACCTCTGGAAAGATGGATGTGTATTTAAAATGGGTAATTTATGTAAAAGAAATGTGAAAATATTTTGGAATTTGGAGCTTTCTGAGAAAAGCCAGAAAATGTATTTTTGGCTTATGATGTGGATGAAAGACAACCCCCAGAATGCACTTGCTTCGCTCCCCTAGGAGGCCACGCCTACCGGTAACAGAGTGCAGTAGTTAAACAAGAAGTCTAGGCTACTAGTGAGTCTCTATGATAAGTCTGCCCGAAAATGTGCGAAATGTCGCGCAAAAAAATCGCGCAAAATGTTCGGGATTTGGCTTTTGCGCTCTACCATGTAAACATTCATTATGTTTACAGTGACGAGCAGGACGAAAATGAGGGCCGTGGGAGAATGACATACGTGAGCCCGGTGACGTGATTACCGATGAGCGACACCTGTGAGACGCACCTGTCTCGTATCTCTCACGGAGTAGCGGGAATTTTCTTTGCAATTTTAAAATGCACATCAACTGATCACTTGTTTAGCATTCATGTAAACACTACATTCAGATTCCCCAATCAGAATGAATTCAGTTAGGTTGAAACAAAAGGTGTCCATGTAAACAATGAATGGCGACTCCAGAAAGCAAAAGCTAAATCCAGGACATTTTGTACGATCTCAATAACCGGACATGTCTGGGAAAAAGAGGATGATAACCCCTACTACTCAGCTTTCTCCACAGAACAAGAGTCTCCAAGCTTAGCTTCCAAAAAAAGATGGCTGACACTATGTGTACATCAGGTGTACATTCTGTGAGTGAGATTCCACTCAATGCCAATGGTCAGGTTGAAAACATGCGGTACACCCTGTCTGTAGTTTTTAGCCTCTGGCCAAAAAAATCCTCCGATGACGGAAAATGACGATTTTTGCGTCAACAGAGGATTTTTTTTCAAGGCAAAAAATACATAAATCTTGTCTCAGGGATATAAGGGTGGAAAGCATGGTAATTTGAACAATGAACATACTACAGGTTTTCTTCTAATACAAAGCTTAATGCTAAATCCTGAAGTATCCCTTTAAATATTAAAAGGCAGACGAAATTTGAAGAAGTAATTTTATGAGTAAGAGTAATTTTTATGGAATGAAAGTTAATTTTCTTCACATGGTTCTGAAACCATTTTATAATGGACATCATCTGATGTGGTGCATATGACTATTATGGTTACTGT
The DNA here is from genome assembly GCA_038021265.1 of Cyprinella venusta. NCBI lineage: Eukaryota > Metazoa > Chordata > Actinopteri > Cypriniformes > Leuciscidae > Cyprinella > Cyprinella venusta. The sequence continues at coordinate 21,667,481 of CM075868.1, read as the reverse complement.
ACATTACTGCAATAATACATATATTTAGGTTTTGATTTCAATTCTTTTGTTGGTATTTGTTAACTTGAAAACCTGCATGACTTTACTACACCTTTTGGACACCAAATAATTATGAATAATTTGGCCACTCTTTTTTAATGAAATAATAATGCCTGGAGACATGACCTTTCAAGATTCTATAAACATAAAAGCCCACTGAACTGTTTGAAATGAGAAAATTAAGACAGAATTTGAATTTGGGGGTAAATCCTTGATGTACCACTTAAAAGAATACACAAGAGCAGTGACTTAGTTATAATCATTAGTTTATCGGTGCCAGAGGCAAAGAAAAGGAAAAAAAAACAATATTTTTTTTTATCAGTAACTACATTATACATTGTATAATGCCTGAATATTTTGGACAGGTATGCATGACCCCTCCTAGTTATCAGGGGATGACTTGGGGCTGTTGTCGATGAGATTCTTATCAAGTGTCGCAATTTGGAACCAGGGTCCATCTCCTTTTTCTCTCATGTGTCTGCGGACTTCAAGTTGTTGTTTTCTGCAAGAAAAATAGTGAATAATAAATTAGATATCATCAATTAAAAACAAGATACAGTTCGAACAGGAGAGTCACAAGCGCGCATCACAGAACAGAGCAAGGTGACCATTTGAGCTTATAAAACTTTTTTTTTTTTTTTTTTTTAAATGAGCGATCGTTTCGCTTGATAAGACCCTTATTCATCATCTGGAATCATTTAAAGCCCTTTGAACAGTTTGCAGTTTGCACTGAAACTGTCTTTTGGACCTTGAACCATTTGGTTCCCAATGATGTCCATTATATGGAGAAAAATCCTGGAATGTTTTCATCAAAAACCTTAATTTCTTTTCGACTGAAGAAAGAAAGACATAGATATCTTGGATGACATGGGGGTGAGTAAATTATCAGCAAAAGTTTTTTTTTTTTTTTTTAAAGTGAACTACTCCTTTAAGTATGATTCTTTACTATAGTTAAAGGGGTTAGTTCACCCAAAAATGAAGTCATTGAAACTAAAGTAAAGGCTCCTAAGGGATCGAAACTTGACGGCCCAGAAAGTCAATGAAGAAAATGTTTAAATATTCCATGTGCCTACAGTGGCTCAAATATAAGTTTATCAAGCGATGAGAACTGCTTGATCACTCCTCCATAGGCTTCTTAAGGGATCGAAACTGGCCGGCCCAAAAGTTATGAAAGACTTCGTTAAAATAGTCAGAGTGACTACAGTGGCTCAATCTTAAGTTTATCAAGAATACTAGAAAAACGAGAATACTTTTTGTGCGCAAAAGACAAACATAAATAATAAATTTATTATTTATTATTATTATTCAACTATTCATTTCCTTCTCTATTGGCCTCGAGATTTCACGTACTACGCAAAGCTTCTAGGTTGTACGTCACACGCATCACTCACATGACCAGTGTGAGTGAGTCAATAGTGAGCCTACGTGTGACGTGCAACACAGAAGCTTTGTGCAATATCACAACGTGTAATCTCACAGTTCTGGAAGACAATACAATACTGAAAAAAGTCATAGTCTTTGTTATTTTTGGACCAAAATGTATTTTCTAGTCTTCAAAACATTCTACCTAACCCACTGATGTCACATGAACAACTTAGATGATGTCTTTATTTTATTTCTGGACAAGGACAGTATATCGTACATACATTTTTAATGGAGTGACAGAAAACTCTCGGACTAAATCTAAAATATCTTAAACTGTGTTCCGAAGATGAACGGAGGTCTTACGGGCCTTACGTCATTAATGACATAAATTTCATTTTTGGGTGAACTAACCCTTTACTAGTATTTTTCATTGTTAGGTCACGCTAATATATTAAACCTTAGAAAACCGTAGAAAATTATACTGCGTGTATGTATATACATATTTGCATAAATAAAATTAAAAAAGAAAAAAAAAGAAGAAGAAAAAAATATTAAACGAGATGTTTTACATTGACATATATGTCATTTATATGGTCTCATTTAGGCTAATTAGTTGAATCATGTGAAGGCAACAAACCTCATTTCAGCTTTCTCAGTCTCAATTTGGATAAGTGCCATCATTTTTTCATAGTCCTTCACTGGGCTGTCATAAAAGGTACGTGCAATCCATCGGGTGATGGGATGCTAAGTGATAATAAAAACAACAAATGAAAGAAAAGGCATGAATCATTATGATAGCAACACAATTTTATTTATTTATTTATTTTTTTCAATTAACAATGGACAATTTTTACTGGCATATGCAGTGCACATGATGTTTTTATGCAATTAAACATTTAAGAATACCTTGTAGTACTCCCAGTGCTCTGGTTCGTAGCCTTCAGGTATCTCTGCTAGCTCAGATTCTCCTGTTTAATGAATAGCAGACATTAATCAAGTTATTATGGCAAGCTATGACTAAGTACATCAACTACAGGAAGGAAAAACTGTCAGGAAGGCAAAATCAGAAACTTACCAACGAAAACATTAACATAGGTCACGATTGCTGCCACGGGGATGCCAGTGTAAAGAATGTAATTTCTCTGGTGTAATGAAGCAAGGGAGGAGAGAAAGGTTGAAAAAAAAGTTATATGAATAAGAACAAACAGCAAGAATAATATGCGAATGAAGTAAAGTACTTATAACAGGCTTTACCAGCAGGTAAAGAAATCTTCTGTCATAGAAGTCAGTGGGCTTGATGATAAACAACCTTTTACCATGGCTCCCATGACGGACAACAACTGTAAAAGAAAAGGCAAAATTAATAAAAGAAATAAATAATAATAAAAGGGCTTGGCATGTCAACATATCACTGTAATAGGTTTTGAGTTAAATTGCAGACAAAACGCTATTTTTATTCAATATCGGAAGGTTTACAGTGAGGATTGTTGTTAAGGCCAGCTTATGCACTTGGCATGCTAAGCAAGCAAAGCAAGGTCACTGCTTGTTTTAATCACCCTAACCGATCGTACCGTTGAGTTTAGTAAAAAATAACAATCTTTACCTTGTTCTGAACGTGCAACAGTCCTGGAGAGTAGATTTGAAGATTGACATGTTCGTTTCAACGGGTTTAATCTGGCTGCAAATGCAGCCGCCGTCCTCAATACACTCATGCCCACCATGACTGTTGAGGGTGCACGTGAACACACGGGATTCACTGATTGGCTCATCTAACGCAGAGTTTAGGGCAAATTAAAAGTTCGAATCAAAAGATGGTCAATATATATTAAGATAATAAGATATAAGATAATACTATATATATATATATATATATATATATATATATATATATATATATATATATATATTCTTGAAACCATGATGAGTACAGATTTACTGTTCAGTTTGCTGAACTACTTTGTTCAATTCATGCTTATGGGTTTAAATTGTCTCTAAAAGACTAAATGAATCAAATCCTCATACATAAAGCCATTTGGTGTGCAGGACAATGGTTCCACTTCCAATAAAATTTATTCATAAAAAAAAACATCTTCATAAAAAATATACATTTTGCTAAAATAATCAATAATAATTGAATAATAATAGCATTAATTTAAATAAGTTTAATACATTTCGATAATATTAAATATGATAATATAATAATTCAATTAAAAACATATTTAATGAAAATTGATGTTGCAAATAATTAATAATTATACAAATTATAAAATTGTATAAATACATATATAAATGCACAAATAAATAAATAAATATGTGTAAAAATACAGAGATAGTCATTTACATTACAAAAATGTATTTATTTTCACTATATTTATTGCATTTATATATTTATTTCTATTTCTACTATTTATTTATTTATCTATTTATCCTGTTTTTGCACAAAAACGTTAGAACTTTTAACGTGGAGAAATCACAAGGAGAAATGTTTTGTGGTTAATATTCTACTGTCCAACAGGTGGCGCTGCACGTTTCCGTTCATTATTTCGTTTGACATTGTCAAGATGGCTGCGGCCGTAACGAGCCGCTTGACTACTGCTATCTGCAGACAATTTCAATGTTTTGTCAAAGTGTCTTCACACACTCAGCCTCAATATGCAACCCAGGCGCTTTCCACATTTCACTCGTGTCAACAAAGGTATGTTTTTCTTGCTGATTATATGTCGGGCTTAAATGTCAATGCATCTTGATATCCAGAAAGAAAGAAGCATGTTTTAATGTCACCAATTATGTTGATCTCTTTCCACACTTCTCGGAATTTAGACAAATGTATGACTCGTGGTGGTTCAGATTCAGAAGTCCCATGAATAACAGAGCACTCCACACATCTTGTGTTAGAAAAGGATTGGAAGAATTTTTTGACCTGCCAGAGAACTGGGGTGAACTTACAGTTAAATCAGGTAACGTTACTAACCTAAATGTTTATTGTTCAGTTACTATAAGCTGTTGGTTGTCTAAAAACCTAAGGTGCTCCCACTTAGACAGCATTTTGGGGCATCCAATACTCTCTCTCTCTCTCTCTCACACACACACACACACACACTCTTATATAAATAAGAAGGCTACTAGGTTTTGAGATAGTCATAATTATTTACCGTCGTCACTTGATTGTGTTTGACTGTGTCATGATTTATTTTTTGTAACCTCAGGTGCTCCGTGGACTGCCAAACAGCTTAGGGTGAAAAGTAATGAAGACTTACACAAACTTTGGTAATTTATTTATTTATTTGCAGTTTAAAGACTTTTAAAGAAACATTGCAACAAATATTCATCCACATTTCTTTTGAATTTCTAAGGTATGTTCTCTTGAAGGAAAAGAACATGTTACTTACTATAGAACAGGAGGGGAAACGACAGTGTGTTCAGATGCCCAGTCCAGAACGCATCAAAAAGGTATGAAATGTTAAAGCTGTATTTAAATGCAGTTTCTGTTGATAAAATGGAATAACCTTTCAGTGATGTTCAGTGATGATGCAGTGCTTCCCATGGTACATCAGTGTTTAAAAGTTAGGGGTCAATTTAATTTGTTTTATAAATGCTTTTACTGCAGCAATCAAAAGTGTCACTAAAGACTTTTACATGGTTACACAAAAATCTAATTCAAATAAATGCATTTATTAGCCAAGTTGTATCTGTTGTATTCTTGGTTTCATGATTTACTCTTTAATGAAATGACCGCCAAATCGAGCAGCTCTTAGTTCTGAAGTTTAAACACAGGTCTATGCTTGTTCAATTTGGGATTACACTATATCCATTCTGAATTCTTTTAATAGGTTGAAAAGTCAATGATGCGTCTTGACACTATTGTGAAAGAACGTGAGGATGCTCTGCGCTTACTGCAGACGGGACAAGAGAAAGCTAGACCAGGCGCATGGCGAAGAAATGTCTTTGGCAAAACCTTCTGGTAAGCAAATCAAATCTTTTGCAGATTATTCTCATTTGCACATCTATTTTAATTACAATCATGTTTGTTCATCAGGTACCGCTTCATGGAACACCCAATCCCCTGGCACCTTAATTCGAGGTACAAAAAGCGGCGATTCTTTGAACCATCACATGTCGCCCCTTACACAAGGTATGTCTCAGTCAGGTCTATAGAAAAATTGTATCCCATCAAAGTAACAATTTAGCATTTTAATCAAATGGACAGAGCCCTCGTGGGGAAATTATATTTCAAAGCTTTTGGGTTCACCCCCAAAACATTGCATTTTCTTGCAAATATTTTTCATTCTTTGCGAGTGAACTAGGGGCTCTGTAAAATAGTTATTTACATGCGATTTATTCCAATAGATGATACAATTATTATTATTTTTTCAGATTATATTTTTATAAACAAATTATTGCATGTTCTTGATGCACAGACATGTTTAACTCTGCTGTTCTGAATTTTAGGTTAAGCCTTGAAAAATATCTGAAGAACAAAATGAGGAAAGAAAAAAAAGAAAAGAGAAACCAAAAAAAGCTATCAGCAATGTTTCCACAAAAGACTGCACATGCATGAGATCATTGAAAAGGCTTTTCACATTTAATATTGTCTTTTCAACACATAATACTTTTCATTTCTCATAATACGTTGTACAGTCAAATAATAAAACCAAACTTGTAACAGAGACTGTTTGTGTAGTTACCTTTTTTAATTATGTCTTTCTAAAGATGTAAATTATTAGGATTGAAAATCATCCCTCTTCTTGAGTTCAAGGGACACATTAAGTATAGGTTTTTCTAAATATGCAAGTTTGAATAAACCAGTTAAAATGTACTAAATATGAGAACAAAAGTACAGAATCACCGCATTGACAATCTAACCTATTCAAACAAAATGAGATCAATTTAGACCAGTTTAAGACAATCAATTTTATTCCCAAAAGACCCAATTTGTTAAAAGAATAACAAACATTTGGTTTCTGGTGGTGCAAAAAATAAAATAAATCAACTTTCCTAAGCACTGATACAGTTAAGGGATCATAATTCCCATGTACCAAAACACAACCTTGACACTTATTTAGAATGAATCAGATGATCAGAAAAGCCAAACTGGATATGAAAATATTATGTGGAGGAGTAGAAAATAGTGCAACCACATTAAACTGTTTAAAATATGGTTTGTTTGCACTAAAAATAAGAGCAATTGTCCTTGTTAGTTCCTGAGTCCACTAAGAAGGCTTTCTCTACTGGGTGGTATAATTCTTATTTTCATCTCCATCAGAAGGCAACCTGGTGTTGCAGGAACTGGTTAAGGACACTTCCTGTCAACACACTGTTTCCCACCTTCCTCATACTCCTGTTTAGAAATCCACATTTGCTGGAAAGTTCCCTAAAAAAAATAAAATAAATTCTGATATTTATGGTTATGTTTTTTTATATTTTATGCAAGTATATTAACATGCATACTGTATGCCTATCGAAGTGTGGTATAACCATACTTATTAGCGAATAGTCAGAATAATGAAAATACCAAGAAAACTAGAGTGAAAAGTTCTGCTTGTGTCATGAAAACATCTTACTGCGAAGTAAGATTAAAAATAATTTAAAAAAATATATATTAAAAATAATCACATAATTGGTGCACATGTAAACGTAGTCACTGTTGAGTTCAACTGACTTTAACGTAAGCAGAACCGTTTCGCCTACTAAAGCCAATCACATTGCAGTATGTTTTGCCCAGAAACAAACTTGGATTACAAACTCTCTTTCTCTGCCTCTCTACCTTGGTATTTTAAATGTGATTTATTGGTAAAAAGAGAGCATCAGTTTAAGAATTTGACACATACCTTTTTTTCCTCTCTCTCTACACGTATAACATAATTAATAATAACAATAATTATTTTGACCATAACATTCATGTAGTTGTGACAGCCTTAGTGAAATACTCACCAGGGATGCGAGGATGGAGCCCCCAATCCAGGCACTAAATCTGCGCTCAACAGTTGTGTTATTGGCTATCAATTTCAAGCGCATACTCTGCAGAGAGGACAAAATTCATGTTATCAAAGCACTAAAGACCCAACTGACATTCTAATAGACCTTAGTAAGGGTGGAGCCATTTTGTATTTAACACATGAAAATGAGACTGTGAGAGATAGACTTGGTCTCTACAACAGCACACCTTTTTTGTGGGAAGGCATTTTGACAACTGAACAATAAGTATGTTTAACAACGGTGCCATGCATTGAACACACGCTATTCTATCCCTCACATACTTATTTTCATTCTTGACATTAAATATGGTGCTACCCTGACTAAAGGTATATAGCAAAAATACAAAGTGCCACTTACTGGTGGCGTCTTCTGCGAGAGTTCTCTGTTAAGCCTGTCTGTAAACCCTTGGATGAGAGTGTTTCCTCCTGTAACTACCACACTGCCATACAGACCCTGTCAAAGAAAAACAAGGGCAGCATAATGTCAATTGCATTGATGACAGCACAGACACAAGACATGTAAATGAACGTAAAGCAATATTTTGAAATCTTACTGGTCGAATGTCTATGTCACACATGCCAACACTTGTAGTCACAACATGGCTGACTCCCAGCATGGTGTTCCCTGATAGACCCTGTGAAAATTAAGGCTAATGAAAGTTAATACTAGCAATTTCCGAATAAAACTTGTACAGAGTAAAGAGGATATGTCTTGCCTTAGCATTTGAAGGATCAAACAGGCCCTCGGGGATTTTAAGTCTTTCCGCTCCAAAATCACAGTTGTACCCATTAGGCAGCTCATAGTGAACAGTGGGCATTTGGGCAGCTACTCTGTAATGGGCAGATTGTAACGATGTGTTTTTTTCCCCTTTTTATTAAGATCACAAGCATTTAACATATCCAAAAACTCAAAATCAAAAAAAGTGAATTATGACATATAATCTTGTAAATGCTATATACACTTCCGTTCAAAAATTGGTGTGTGCAAAATCTGTGATTTTGTTTTTCAAAGTCCCTTGTACTCACAAAGGCTGCATTTATTTAATCAAAAATGCAGTAAAAACAGTACTATTGTGAAATATTGCTACAATTTAAAATAACCATTTTCTATATGAATATATTTTAAACTGTAATTTATTACTGTGATGGCAAAGCTGAATTTTCAACAGCCATTACTCTAGTTTTTAGTGTCACACAATCTTACAGAACTCATGCTAATATGCCGATTTTCTTCTCAGAAAACATAGCTTACATTGAAAAGAGTTCTGCTGCAGCTTAATATTTGTGTGGAAACGATAAAAAAGGATATGATAATGTGCGGGGAAAAAATTGACTTACTGTTCATCATAGGATGAATCTGACACCTGTAGCACAGAGGCCTGAAAATCCTGTATGACAGTCTGAAATAACAGGTAGCAAAATTTAATACATGTTAAAAATGCACTTCAGTATGTTAAGTAACTTTCGCTATGATTCAGGTCCTATCGCTTACATTACACATATAGTTATGCCATGAACGGGTAACTTGAGGTAGTTTCTCTTTCTTCTTCCAACTGGCGGGGGCTCCTTCACGAACTGAATCCTTTAATGAAATATTCAATTAATTTTACTTTCTCCCCACCACCTCAAAAATGTAATAAATATTGCAACCTCCAGACAGAGATGACAGTATTCATAAAATATAGTAAACTTCAGCAGGCCTCACCTTTGACGCAATCATATACGGAGGTACTATTTCAACACTTAACTCTTGGAACAACTCTCTACACTGCATACTCATGAAGTCGCCAGCAAGAGGAGACTTTACAATGCCTGGAAGATCATAAAGCACACGTTATAGAATATATACATAAACATATTTTGAATGACCTTTGAAAATGACTTAAAAAATAGTATCAAAGGCTATATTCATGATAAAATAAATTAAATAAAAACTAGATAGACTAGACAAAAAAAAATTAAATAAAAAATGAATGGCATTAATATTTTGTATTAACTGTATACAACATTCCAATAACAAAATCATTCAGTTTAAAAATTTGATAGAAATTCTTTTAAAAAAATCCCTGGTGTAAAAACATTAATGAAATGTGTGAATTGAAGTTAACTGTAGCATAGTTACATAAAAAAACATGACAGTCTAGTAAAATATGCTTGAAAAGTCTAAGTGATTCAAATTACCTTGTTGTAGAACATAACCATCATGCACTGGGATAGCTGTTGTGTGTGTTGACCCACTGTCTAACACTAAACCTGTGGATCGCCCATTGGCAAACCTGGAATGCTGAGTAAAGGCTTTAACAGTGCTATATATATTTGACGTGACTTGTTAAAATGCCAATGTGAATGCTAAGTGGACCAGGAGGAATACTGCAAATATACAGAATATACTGAATACTCTGTTACTGTAAAAGTATTATCCACCCAAAGCAACTCTAAACACATGACATTGTCTTCTACAAAGTCCTGGATCTTCAGCTAGCCAATTGAAAAGTAGGATACGCAGACAGGACAGCAGATTTACACAAGAAGAAAGCAGGAATGTTGTAATGCTCAAACATTAGCTCAGTCAGCTTCTCTCTCTTCACTCGTGTGTTCCACTGCAAGATAAAGAAAATAAGATCACAGGAAGTTAGGTGAAGCATCCCAACACCTGGCACATGTATTATGTGATTTGCAGATTAGATTTATGCCATAAAATCAACATACCGAGGCCTCCGACATCAGGACTGGATGCAGACTGGGCTCTGATTTGAAGTGCATTTTGTAGGTGTGATCTAAAATGGCTTGGAAACTGTCCCAGTCCTCAACTTCAGAGAGAAAAAGAGTCAAATTAATGTAAAAACGTAAATACCCATAAGGCACTTAAAAATATATTTTCTTCATTTAAAATAAATACATCTCTGATCTGAAGTCACTCTCCACAAAAACTTACTCATCCCATTTTTTAGAGGTGACATGACCTCCATGTTCTCTCTAGGGACCCTGAGCTGGTTAGTGTCGATGTAATAGGTGGTGCCGCTCTGCTTTCCCTTCTCTCCATCTGTCTCCATTGGTGTACTGCCATCCTCCCGGTCCAGAGTCACACCGATCACAGTCGGAAAATCAGCCTACAAACCACAAAACAATTGCAATTGAACTTATGTTTTTCAGCATTACCTCCAACATATGAATTATGGATTCATCTTACTGTTCACACCTTGGGACAATCCTCTCCTGCATATCCAGCTCTCACGGAGTATGAGCCCATGTCAAAGACAAGAGCTCCAACTTCATCTGTATAAAATGAAAAATGTCCAAAGAAAAACTGATGAGGATACAACTAAAGGGAAAACGCGTTCAGTATTCGTTAGATAAAAAAACAACACTGCAGTCAAAACATACAAGCTAGTCCGTTTTAATACATAAATCGCCCTGCATTTTTTATTTTTATTTACTACGCACTCATTTAGCAATATTCATCTGCAACGTTACTCTGCATTCTATCACGCACAGAAACGTGGGCTCTGGTTTCATTTTCACAAAATAAAAAAGGAAAAATCATAATCATGCTAGTTTGACGGCTAGCGAGCTCATAAACGTGGCGCATTCATTCATTTGATTCTCCCTCCAAAATCGCACTTACCTCCGCCATACACGCCGCCACTCATTTTTAAGTCTGATAAATACTGATAGAAGATAACTACTTGATTTCTTGCTTTTAAAGCGGGGGTACAAAATAAGAAACGTGAGATTCGTATTTTCACTATCACAACAAAGGAAACGAATCAGACATCTTTGTCTTGGAGAGGATTATGGTGGCCTGCGCTTCAGGTGCATTTAGCAGCGCCACCAATTGGCCAGGAGGACGTGTAACTACTGACTGTATGAACCGGTAGTTGAAATTCAACAGTCAATGAATACTTTTATCTGAAAGTATAAAACATTTATCTAAATTTATTTGCTCTGAATTCACCCCTTTGAAACTATTTTACTTTGGAAATATCTGAATTTATTTGTTTCGAATTTACCTCTGAAATTTCAATAGGCAAAAATTCTTGATTTCTATTTTAAAAACCTGCATGTCGAATAATATTTTTCAATGCTCACAAATTCAGATTTAAGTGTCAATTAAGGCTCATTTTACAACTCCCCCAGAGTTAAAGAGTTGAGGTTTACCGTTTTCGAATATCAGTAACCAGACAGTTTCTGGTCTCATTGACTTCCAGAAGATATTCTTCTAAATATCAGAAAATCAGCTGAATGGATTCAAAAACGGTAAAACTCAACTGTTTAACTCTGGGGGAGTGGTAAAATGAGCCTATTTCCCCAAAAAAGTGGAGTATCCCTTTAAAAAAAAAAAAACAAGTTACAGAATTTCAGATAAAATACATTCAGGTTGATTAAATTTGATTGGTTTCAGATCTCAAAGTCAGATCTCAAATATGACTGCTCAAATTCAGATCGAAAAATTGGAATGCTCAAATTCATATCGAAAAATTCAAGTTAAATATTCACATTGTAACATCCGGGCTACCCAGGATAGGCCACGCCCACTCCGAGGTAGAACAGCTGCTTTACAGTTAAATTATTTGTTCATTATTCATTTTTTATTCAAACAAACTTCATACAATCAAACAGCTAACAAAAAAAATCTATGAATCATGTCTATTACTTGAATGAGCTCAAAGGAATTATTCATGTTTGCCAAGTAATTTTGTTTTTCCTTGTAATGGAGTCAATGGAGAGCTAAAGCATAATGTTGAAGAACTACATTCATCAATTTTATTTCTCATTTGCACAAAGTTAAACACTCATATAATTTAGGCTTCATCGTATCACGTGATCCCACGTATGACAACATTAAACATCTAATATGACTCTAAAGGCTAAATGCCTTAAACATTATTTGTATAAGTTGATAATAGAGTAAACAAATAAGCAGATGCAGTTTTTTGAGTGATCTCACTGTCTCTAAAGAGATATCTTTTCTTTTTTACTACCCTATGGGCCCATAAAGAACTGAGATACTGTGTCCTAAATCACATGGACCGCTATCAGTCTGTCTTTGCAGTAAATGACTCAAGCCAACAATAATATTTAAACAGGAAAAATATAGTGGCTCACGTTCTGTAGATAATGCAAACGCACTGGCTACTTGAAAGCTTTGTCATATGTACATGTAAAAAGAAAGCGTTGTGGACTTAGTGGTTTACTGCAAGCATATGGTTAGCAATATTCAATTTGTATAACAAAATGTAATATGCAAAATGATAATGCAATATGTAAAATGACAACGCAATATGTAAAATGGTAATGTATTTCTGTTTTTAAATTTACATTTTCCATCACATTTGGTGCAAAATGAAAAATCAATTATACAATTTACATTTCCCATTATAGTTTTAATATTGAATACATATTTTAACTCTTTATGAGTTGCTAAATTTGAATTTATTACAGAAATGATTAGATATTTGAACATGTTCAAGCAAAATCTGTAGCAAACTGTCATTTATTTTTCTTAATTGCATTTACACAGACACTTGCAATTGCATCTTCAATAAATGTTCCACAATGAATGTAGCAGAATGTAGGAGAATTGAAAATGCATTCCGAGCCGATCCCCGCACCACCTCGCCTCGCCCTGCCTCGCCCTCTCAATCACTGCATCAAGAAGGGCACAGCAACAGGTAGCCTAAATATTTGTCACGTATTGTGAGGTGTTGGAAGGAAACATGAAACATTAAATGATCATTTTGCTACAGTTTTTGAAATATCTAATCATTTCTGTAATACATTTTAATTTGCAAACTCATAAAGCATTAAAATATGTATTCAATTTACATATTAAAACAAGTGAATGAAATGGCAAATGTAAATGATATAATTGAATTATCATTTTCATTTTGCACCAAACATTGCACAAACGTAATGAAAAATGTAAGTTTAAATACAAATATGCATTGCCATTTTACATATTGCATTACCATTTTGCATATTTCATTTTAAATTGAATATTGCCACCCATTGTTAACAAGGATGAAAACATTTTAATGTATCAGTTTCAGATTATAGACAGAAAAGAAATGTGGAATGTATCCGAATATTGATAAAGTTTTTTTTTTTTTTAAATACTCGGATTCCACACATAGGCCACACACAAGCAAACTTGCAGTCTTCTGTCCTTACATCCAGCTGCAATCATTTTATTTTGATAAATGCAATTTATCATCACAATACAAACATGAATGTATTGACATTTATGAAAAGAAGGTGCATAAATTCACCTGGTTTGTGTAAGCTCGTTTGCATGTGTTATGCTTTCACTGTACATGAGGACTGATTTGCATGAAGATCTGGAAGGCTGTGTACAGTCATACAAAAGATAAAAGACTCACTCAGGTCTATTGGTGTACTAAAGTCCATTTAAGGCACATTTTTTTTTCTTTCTGTTTTTCTTCAAAAAGTGAAATATTACCCAAATGTAATGTGCTGAACAAATGCTGATATTTACTTATCAATCTTTATGCATGTTATTTAATATTTTAGTAAGAATCATAGGCCTACCATTAGCTACTGTATATTATATGCTAGCTCGACTCAGAATCAGTTGTTACGTTTATATTGTTGTTTTTATTCTTTGTTTGAAAACTATGAACATATTGTTGGTAACATGCAGCTTTTATGGGAGTATATATAATAATAATATCATTTAAATTATTGAAATTAAATTAACTGTCAAATGCATGACAGCTGGTCATGTGAAGTAAACATGGCTGCGCCCGCCATAGAAATTACTCGTTACATATAGAATATAACTTGAAGAAATCTTTATTTAATGTACGTGTATCTTTTTAATCTTTCTTCTCAAACGTCCTGCTTATTTTCATTAGAAAACACATTTCACTGAGTGCACCACTAACACAGTGACAATGTGGTGTAGCTCACCTCATATCCGCTGGGTGTCTGTATCGAGTGAACTCGTGAGCGCTGTTTATATGAGCGCGCACACGACGCGCGCACGGCTAGAGAAACAGCAGCAGGATGGCGAGCAAGGACACAACACAGAGTTCCCCACATCCAACACGAACAAAATCATCATGTGTTGGATATCTGCGCCTTTTATTTATTGCATTTATTCACGTGGCACAGGCGAACAAACAAGGTAACCTCCTGAAACGCGCCGTGTGTTTTTCAGCTGTTTTTCGCCAGTGTTTATGGCTTGTATGTATACGCGGCTTCACTGCAAGCTAATGACTGTTAGCCTCGAGCCTTAGCGCGTCAGAGAACAAAATAAAGTATGTAGTCATGTCTTATCCACAATATTGAATTCGCAGTTCTGGGTTAGATGACAGGCGGCTGTTCTGACTCTTTTTATTTTCTTTACGTAAAGCTGCCGGATAATAGTGTTCAGAGACATTAGTTTAGCTTAAGTATTAAAGCTAACAGGCTTGGTCATATTACATTAGCTATCACACTAAACCTGTCTGAAGTTACTCTCACTCTCAAAACGAAACAAAAACAATGGCTAATGTGTTACAGAACTCAAACCTGTCTAGGATAGGTTTTATCCCTTATAATAACACGTTAAATTAATCCGTAGCCTATATTGGTAATGAGCGTTTTAGCTAATAAATGCAGGTTTGGCACTAAGCGGCTAAGATTTACACTGTAAACAACGTTCATGACGTTTCATACCTTAAAAGATCATTTAGCAGCTTTCTGTGGGTAATATAGCGGAAGGTCGCAAATAAAGTGTTAATGTGAGAGTTTCATTTCTGAGGCCCAGTCTGTCAGTGACATGTCAACTAACTCGGGGAGGGAGGAGGAGTTGACTGCATACTGCAAGTTCATGCAAGTTTTTAGGATATATCTTCTTGTTGCATCAAGCAAAGTTAAATACAGTAGTATTGCGTGTTACTGGTTGTGTGCAGTCATTTGTTGTTAAGCAGTTTGTCATATTGAAATTGAGTTGTCTGATTGTGTTTGATGGTTGGAGCATATTGAATTAAATTAGAGGTTCTCAGAAATTACACTGTATCGAAGTGCAAAACGCTTAGCTACAAAACACTTACTGTGGGTGCAAATGAAATGGAGAGCAGTGCACTCTGGCACAATCATAAATCATCAGATGACCCAGTAAATACCAGAGCTCCAACCCATTTGTTTGTTTATTTATTTATTTATGAATTACTTTTTTGAGCCTGTATTCAAATACTCTTAATGTAAATAGACAATTATAGAGATTGGTTAGTTACCCCCCAAAAAAGAAAATTCTGTAATTGTTTACTTGCCCTGTTGTCGCGAGTATACCATTAAATACATATTTTGAGGGGTGTTGGTAACCAAATAGTTTTGGCAACCATTGACTTCCATTGTATAGAAAAAAAAGAAAAAGAAAAATCAAATCATACAAGGTGACATGAGAATGGATAATGGATGTCACTCACAGTATTTAAATTTTTGTGTGAACTATTCCTTTGAAGGACTTGTCAGTAGTCAGTGGTCGACCATTGTGGCCTTTTTAGTTTCCAACACCAATTTCTATAGAATATTTTAACTTGTGCACAGTATGTAATAATTACTTGTTTTACACAATACTTACGCAATTTCCATACAAAAGCAAAACACTGTTACACATTTTGTCAAAATTAAGTTATGACTGACATTGGTCTCTTGTCCTGTGATTTGTTCTGTGATACAGGTTTGGCTCTGCGATGCACAGTGGGATACTTTATATCAAATAAGTGTGATCAAAAAACATTTAAGACATTTTCCTTTATTATAGTGTTGTCTTAGATGCTGCTTTTTTGGGGTTGAATCATCCATTGACAAGGTTGTCTCTGGATTTTGTGACACAGGGTCGGAGGCAAAAAATATTGACACTAATTTTTAAATAGTGTGCAAAGAGACTAAATCTACAGCTTTCTGGTTTAATGAGAAATCCAATTCTTAAGACGTCAGTTATCAGTTGTTGTGATTGTACAGTGTTTTGTTGTACTTGTGAAACACTTATGGTCTAAGCCAAGTGACAGAGTAATAAACCTACTCACTCACTACTTAGTTCTTTCTTTTTGAAAGTTTCTAAATGGATCTAATAGCTACAAAGAGGCCAGTCAGACCATACAGAGGCTTGAGCAGATGGGTTAGAGCTCTTTGGGAAGCACGTGTGAGTTAAGTGTTCTCACTCTTCCCTGGAAATGAATGCACCACTATTTCATTTACTGTGCCAACCCAGTTATTGACTGAAGGGACTCGCTGAGCACATGGAGTGTGTTTTTTCTGTCCTTTTAATTCAAGGAGGAATGTGTTAACCCTTTGGCTTCTTATCTTCACAATGAGATAAGAATCCAGTTGTCAGTGACATCACACTAGGCATGTGTCATTAAAGCACTGACTGTAAATCTTTGTAATGACAATCGTGTGTTTAGTAGGTGTGTAACTGTTCAAATTACTCATGCTTCGATTTTTTTTTTTTTTTATCATGATTTTAGGGTCATGGTTTTGGTACGGTTTATTATATGCTATGTTCAGGGGGAAAAAGGACTACTGTCAAATAAAAAATAAAGAAAATAAGAACAAATAATCAAACTGAAAGTAATACAAATAGATACAATAGAGCAAAGATACAAATAAAATAAACAGTGCCTCTCTGTTTTCAGGTGTAGAAATTGAATAAAGTATTGTAATTAAATGTAAAATAACAGCATCTTCACTGTATATAAATTAAATGAAGATTAATCTAGGGCCCGTATAATATAAAAATTTGTTTAGTTGACCTACATTAGTCATTCATTTAAGCCATTAGTTGGCCAAGCACATATTTATAGTCAATTAATTACTTAAATTTACTGGCGGGGAGTAGGTATTTTCTTTTTTAAAGAAAATACTTTATTCGAAAAATAAATAAAAGTATATTAAAGTTTAAAATTTTTGTATTTAAAGCAAATATTGGTCAAATTTACTGACGAAAATCACATTCTTAAAACACTTCTATGGTATAGATACCATAAAACATACATTAACAGATGTTAGCATGTCAAAAAACACAGGTTTGATTAACTATCTCACCCAAGGGGGATAATTAGGCTGATCATATAGCCCTGAAAAGACAGAAAGTTTCTCTCTGAAGTTGGAGGGCAAGGGCTTATCCATTATTCCACATAATTCTTACGCCGAATCAACGCAAGTGTGGCAAACAGGAGGCAAGTGTGTCAGTAAGTAGCCAAAACAAGAAATGATTGCTCTTGATGGTGGGTAAGTTTAGCTTTTTTGTCGATATGCCTTCAGCTTTATCATTTACTTTTTCGCTACGTCCTGACACTCTAGCCTGCAAGCTGCCGCTTTTACCGCAGTAAGCTTTTCTGTTACTGTTAGCATTTTCAAGACGGTCTTTTTGGGCTCGCCATCTTCTAACATTACACTCTGACACACTGTATTTCTTGGCTGCTTAATGAGAGTTGTTCGACTGTGTTTATCAGTCCTGGGCGGAACACTCGTTTAATTATATTTGGCACACCCTAATTGTTGCGGGTGTATTATTGACGTGTAAAAGTTTAGACCCCGAATATAAGACGACCCCATTTTTTCAGATGAATTTTATATATAAATACAAATAAATAAATATATATTTTTATTTATTTAAAGCTCCTAGCAATATTCAGTACTTCAGTTAGTATCTGGTTTATCTTGACATGGTTTATATCTTGACCTTTTATCTTCTTGTTACATGTGGGTTCTGCAGTTATAGCTGTCAAAGTTGCAGAATGCGTGTCCAGATGTCAGCACGTGAAAATTGTGAAAAATAAAACATCTTTCTTTCCAGGTCTTGGCTTATCTGCTCAACAGATGCCCGAGAGAAGGGAAATGGTTGATGCTCTATCTAGAGATGCACAATTGCTGTTGCATAATTCTGTTCTTGTGTGCATTGCAAAAGTACGTAGTGTTCTAACTTTTCAAGGCCTATGATCTCACAGGGTGTTAGAGTCTCGTTGAGCATGAAATGTTTAAACGGTCAGTTTCTTTCCAGCACTGATTGAGCAAAATAGCAGTCAGTATCTTGTACAATGGCCTGAACTACAATTTGTCCATAGGTTTGTGTGTGTTTGGCTAAAAGAAATCCATCAAAGGTGTGTGTACATGAGCAAGAATTAGCTTCCGGAGTAGCGTGTTGTTTTTGCTCGTTCAGCAGCAGCTTGCTCCCTCCCACTGTCTCTCTACAAAGCCAATAGTGAAGGGTCTGACACACATTCCTCACAATACAACATTCATGATTGTCTTCTCTCATTTAAACGCATGTGTAGAAGCCACCTTTGTTGAAAAGGAACACAAGCCTTAGCTACATTTGTTTGGCATTCCTTTGAATGGTGTGGTATTGTTAGCATGTTTAACCAAGCATCAGATTAAGAACTGAAATTTCCATGGACTTCCACTACAAGCTCTATGTATACTATATCAGGGCTCAACAGACCAGTGGTTAACATTTTACTTGCACTGGCCCCACCCAGGGCTCGATGTTTGCTTTTTTCCTCAAGAAGCACGTGCTTGTTGTGTGATAAAAAATTTAGGGGCACAATGCAAATTGATCAAATAATGTGTTTTAGCTTAAAGGGGTCATATAATGCCATTTTCATACAAGTTAATTTGATACTTTAGGGTCTAAATAAAAAGTTTGTAATATACTTTAATTAGAAATTCTCATTAATATTTTAAGAAAACACTCATTTTACCTGGTCAAAAACAGCTCTGTTTTCAGCTTGCCGTTTAAGTGCATGTGTCTTTAAATGATAATGAGCTTCGCTCACTCCGCCCCTCTGTTCTGCGGGCGTTTTGACTGGTTTTGACTGGTTTTGACACAACGCACGTGCAATGTTGCCTTGACAATAGTTGGGGTTATGTTTTAGAGAAAGAAAGGCAGTGGAAATCTCTGAGGACACATATGTGCAACCGTATCAGTTTATACCGGAGTCGCACCCGTAACAAGATGACTGCCGCTAAGAAGTTTGACAATTAAGGCTCGAACAGGACGTTTCTGGATGGTTGGTTAACATAATGTTACTTTGATCTATCTTTGTATGTACTGGCAGGGTAGAGTAACTAAGTGAGATATGGACTCTATGTGTTAACTGATGTATACGTACTTAGTTTGACAATAAAAACTATAACGCGTTGTTCATTATGAACGTGGGATAATGAAAATTATATTGAGAGTATAGTAATCATACATAGAAAACATGTCATAATAATTCATCGTGAAGCGTGCAAGCGATTTGCAAAGATAAATGGGTTAATACAATTTTACACTCACTTCTTCTGGAGGTGCAGCAGGGACATGAATAGTTGGTACAGATTCTTTTTTTCAAGAGCAGCATCTTAGCAAAAGCAGCTTTATACTGATCCTCGTTTATAAAGCAGTCTGGCGAAAAAAGATTCGCGAAACATGAAAGCATTGACGTTGATCGTGGGGAATATTCCCTTCGAAAACAAAACCCAGCCACTGCGTCGTCAGTGATTCAGATTTAGGAACATCAAAATGACTGCTGTGTTCGTTATTACACTCAAGAACAGAACAACACACAATCACTTAGATGCCATTCTGCTCCAGTGTATCAACAATGGTGGACTATGATAACAGCTCGCTCAGGGCGGGACTGTTGAAACACTGCTGTCAATCAACAATCATGGGAGGTAGGGCTGTCGCGATAACCGCAATATTGCAGTACCGCGCTTCTGACGAGTCAACCGCAGAGGATTGCACGTAACCGCAGCAACCGCGATATTCAAGTTTTTTTTTTATTTTTATTTTTTATAAGGCTATATTCTTGTTTTGAGCTTCATGAATGTGTATTGAATGTTAAACAAGTTCATAATGATAACAACAAGACTGTTTATCTTGGTGATGTGTATACATAGGCTTCACACAGACAGTGAATGAGAGATTTGCAGAGCGCGTGCGATTACCTGCGTCTGTCTTTGAAGTCGTGAAAAGGTTTCCGTGTCAAAGGAAAGCAAAATATTTGTCGTATCATCATTTTAACCTTCACGTCACGGGTATTTTCCACAAATGGTGAGCATCCCACAGCGCGAGGAAGCCGCGGAAAATAAAATCACCGAGTCAGAATTGAATCAATGCAATATTGGTCTCTAATAAGTGAAGCATCAGCTTCCGCGTTACCCATGCGACGCACTGCTGATCAGCTGAGCCTTGAAAAGTGGAACTCAAAGTTAAAAATAATTAACTTCTTGTTTCATTACATCTCTTTTAACGAATCAGCTTCTTTGAACGTGTTCGTGGAATGAACGGTGCAAAGTCCGTTGTCATAACAATATGCGCGCCGCGTGAAAGCCTTTCAATCATGCTTTCAATGCGCATATACAGTAGACGCCGTTTAGTTTCGGTTATTGGTTAAATGACCTCGTTTTTGTCCACATCGTAAACTTTACTTATATAGCAACAAATACATATAAATTAAATAAATAAATGGCGGTAATACCGCATATCGCGCTATTGAGCCACTCAACATTACCGCAAGGGAAATTCCATAACCGCGACAGCCCTAATGGGAGGGGCGTCCGACCGTGTGACGTCACACTGTCGAACTGCTCGATTTGAGACGGGAAAACATATAAGGAGATTAAAACAAAAACACTGGATGGATTTTTATCATTATATGATGGTGGTGTACAAGCATTGCCAACACACATTTCAGTACTATCAACTGGAAAAAGTGCATGTACCATTAAATGACCCCTTTAATGAAGGTATACAAGGAGATATTTGCAAGTTAAATTATATATATTATACGTCACTAATTGCTGAAGCTTTTATCACAGTATATGATATTATCACAGTAACAAATTAAGGTACAAAAATGGTTTAATAACTGTGTTTATCAGTCTTAGGCGGAACACTCGTTTAATTATATTTGGCACTCCCTAATTGTTACGGGTGTATTATTGACATGTAAAAGTTTACACCCTGAATATAATACTGAATATAATACCCCATTTTTTCAGATGAATTTATATATAAATATAATATAAATATAAATAAATCCAAGCTACATTCAGTACTTCAGTTAGTATCTGGTTTTTCTTGACATGGTTTATATCTTGACCTTTTATCTTCGTTACATGTGGTTTCTGCAGTTACAGCTGTCAAAGTAGCAGAATGCGTGTCCAGATGTCAGCACGTGGAAATTGTGGTTTTGCGAAAAAGTTTTGTGAATACGGCCCCAGTGAGTGATTTTGTTTTTCTTTGCCCTTTGCTGTTTAATTAACATTAAAAAATAAAGACAGTAGCAGATTTATTAGGCGCTTGAATATTTAAATAGGCAAAGGATACACTTTTGTGACAATGGACAGTTCCTTTAACTGTCCCGAGCTTCATTTATGCTGGGCAGTCATTATTGTCGAGCCCTGGGAGTTGAGTTATACATACTATGGAATCTTGTTGTGATCTATTTAAAATCTCCTTGACATCACAGTATCTTGGCAAAATGCTAAATGCAGCAATAGTCAATATTGAAGGATTCATAAAGTAAAGTTTTGTTTAATAGAGGCAAATTTTAAGCTTAGTTAAAAACAACTTTTTAAGATGTTTAATGGAAAAAATCTCTTGCTGTAGGGCTGTCACACTATCAGATTTGTGCATTCTTGTTGATGGTATATTGCGACATACCTATTTTTTTTATGTTTTAATAAGTAATTAGTTGATTTTGTTCTTACCCATATCTAAAATGATGGGAATTGGACACTTGACACAAGATTAAATTAATGTTCATAGATGAAATGGACACCACAACATGTTATGGTGTGGAAAGCGATGCATGTTTTGTGTACCCCTCAAAGTGTATACGAGGGATGTTTTGAGCTTCATGAGCGTGACCAGCTTCACTAAAGACTTCACTCGTTACTGAACTGCAGACTAATAATAGCACTGCAAGTACACTGACATGAAGCCGAATATGAGATCTTGGCAGCTCTGGGAGGGCTTTACTTTTACCATCTGTTAATCTGTAAAAAAATATATACTCCTGCTGTAAGAACTTTAATGTCATGTTTTAGTGTAAGTACAAGAAGAATTTCATTAGCTATTAGCTAACAGTATAAGTGTTCACTCACAATTTTACGTTTGGGTTAACTTTTTTCTGTGTCCATTTTTGTGCATTTACTGTCATTAGTGCTGTGGTTGTTTTCCTGTTTGAAGGAAATTGATGATATATCGATAAAGTGCTGAAGATGCTCACTGAGGTAAACTTCATGTTGACCACATACATTTCTGACATTTCAATTTCTTTTTTGTTGTTTCCTGGCCTCAAAACCTGTTTCCAGGAAGCTGGGGCAACTATAGCTTCTCTTACAAAGTAGCGCATGAGACGGTGAAACTATATGGTTCTCCACACTCCTTAATCAAGAGCTCACTTGAGACATATCCAGACAGCGAATGATTGCAAAATGACTGTAATGATTCCCTGTCTCTTCAGTCCTTTGTGTTGCCTGATGGGTAATTGTGTCCAAATCTGATACACCCCCAGAGAGCAACTTGCACACACTGTATTAACATGCAGGGCATTGTTTGCTGATATTCAAACCTCATGGGAATTTTCTCTGTCTGTCTACAGCTTTCATACAGTCAGACAACATCCTGGAGGTACTACACTTTGGGGAAGGAGGCCTCTTGCAGGTACGTTTTTTTGTGGCTGCGATAGTTGATAGCAGTTTAAAGGCCATAGGAAACTCCTCAAACACCATTTTTGGGGTTGAATTGTGAATACATTAAACACTGCAAACCCTGATGTTGTGAATAAATGACAAACAAATTTGATCATGTTTAGTGGATGAGAATGGAAAGGTAGTGAGACAATCCACAGAACGATTTGATAAAAAAGAAAAAAGGACAGTGCTAGTCTCTCAAATGTGAGTTTTGTTCACAGAGCAACGACTGTGAAAAAAAACTGAATCAGTATGTCTGTCAACTGTGAAGTTTTTTTGAAGCTGCAAAAAGTCACAGGAATTGTGCCGAAAATGAAAATCATCCCGTAAATTTTCTCACCCTCAAGCCATCCTAGGTGTATATGACTTTCTTCTTTCACTTGAACACAATTGGCATTACTGTATATTCATTAATATCCTGGCTCTTCCAAGCTTTGCACTGACATTGAATAGTGCTCCAGTTTTTGAAGCTCCAAAAAGCGCATCCATATACATCATAAATGTAATCCATATGACTCCAGTGGGCTAATAAATGCCTTCTGAAGCGATGGGGGTTTTATAAGAAAAATATCCATATTAAACTATATTTTAACTTTATGAAAAAAAAAACATTCTTCTGTAAGAAAGACTGACACATCAACATAAAATAATTGACTGAATTGAATGAATATTGTGAAATACCACTTTTTGTGATACTGCAGTTATCCATAATTTAGTTTTCCTCAATGTTGATGAGAGCTTAGCAACTGCTTAAAAGCTTAATCTAACTTTATATCTGATTAAGGGTGTGATTGCACTGTTAGTGTGGTTCATTTAAATAAGTGTGAACCCCTGGTGCGCACCAAGCGAGATGAGACCGCTGAAAAGATGAGTATCGGCCCACTTCCAAATGAACACTGGTGCGGTTTGAATTAAATATGAATGCAACACGGATGAAATACATGTAAACAAACCAAAAATGAAACATGTCGTTTTGAGATGCAATCCTAAAAAGGATAGAAAGCATACCAGTTTTTTTTTTCTCGTCGTAGTCGTAATGTTGCCCCTCACAGTTCGGTACAGGAATCCTGTCGCTGTTTTCACTACTTTACACATTTTATAAGCTCTTCACGAGTTCTCAGCTGGTCAAAATACCATCATATGCTGGCTACGCGTATACAACGAGCGCATTTTGCCCAGCACACAGCATTGTTTTGGATGTTCGGTATGTTATTCACAAAATATGCTTTATAATAGCTGACCAATCAGGTTGTGAATGTATCCCTATCCTATAGGTTCGGTGGTAAAAATTCAATGTAATAGTGGACCGGGACTAAATGTTTGGGGTTTTTTTGGTCTAAACCAAGCAAACTGAACTACTAGTGTCTTTTTAAGGCTTCTGTTTTATCCTTTTCGACTACAGTACTGTATGTTTGATACTTTGGAGTACTAGTTAATTAGCCTTTAAGAGATAGGTCACCCAATTTTTTCCCAACCTTGTTTGAGTTTGCCTTCTGTTGAACATAAAAGACATTTTGAAGAATGTTGGTAATCAAACAGTTGACTGTAGCCATTGGGAAATTACACCATGGAAGTCAATAACACCATTGGTTCTTCAAAATTTCTTCTTTTGTGTTCAACAGAAGAAATAAACTTGTACAGGGTTTAAACATCATGACGGTGAGTAATCGATGACAGCATTTTCATTATTCGATATTCTAGAATTCATTATAGGGTGTACTATCCCTTTAAAAAAAAAGACGTGGCAATGGGAACTTAAACAATTGTGTCAGATAGATTTCATTGCCCAATAAAGTTTTCCCTAATAAAATAAAATATCTGAGCGGTTTTGACTCAATGGGACTATGAACTTTATGATCTTAGTGGTTTTGTGTACATGTGAGTTTGGACTTTAGTGGAAATTTTAAGGTTTATGAATAAACCAACCCATCATTTGTTTCTAATGTCAACATCAACATGAGCTTTTTCCATTTTCTTTTAGCCCTACAGAAGTGATAACATCACCACAAGCGTCTTTTGAGAGTCTAACACGCACTCAATGTAAACAAACAGTAGCCCATACATATAGCAAGCTCCTTGTCCAAGAGTTTGACTTTAACACTTTGGTGGGACATGTTTGACCTAGACCTTCTGTCTTTATAACCTGTCTCTGCTTTAGTTGTCCTGCATATTGGTACTACTTTTAGATGCTAATTTTGTTTCTTTTCTTCCCACAGACAGAGTCTGATATTGATCTTAGCTCATATCGTCAAAAAAGGTAAGGTTATTACTTTTTTATACACCCAGAGATTGTCTTCATGCTTTGCACGTGCTTGGCCAGAGCCAGCATGTGGCTCATATTAGACTTTCCAATAAACATTTGTTTGGTTCTTAACGAGACATGTGAACTGAACATTCCCACTAAACTATGAGACATTCCTGTCCTTGAGGAAAAAACTAATGAGCAAAAAATGCAAACA
Organism: Cyprinella venusta; assembly: GCA_038021265.1. Classification (NCBI taxonomy): domain Eukaryota; kingdom Metazoa; phylum Chordata; class Actinopteri; order Cypriniformes; family Leuciscidae; genus Cyprinella; species Cyprinella venusta. Next base: position 21,641,947 of record CM075868.1, on the reverse strand, counting down.
TCACCAGCTGTCATTTCATTGGACTCCCTTCGCATTTCAAATGATTTAATCAGATTCAGATACTCTCTTGGCGGTCATTGGCATTCAGCAAATTGTCACACAGCTGAGCGAAGGGAATGAATGAATCAATGGATGACTGAATGGTGTGGCTTTGTTGTGGCATTTTAAGTACCTCAGTGATTTTACTCTAGATCAGAGTTCAGGTAACTATAAGGTAATTCCATTCCTTGTGAATACCTCTTAAATTGAGTTTATGAAAAGTTACACAACACTGTCTTTTTAAGTTTGTAGGCAGAGGAACTGGTGTTAAAGTTAAAGAACAAGTGTTAGTCAAAGATGGAAAAGCTATTGTTCTCTTAAACGCAAGGAGAATTTTGATGTTCACCTTCCCCCTTGAATATTTTTATGTCAGGTGTTTTTTTTTTTTTTAACTAATTCCAGTAGATCAAATTTTTTTTGTACTAGATAGCCTATTCATTCGCTCAACCAATCAAGGCTTTCCAGCTCGAGGGCTTGGCCAACCTACTCGGCTGTTTGCTAGCGGTGGCTGGTTTTCATTGGCTTATTGTCTGTTATGACTCGTCATCTCAGCTGCAAGAGGACACACCCTCGGTTGACACCATTATCTTGACATATACAATTTAGAATGCATGTCAAGTGTAATACAAGCATAAAAATGAGGAAGCAAGCAAACACTGTTGGTGTTTTTGCACTAAAATGTAGCTTTGTGGTCTAATAGACTGTGTTTTTCTCTTATGCTTATGGATGGGCAGTTTTTCTGTTGTGTTATCAGATCTATTATTGAACTTTGTCCACTGTGGTGGGGTTTTTATTGCAGGTATTTTATTTATTTATTTTTTTTAAGTGCACCAACACACATGCGTACTGCATTTGGGAAGTGGTTGACACTACTGTGTTAGGGACTTTGTCGCAGCTATTTTTCATTCTGTGGTTTTTGCTGCCAGACCTGTCAGCCTAGTTAATGCCTTTTTTGAGACTGTATATTTAAAGGATATCTCTGATCTCATCCAACAGAAACATTGGATGACACATTGACATTTTTTTATGTCTTTTAAAGTCAAATTAATCTGCTGCTGTTGGTGTAGTTATTTCACCCTTTAGCTCTTTTCTTGCTCAGTTTGGCTAAACTGTGTAGCCACAGGTCATGATGACAGTGTTTATTTGAGTCAAGCTTTAAAATTATCTACATATAGTTCACATTAGTGTTTATCCTGGCATAAGTTATCCCTGCAGTTGAGAGATTAAAAGATACAGGCTGTATTTCACTCAAACACGTTGGTGTGCACCTTGATGCGTCACATTTTGTTAATCCACAAATATGCTGCTAGTCTTGCCCCAGTGAGACGATGTCCTTAGTCAAATGAAATGAGTGTCTGTCACTTTCATGGGTTGAGAGCAATTATTATTAGTTGTTGTTGTTTTTTAGTAGTAGTTTACATCAGATTTTCCTTGTTACCCTGCCTTGAAAATATTTATGTTTGTAACTTGTAAGTGAAATAAATAGTTCTAGTAGAATTTGTTTGACATCCTGTTAAGATCTTTTGTCTAGAGATAAGAAATAATATTAATTTGTAATTATTATTATTACCAATCTTTTTTCAACTACCTATTGGTATTATTTATTATGATTGATGATGATAATAATTGATAATTAAATAATTCATCATCATCAAATAAGTAAATAATAAAAGAATAATCATACAATAAATATAATTATTATTATTATAATACCCCCATAAAAACAGCAAAGACTTCTATTCATTTCAAGACATTTTTTTCATAGTTACTAATTCACTTCAGCTTTTCCCTTGTTATTTCATTTATATGATCTTTGTATTGACAATTTTATTTAGCCAAGTTTGAAATGAGTTTGCAATTACATGTTTACTACCATATCTTCAAAGACAAATTTATGCTTGCTTTCAGTTCAAAACAACGATAATGACTGAGGCCATATTAGTGGGGCACACCCTAAAATCATTGATATCTGACTCAAGGGACCATATAATTGATCATAGATTCATTTTACCATTTAATCTGCCATCTGAAAAATCTTACCAGAAAAAAGAGGAGAGGAGAGTAGTTTTAAATGGAAAAAAATTACAATTGGGAGGGGGAGGAGGGTTGTTGTAGACTTCAAACTTTAGAAAAATTATATGTGTGAATGTGTTTTGGTTTTGATCCAGATCTGAATCCAATGCTTGTCCAGTGGAAGGATGTTTCACCTTAGTGGGTTCTTGAACTTTAATGTTTGGTGTAAACCTGATGCTCCCATGCCAGACAAAGACTATTTGTTACTGTGTTGGTGTAAGTGTGGGTGTATATCTTTCTCTTTGCCTAAAGGGAAATATAGAGGCGTCATTTGATCCTCAACAAGGCCATGTTGTGGTGCGACAAAAAAAAGCACATTGGATTACAAAAACTATGTCCCCCTCGTTTACGGTGTATCTCATTTCTTTTGCAGTGCATCCTCTCAGCGGGGGAATAGCCGACCCATACGCTTTGAGCCTCCAATGCTGGACTTTCATGAACAGTAAGACAACTCTTAACTGGATAGTTGACATGACATTTAACGCTGTGACAACATTGTCCCATAGTATCAAGTGATATTGAAACATCAAAAAATGATGCATGAATATTAATGACAACCCACTATTTATATTAACTGTGATTCTATATGAAAAAAAAAAAATTAAATGGTGAAAAAAAAAAATTTCCTGCAGACTTTGCGTCACCTTTCTAGCTTAAAAAAGAATGGCCAATTTTTCAAAACTTTAAATATATATATATATATATATATATATATATATATATATATATATATATTACATTTAGTTCCTCAATAGCTTGCTTTTGGAGATATAATATAACAAGCTATATATAACAGGGATACACTGATTACAACTTTTCCAATCTAAGCAATGATGGGTGGTTTTCCACAGAAGTTAGTCATCACTCAGTGGAATATTTTCAAGTATGTTGTGTGCTCTTGAATGTAGTTGTATTATTAGTCTTGTATGCACTTTAGTATGTGTCATGTAAGGGAGCCAACACCCATCCCTGTCTCATTAGATGCATTAGTTTAATAGCTCCCTCCCCGGCTGGTCAGGTGATCCCAACACCCTATGACAAAGTACTTTTCCATTCATAAATGATCATTTATAGTAAATCTGGTCATTTTGAAGTTATGGCTTTTTACACAAGGATTTGTTTGAGGATTTCTATTGTTTTATTTTAGAATAGCAGTTTTCAGTTTATAAATAAAATTATTTTTAAAAAATAATTTTATTAAAATGTATTACTTTTTCCTGTTTTGTTCCACAGTATAAATGAATGACACCATAAACGATTATGAACCTGTTGTTAAATGTTTTAAAGGGCCTTTTTGAAGCAGTTACAATTGAGTGCTTTGTTTTTCCATCTATGTGCCCTACATGGTTATCATTTATGCAGTTTGGAATGAGTTGTAAAACAAGCTTCTTATATTATCCTTACAAATATGGGTGTATGAGATTTTCTGTTACCAGATAACCCTTACTGCACTCCCCCTTGTTTGCATTGTTTCATGCTGAGTTCGAAGTCTCTCTTGTTTCCTATGGAGTCATTGTACAGCATTGATCAGGCCAGTCTATCTTTTGCTCGCAGCAAGCAATAGAACCTTTGATAAATTTGTAGCTCACCCTGTATCTTGTGCTTTAATCTCATACTGATAGTGTGTGGAAAAACGGTTTAATTATTCTGTTATTCATTATTTAAGAATGAACAACAAATATTTGTCCTGTGATTATATCAAAACACATTTTTTAACAAATTGATTTGTGCATAAGCTGATAAATAGAAATGAGCCATCTCAGATACTGAATACATAATTTATTTTTAATATACCTGTGAAGTCATCAGTATTTACCATACTCTTCTGTCCTTTTCCTGGTTGCTAAATGCTCTTTTGTCTTTATCCATAGGCCAGTTGGAATGCCAAAAATGGAAAAAGTTTACTTACACAATCCAAGTTCAGAAGAAATAAGTTTAATATCAATATCAGCAACAACATCACATTTTCATGCATCCTTTTTCCAGAATAGGGTAAGTATGATTTGTTATATTTTATATATATCATGTTTAAATCATTGACAGTTATTTCATACAGTACTTTTCAAAAGTGTGGGGTCAGAAATATATTTTAAAGAAATGAATACCTTTAGTTAGCAAAGATGCATTAAATTAACCAAGATTACAATTCATTGATATAAATTAAATAAATTCTGTTCTTTTGAGCTATCTATTCATCTAAGAATCTTGAAATATATATAAAGGTTTTCACAAACATATTAAGCAGCACAACGGTTTTTAACATTTATAAGAAGAAATGTTTCTTAAGCACCTTTTCTGAAGTATTTTTTGCTTTTGTATGAGGTGGTTTTTCAGTCACTCCTAAAAAGGAATATTTTGCAAAACGGTATGTTTGGACAGAAGATGAGACGGTATTCTTTATTAAACTCATTCATAAAAGACAAAAGAATTATATGAATAATTGATTCTTTACAACAAAGAAATGACACAGTTTATCAAGACCTCAAATCAGATATGAGGGAGAAACACTCAGAAACACCTCATACGTAGCCACTCCAAAGTATAAGGGACTTTCTTTGCCATTAATGTTTGGAATAACACACCTACGTCAATTAAAAATAATGGCTAGTGTGATGGCTGTGATATACATAAACCTGCCAACATCCATTGCCTTGATTTTTGGAATTATCGCAAGGGGAAAACAATGTTTCATTAGCACAATATCGGTTAATGGAAACACTGTTGTTTCGCAATAGTTGTTCATCTTCTATAGACATTTAAAAAATATCGCAAAAATTGTGCAAGTCTGTAATGGAAACCCGGCTTCTGAAGTCTGCTGTAATGGCTGATTATTTATTTTAGGCTTTTCCCAATATTGCCTTTTTATTAAGGTATTATTGGTCAAATAGATACAGCCAAAGAGACTTCTTTCATAAACATCAGAAATCTTACTGACCTAAAACTTTTGAATAATAGTGTGTTGTATTATGTATCACAGAGAAACCCAAGGTGTGATCTACAAAGTACTGTGACTTCCTGTTTAAACCTAGCAAAAAAAGAACTGAAGAAATGTTATTTTAGCTTGTGTCCCAGCTTCTGGATCTGTGTGGTCAATACCTCATCTTATTGTGTGGCACAAGACATGACATAAAGCTCACACCAAAGCTCATCTGTTGAAGACCCCAGTGGAGACACCACCTTGCCTTTGTATAGTTTTGATGTGTGAAGGGAGTCATTGAATGTCACCCATACACACATTCACGTCAGTGAACCAGCAGGACACTGACCTCACTGAAGCTTCTATTTAAAGCTTTTAGTGTGTGTGTGTGTGTGTGTGTGCTCACACTCCAGGCGGTTATAAATTAAACACATCCCACCTGTTCCTGATGCCTGCATAATCAGCTACACTCTGCCCTGGCTAATGACTTGTGGCCGACCAGCTGCCGTAAACTCGGTGTACTATTGGGTACCAAAGATTACACTTAGTGTTAGCATCCATTTCAAGTCAAACATTTGAAATTGGGAGAATCTAAATTCAAGTGTAAACTGGGAAAGAAATGTTTACAGAATCATCCACTTCAGCCAGTTCAGAGATGGTTGAAAAAGCATGTGACCACTTCATGTTTGCATCCAGCTAAAAACATAGTTTGTGTTAGGTATTATAACCTAAAAATAATGTCCATTTATTATTATAATTATAAGTTTATGCATCTTGCATACTCTATATGTAACACTTTGTGTCATTTACTTACAGATAATTCCACCTGGAGGCAACACCTCATTTGATGTGGTGTTTCTAGCTCGAGTAGTAGGGAATGTAGAAAATACCTTATTTATTAACACATCACATCATGGAGTGTTTACATACCAGGTACAGTTCATATGCTTAAAAATGTTCTGCGTTTGGTGTCTGTACAGCTATTACGTTTATCTTTTGGGCAGAAGATTTGACTGTGGTTTGATTTTAGGTGTTTGGTGTGGGCATCCCCAATCCTTACAGACTCAGACCCTTCGTAGGGGCCAGAGTTCCAGTAAATAGCAGTTTCTCTCCACTCATAAGCATCTTCAACCCACACAGTGAACCACTGCAGGTACGCAAATATCTTCAGTTTATACCTAGTTCAGACTACACAAATTAAAACGTCTACAGGTCATTGTGCTGTTCAGACTACATGACTTGCTGTCGAGTCTTGAAGTCATTCGTGACACTACATAAGTTATCTGCAACAAGGGGTCACACACTATACGAGCGGACAACAACTCCTCCGTCACCTAACGAATCTATCTTGTCCCCAAACCACGTTTTGACACGAATTCACACGCGAAAAGTGGAACGCGAAATGCACTTGCAAATACATTACCAACCAAATATAAAACACATTTTTATTCACCTGTTTCCATGAGCAAATGATAACTGGAATAAATTGAATGCACATACGCAACAAGTGGCCCTTATAATATTTTAATATTTTTAGTTTTTATTGGCTCACGAAGTGAAACGCACAAATACATGACCAAAAAAAACCACATTCCATCTATGAGTGTTGTAGTCGCACTCACGTTTATGTCGGATGTTCAGTAGCGGTCCATTAAATAAAATAATACCTATTCACAATAAGTGCTTAATAACTATTAAAAAGTAATATATCTAGATGACTAAAATCAACTTGAAAATGCATTGAAATGAAGACAAATTTAAAGGTACTTTAAATTTAAAGGTAATTTAAAGGATGTTATTTCATCAGTCAGTCATTAAAGTTTGGTGGTTGAAAGCTTTTTCAATTTTAAAGAAAGAGCAAGTAGAGATTCACAAGTGTCCAGGACAACGTTTGAATGCGCACACGTAAAATCTGAGCGAGAGCAAAGCCATGCGACCACTGTATATTTGAGAGTGTGCGCCCAGTTTTGTGCAAGAGTGAAAGAAAGCCGTCTGCAAGCGGAGTTACGTGGATGAGTTCTCGCATTACAATAACACGCTCTCGACAACTGTTATTAAAATAACGCCATAGAAACGCCCTCGAATGAACTATAACAATGAGAAGAAAGTTGTGTCTGAAAGTGGCAATCCTTGTATTTATTATTGGTTAAAATTAATGAAATTTTTCCGTGGGCGACCAACCATTTCCTTGCATGCTCAAGCCTATGCTCTCATTGAATGTTGTTCATCACGACAATTGACGCCACAGGATGTCGAGTCAGCCGACAGCTTCAGATATTTAACATGCTATATATTTGTCTGGCGTCTGTGAGGCATCAGCGAGCCTCTTTGATTTGTTGTTGTTGAGTAGTTCACTCCTAAAGATTGGCGAGCGCTGATCAGCCGTTGATTTTCCCTTGATCACAGCCCGACCTGTCGGCGAGCTCGTTGACTCAGGCTTAAAATCCTGTAGTGTGAATTTGGAATTTGCTTGTGCTTCTATCATATTTTCTTTCACCAGTGGGTCATTTTGGTTCTTTATCTTTATCGTTGTCTTCACCTGGCATTTTTATGGTTTCAGGTTGTAGAGATGTATACCAGTGGAGGAGACCTACATTTAGAGCTGCCTACTGGACAACAGGGTGGCACCAAAAAATTATGGGTGAGCATAACTTTTTTTTTATCATACTTAAGTGTGCTTCTTATTGTAAATCACTGTCGTGGTACAATTTATTATGTTCATGTGCTTTATTTTCTATGTTTTATAGGAGATCGCTCCTTTCGAGACAAAGGGTGTGATGAGAGCCAGCTTCTCGTCTCGAGACGCTGACAACCACACAGCCTTCATAAGAATTAAAACTAATGCGTCCAACGAGGACGAGTTTATCATCCTCCCTGTGGAGGTTGAAGTCACCACAGGTCAGTTGGAATCACCTTTTCTGATACCATCTGATCAGTATTATTTCAGGCCGACTCATGTTGTGTGCTTCTTTCCAGCACCTGGTATATACTCTTCCACAGAGATGCTGGACTTTGGTACGCTTCGATCGCAAGGTGTGCTTTTTTTCCAAGACATTTGACAGCAGTATGGTAGATACTGTGGGGGAAAAGGTAACAATTCTTTGTGTCCTTTCAACTTTACAGATCGACCAAAACAACTGAATTTACATCTGTTAAATTCAGGAGCAAAAGATGTATCAATCATGGTAATTTATAGGGCATATTTACATGGATTATTTGTACACTACCATTCAAAAGTGTGGGGTCGGTAAGATTTTTTCAAGGTATTTTATGCTCACCAAAAAAAATATAAGTATAAACGATAATACTGTTAAATTTTATTCAAGTTTGATTTGTAATATAATATATGACATTAAATTATATTCTAATATGCTCATTTGGCACTTAAACATTACTAATTATCAGAGTTGAAAAAACTAATGCACCTTTTTGGGGATTCTTTGTTGATTTGAATGTTCAAAACCGCATTTATTTGAAATGCAAATATTTTGTAACACATGATTTTACTGTCATTTTTGATAAATGTAATGCACCTTTGCTGAATAAAACAAATAATTTATTTAGGAAAAAAACAAATCTTACTGACCTCAAACCATTGAATGGTTGTGTAATTCTGGCAAGGTTTTTGATTTAACTGGTGAATTAAATATCTATTTTAATGCTCTTAATGTGTTTGTGTTGTGTAGAGTGTAAGGCCTACTCCATCGAATGAAGCTGTCGTAGTTGAGTTCAAGCAAATTACACTAAAAGCTGGAGAGAGCCGATATACCAAAGTTGCAAGCATTAGTTTTGATGGTAAGTACTGCGGTATTATTAGGAGGGCATTTGGCCTTTGTCCTCATATGAGGTGGATGGTAACAAAGCACATTTACTTGAGTACTGTGCTTAAGTATACTTTTTGAGTATCTGTACTTTACTTGAGTATTATTTTTCTCTTGAAACTTTTTAACTTCATTTGAAAGACAAATATTGCACAATTCTGTCAAAGTCCTTGAGTTGAAAGTAGTAACGTCAGTCAGGGGATGATTTTGGTTGCAGGGGTTGCATTTTGTTTGGAAATTAAAGTCGGGTTTATGTCAGAACCCGTTGGTTTCTGACGTCAACCCGATTTTAATTTTCAACCACAATACGACGTCTGTCCATCGTTGGAGATTACTGTCAATCTGACTTTAGATTCTGACATCAACCTAATTTTCATTTTCAACTTTGGGTTTGGTCTTAATGCGAGGGTTGGCAGGCATAGATTACGTATAGATAGGTATAGATTAGGCATATAGATTAAGTATTACATTCAACAATGCAACAATAATAAAACAATGTATTGACATTTAATTTTTACATTTGATTCTTAAGTAAAAGTACAGAATTACTCACTTTTAAAAGTACTTAAGTAAATATTGGTCTTTACAATTTTTATTAGTAATGGAGTAATATTTGACCAGTAATACCTGCACTTTCATTCAAGTAAGGAAGTTGTGTACTTTGTCCACATCATCATGCATCTCTGTATTGATTTGATGATAATCCCTGTGAGTAAACAGATTTTTATCCATAAGTCAAAAGTCCATAAATAAGAATTTGGGGGGGGGGGTGAAATCTGTAATGATTATGTGGAGCTTGATTAGAAAAAAAAAAAAAAGTTGATAAAAAATAACGTATTAACTTAGTCTGATCACTTCAAAGCAATAAAAGTCTGTTTAAGGCTTATTTACAATGTTACCAATGCTTTTTTATTTTCATGAAATTACTTATTTTAAAAATTTGCATACATTGTTTTACATGTTTTGGGTGTTTTTTTTTTTTTTACTTTCCAGCTTCAAAAGCAAGAAGACCAGACCAGTTTTCTGGAAAAATAACAGTGAAGGCAAAAGAGAAAAGCTACTCAAAACTTGAAATCCCTTACCAAGCTGAAGTTTTAGAAGGGTAAGAATTCTTTAAGTTCACCAGCATATATTTAGATTTTTATAACTAGTCTACAATGTATTAAAGGGTTAGTTCACCCCAAAATGAAAATTATTTCATTAATGACTCATCCTCATGTCATTCCAAGCCCATAAGACCTCCGTTTCTCTTCGGAACACAGTTAAAATATTTTAGATTTAGTCTGAGAGCTTTCTGTCCCTCCATTGAAAATGTATGTACCATGACATACTGTCCTTGTCTAGAAAGGAAATAAAGACATCATCAAAGTAGTCCATGTGACATCAGTGGGTTAGTTAGAATGTTTTGAAGCATCGAAAATACATTTTGGTCCAAAAATAACAGAAAATATTAACAGTTCTTCTGGTAACCAGAGAACATGTCAGCAGCATCTTACGTCAGCAGCGTCACTGCGGACTCGTGACCGCAGAACCAGAAAACAATACAATGTTAAAAGTCGTAGTTTTTGTTATTTTTGGACCAAAATGTATTTTCGATGCTTGAAAACATTCTAACTAACCCACTGATGTCACATGGACTACTTTGTTGATGTTTGTATTTCCTTTCTGGACAAGGACAGTATATCTTACATACATTTTTAATGGAGGGACCGAAAACTCTCGGACTAAATCTAAAACATCTTCTCTTCTCTTCATCTTCTCAAAACAAAGGTCTTATGGGCTTGGAATTAATTTTTGGGTGAACTAACCCTTTAATGCTCACCGTTTCTAGGTACCTGGGCTTTGACCACACAGCCACCCTGTTCCACATCAGAGACAGTCCTGTAGATCCAGTGGACAGGCCCATCTACCTCACTAATACTTTCAACTTTGCCATATGCATACACAATGTGTCCCTTCCTGAAGAAGCCAAGACAATGTTCAATGTGAGCAATTTTTATAGCCTTCACAAAATTGTCAGCGGAAAGCTTCTTTCAAGTAAAAATGTTAAAATGAAAGTAAAATATGTTTTGTTTTTTTTACAGGTGCATAATTTCAGCACACCAGTTCTTATCCCTCCCCATGAGTCCCGCTACATTTTCTCCCTTCTGTTTCGACCAGTAAGACCCTCCATCCACATCGACAGCAACATTCTCCTCATCACCAATGCTTCTAAATTTCACCTGCCAGTCAGGGCCTACACAGGCTTCTTGGAGGTACATTAGGAACAGCTTACATGGGGCAAACTGTCACCAATTTAACCTAATTCTGAATTTTAACGGTTGTGAATGAATTATATGGCCATGATTTGTCTTTGCTTTCTTATTTAACAGCCCGTTGTTCTTCCTCCCTGTCTACGAGAGCATATCTTAGACTTTGGTGTCCTTAGTGCCACAGACACCAGCAGTTTGGTGTTTGTGGTGGTCAACAGCAACCCAATTGAGGTGCGAGGTCATCATGTTCAATAGCAGTCCTCTTTTAAACTTTCAAGACATTACTGGAGTGAGCAGTAATATCGATATGGCTTTTTCTTTATGAATACATGTTCAGGGATTTCTCTGTACTTACAGTTGGAGATAAAGTCGTGGTTGGTAACAGGAGACAGTCTGTCATTGGAATTCCTTAACACAGAAAGAGGGAACAGAAGTATAGCACTGAGCAGAATTCAAGAGCTGCAGAACACATCAGCCGCCCAATACAAAACCGTAAGTGTGCAGTCTTCTTTACTGCCAATTACCAGAACCTTTGTTTAAATCATTCCAGAATAATTTCCTTTGTAATAAACATCTTTTCACAGAGCTAAAGTTGTCTTTATGCTGGAATATTCATTTACTAAGATAATTATCTCGGTATGATAATAGATATCTGATAAAGTATTTACAATCCAGATACGCCAAGTTATTCAGTAAAAATATATAATGTGAATTGTGTAGTAGTATCGTAAATTGAGGAATTGTCAAAAGCTGTGCTAGTTGGGGTAAAAGTGATACTAATACCATTATGAAGTACTGATGCTATTACAAGTTGTACTGTTATAAAATTCTGAAAAGAATTGACTACATTTAAAGATTCTGAATGGTAAAATGTATCATGACTTGTGCAGAAAAATAAGATTGCAATATCACACTAGTAATGTTTTTTGTTTGTTTTCATTTATGTTCATATTTGTCTTTAATATATAAATTATCCCCAAAGAATCAACACCTGTAACGATACACTCTCCCACGCTATATATATAGATTAACATTTTTTGTACCTTCTCTGCTCTAATAGTTTTAAATGACCATGAATATTTTGTGGTCTTTATGTGATTGAAAATATTTCCGATTTTAAAGATTGAAAACACAGCTGATAACCAAATTGAGCCATACATGGCTATCTCAGAATGGATTATATCTGCAGGCAGTCATATGACTTCCGGTGGAATCTTTACATGTCCGTACTTGTGGTAAAATTGCAGAAATGTCGCAAGATTTGTGGTTTTTTAGGCAAGCACAGGAGTTATTACAAGCGCAGGAGTTATTTCACACTATATATATATATATATATATATATATATACATGTACATGTGTGTGTGTGTGTTACAGAGAAATGCTTCAGTTAGACTATAGTCTTTATATACACTTATATATACTTAATATATACTAATATATACTCTATATACTTAATGTTAGAGTTACACTGATGTGCAGTGGCCTGTTGCACAAAGCGGGTTTCAGCTGCTACTTTAGAGACAAAATATTTTTGCCTTATCTTTTGGTGCTAATTATTTACTATATTTATATTATATGAATTATAATTATTTTTAATTCATTTAATATGTTCATATGATTATTATAGCCTTTTAATTGGCATGTGATATTAAATGTTGCTTTTTAATTAATCTAAATATAATAAGTACATTCATATATAATGTTTTTATACAACGTGTATTCATTTTAGCTCTTTGTAAACCTATAATTATTTGGCCTATTTCTTTGATTCATATCATGCATTGATATAATCAGATGTTTTCTTTCTGCTGCTTTCTCAAAACTTGGCTGCTGCATCTGTGTTTATTCCTGCATTGTAAATGCTAATTTTCAAAATGATCTCTTAATCTACAGAACTGAAGTAATTTGTGCCGTCTCTCTTGCATGAAGTGAATCAAACTGACACTCTCCATGTTCTGTTTGCCGCACATGTCATACTTTTAGATGCATGCGCTTTAAAATTAATCACAAACTCTGGATCAAACCTGAGTTCACAGACAACATTTATACCGAGCGTTGTGACCCCGATTTAAACCAGGGTGGATTTGTCGGGATTTGTCAACTCTAAACCTATTTGAAACTCGGTTTTCAGCTAGCTTCGTGCAATATGCCACTGGTCCATTAAAAGTTTATTATTCCTTTTATGATATTTATAGGGCCATCACTCAATATTCCAGCATTAATGATCAGTATAGAAGCAAGTATCGTCCAATAAAGGAAGATTTATAAAGTAATTTTTTTAATAGTTATTTGCCATGTGTGCCATGTTTTTCATATTTTAAAAGTAAATATGAGCAAAGGTTAGGGTTATTCATGTAGTTGTGTTCCAGTATGTATTTGCATCCTGCAAGAAAAGCAGGATGGTTACAGGACTGGGATTTGTATGCACAGGTGTTCATCATAATAACTCTGTATTGCATGTCTGTTTCCTCAGGTAATTTTAGCCTCAGGCTATTATGCAGCGTTTAAAGTCACTTTGGTGGCTAAAGCTCTAGAGGGAGTTTATGATGGAGCCATACACATTACAACAGATTATGAGGTATGTTTGATCCTGAATGTGTGGGTCTCAATTACTACTTTTTTATATATATATATATATATATATATATATATAAGAATTTAGATTATATATATATATAATCTAAATTCTTATATATCTTAATCTAAATTCAAATGGCTCATTTGAATTCTGCCGAAGGTATTCAGAATATGTATGCTACCCAAATAAATAACCTCGCAGCTAGTTTGTAAGATGGACAGGGGCGGAGCTAGACTCTCAAGATTGAGCAAAGACAGAGCAAAAAAAAAAAAACCCCCGGTAAAATATCTGATGGATGCATATGTAATAATGTGTCTCTTGTTGAGTGTGTATATGTATATATGTGTATGTGTGTATATATATATATACACAAACACATTCATAGCGCTTAGTAAAAAGATGCCATTAAACAAAGATTTAAAATATACTGTCTTGGTTGTTTCTGCATTATTTTGGAGATTCACATACGTACAAATAGATCTGTAACATTACTTTCATTCATTTATAATGGTTATAACTTTCTACATTTTTCCTGTCAATCTTTGCTGTTTTGAAATTCTGTTTTGGTGTTTATGTTAAACTGGGCTGACAACCACTGATGTTAGCGGTTCCTGGTTTGATACCAGCAGGTTTTAGGGGGTTATGTAGGGGAGCAAAAGTTTTAGAACCGTTTCAGTTCAAGCTCCTGCACCAGCTCAGGCACACTATAGGTAGAAAAGTGGCATATATTTAACAACACAGTGGCAGACATTGAACAAATCTTCAGCTAATATGTTTCTCTTTCAGATATTGACTATCCCTGTAAAGGCTCTCATAGCTGTTGGAACATTAAGCTGTTCACCCAAACAAATCATTCTCCCCCCTTCATTTCCGGTAAGTCTTAAAAAAACATTCTCAAAATCATAGTCATATCCTTTTGTTTCTAGATATTTTTGTAAATGGTTCAAAAGTACCTGTTCATTGAGATCTCAACATAATAAAGACACTTCTATTGTACGTGTAATGTGAGCATGTGATTCATCACTGCTTTCACCCCCAGGCACTGTTTGAACACCACTCCCTGTGTCCAGTGCCATGTGCGAACATGAACAGTTTTGCAAACCACTGTTATTTTTACAAGACAAGAGACAATTCATTAGGTTTCAGACCATTTTTTTCCTGTGTTTTTTATTTAGGGAAAAGTAGTTCACCAAGGTTTCAGCATACAGAGTTCTTTCTCACAGAAAGTAAGGCTTCAGCAAATTCGCTCTCTCACGGAGGATGTCCGGTTTTACTTCAAACGACTTCGCAATAACAAAGTGGAGTTGGAACCCAGACGAAAGTCCAAGGTGCCAGGCCCAATTACAATATAACGCTGTACTAAATAAAATGCACCTGCCCACAGTTTGCTCAGTTTACTTTGTGCTATAAGTACAATAATACAATGTAGAATCATTTTGGATGAATCAGATGTTTTATATCTTAAGAATTTACTTTTGTTTTTTACTCCTTTTCCAGATAGCAAACATTTATTTTGATGCCAGCTTGCAGTGTGGTGATCACTGTTATGTGGGATTACCGTTTGTATTGAAATGTATGCTTTCTTTCTGAAAGAAATTATGTCTTAATTGTAAAAAAATGTTGTTTTTGTATGTTTTTTTTTTTCCAATTAATATTTCTCCTATGTGTTTTTCTTTCTGCAGCGGAGTCCAGGCCCCATGGTTTAGTTATGCAGGAGGACATGTGGGATGCTGATGTAGATCTACATCAGCGGCTCCTGAAAAGATGGCGAGAGCTCAAAGAGCAATCAGGCCTAGAGTGAGTCCGATACATCTTGCTTGAAACCAGATTTAGATAACCACACAGTGAATGTAATGTTTCTGTATCTTTGATGTGATTTGTCTTGTGAAGGGTTGAAGCTTTCTTCGAAGTTAACACTGATCTGCAGAAGAATGTTCAGGCCAAAATCTTAGCGCAGCTCACATGGCCCTCGCTGGTCAACTCATCAAAACAGATCCATTTTTCACTAACAAACACCAACAGCTCATCGGTGAGTGTATTCACACACCAATCATTTACAAAACTCTACATACTTTCCACTTTGTGTGCCTATTTATTAATATCTTTGTATTAATTTCTTTAGTATTTTTACTGTAGTCAAATATATTTAAACTTTGAACAATTCCTGAACTTGTCTTTTTAGGAAGAAGAAGTGATTCTAGAAAACCCAGCCGATGTCCCGGTCTATGTCCAGGTTCTCCCTCTGGCTCTGTACCCAAATCCTTCAGTGTTTACAGGCAAACTTGCTGACAGGTAAGGCACTTCTTATGCGTTTTCATGTATGAGGACCTGTTTATACCATTTAGGTCTTGATATAAGGACTGCCCGACCTCCCGGGGCCTTTAAAGTGCAAGAAAATGTGAAAGAGAACTCAATTCATTACCCGCAAGCTGTCTTAGATAGTTTTTCGTATGCACATCTGAAGCATGCACACAGAATGCTGCCTTTCGGGCCAAATTGAGTTCTCTTTTTCATCTTATCGCGCTTGCACGGACAAATGCACTCAAAATTGTTATGAATGCACTCAAAACTCGAATATGATCCCTGGGTTACCCCTTTTATAACACGAATATTTGGTCATGTAAACGTGTATCGGCATATTCCCATCAAAAGGAACGTTCATTTGTGTTTTGCGCATGTTCTATTCGCAAGGAATCTTGGTCTTTTGAGTAGAGTACGGCACATACAAAAACCCACGTGCAGTATACCGGAAGTAAACAAGAAGTAGAGGTAAACATGGTGAGAGGCAGCACAGCATCATACTTTTTGAGCGATCGCTACCTGCCCTGCATTATTGATTATCCGCGTGCTGTTGTCGTTGTTGTCTAGTTTGGATACGGGAAGAAGAATCAGAAATGACGCATATTGCGTCTTAAGGTTGTCCATTTTAGCTGACCCCCCAGCATGAGGTTTTTCTAAGGCGAATGTTGATTTAGACCATATCATCTTATTTCCATGATGTCGCGTCATGCTTTTCACGAGACACACCGCAGCCACAATATGACAGATTTATTTCTTTTATTTTGTTTATTTTTCTAATGCAAAATATGTCAAAACACATTCACTTACACATATTTGACTATCAGAATATATCAGATAATAAGTATAATGCACTGATAAGGGGCTTTCATACCAGTTGGTTCTAGGAACTAGCCACCAGGGTGGTTCCCCGAGAACGAATGGTTCCCCCTAGGAAAATTTTCCTGTTTGCGTTCGCACTCTGGAGTGACGTAAGCCGCGCTGGTTGTTTTGACTTTATTTTGATGTCGCGGCAGACCATCATTTTTACGGTGCTTATAACGCCAGTCTGAACACACAGTGCTCGTTTTCTCAGTGTTCATTTGTTTATGATATTTATAACAGTCCAATCTACAGTCCAGTCTAATACTTTATTAGATTGAACTATTATACAAAGAATGTAGACAGTATATAATATCTTTCTGGAGTAAATATATAAGCTATAATCTATGTGTTTACACAGCTTTTTAAAAAAAGGCAGGTGCTGGTGTTTCGTGTGCGTTTGGTCAATCAGTGAACACTAACATCACTGGTAGTTTCTTTAGTGCTGAGTTAGACCCTGCCCTGAAGTAGGAGCTAAATTAGTTCCTTCAAAAGGAGTTCCTAGAACTAAATCAACATCATTCCTAGTTCCTGCGGTGAGAACACGCCAAAAACTGGATACTTCCGCCAATAGTTCTAGGAATTATGAAAAGGTTCCTTCGGTGCAAAAGCCCCTACAGTCAGATATGTGTTAGTGAATGTGTTTTGTTGTTTAAACACCTTTAATTATTATTATGATCATGTACGTTGCATGTTATCTATAGCACACAGTAGGCATCGCACATGTTAGTTTGCGCCTCATTTCAGTGAATAATATCTGTTGGATTTACATAATGTAAATTCACCCACTTCTCCGGAAATACATAAAAGTCTGAACAAGTCAAACAACAAGTCAAATTATAATTGAAAGGATTTTGATTGCTGCTTCCATAGATGTCAGTGTGTATTATTTAACAAACTATAAATGTATATTTGCTTGTACTTAACTTATGTGTATTTAAAATGTCTGAAACATTATGTGGTTGAAAACACTGAATAGTTGTGATGTCTCTAGCCAAGTGCCTGCAAAAGTGCGAAAGCACATTTGAATTTGATCGTACATTTTAAATGATTAATCTGTTTAAGTTATAGATTGAAGATTGCAGTCATTTTACATTTGATTACTTTAAGCTATTTTTGTAGCATTTCTTAACTGAATACTAGTTAGACCCACCTGAAAAAAAATTAAAGAACTATTGATTTAACTTTTTTCATGTTGTTTTTGTTTATAAATATATATATTATTATTATTTGTTCATATTTTATACTTTTATTTCTCTATAATATTTTTTAACTTTACATTAGTTAGGCTGTTATCTATTAGTTGCTGTGGTATTGAAATTTGAATCGAGAATTGGGATTTTTTGGTGTTGCAACAACCTTATTTATTAGAATAATTTTATTTTTTGTAGCAAGGCCAGTGACATTTTTGGCAGGGCAAGTAAATACTTTAACCAGTAGAAAAAAATCTTAGCGTGTGGGATATTATTTGAAAACAAAATATTCCTTAAAAATAACTAAATCTCCAGATAATATTTTACTTTATTAAGTAAATTGTGTATTTTTTCCCTAATAGTGAAAGAACAATATGTACAGTAAATGTGCAAATCTTACCATGTTAGTTATTTTGCAATATCATGCATCCCTAAAATGGATTTCATCTGATGTTTTATTTCCTGTTGTTCCTGAAAGGTTTCCGTTAGGAAAGTTGTCCAACATCAACATTAACACGCATACACTGGAATTTCAGGTCCATAAAAATAATGTAAGTAACAAGGACATTTTGTCCATACATGCACGTCATCGTATAATTGAATCAATTTAACTTAATTCTTCTACTTGGCAAAATTCCTCCAATGATATCCACCCAAAAGAATTGCTGCATTGCGGCATTGCATATGGTGCTAATGTTTTGTGTATGTTTGTCAGTCTTCAGTAATGAAGAGTTCCACAGGATTTGTTGAAGGTTTGATTCGGCCCTACATATACAATGTGCTCCTTATGCCTGGGGAGGTAAAGTCCTTCAATGTGAGGTTCAGACCGATTACTAATCACAGTGTCTCTTCTCTGCTAGTCGTCAGGTAAGTCTAGTGTGCCAAATGAGTTCGAAAAAAGTGTTATGTTATGAGAGTGCTGTTGCACATTACCCTTGTCATATTTGCACAGGAACAACCTGACGATAGTAGACTTGATCATGGTTCATGGTCAAGGCACAACAGAGAGTCTTAGACTGGCTGGTAAAGCCCCAGGTCTTGGCAACTCTCTGAGGTTTAAACTTACCGAGGCATTCCTCAAAGACTGTTCAGATGGTGAGTGTCAAATTTAAATAAGAATTCTGAAGTTTTCATTGTTAACAACTAGTTAACTGAGATTCTGCACTTTTCTATTCACATACTTGTTATGCTGTTGTTCAGTTGTGTATGTTTCTCAATTCTTTAAGTTAAAGCCAAGGAACCAAACTTCACTCTTCGAAGGACTTTCAGGCTGGAGAACACAGGTCTTCTCCCCATTCACATTCGATCTATGGAGATCAGTGGCAACGCTTGTGAGGGTTATGGCTTCAAAGTTCTCAACTGTGAAGAATTTGCACTCAAACCAAACACTTCAAAAGACCTCGTCATACTGTGAGTGGTTTCCTGGTTGCCATTTTTTACAGAAAATAAATGTTGTGTTAATAATGTCTTTAAAACCTATCTGCTTTTCATTCCCAATTAATTTAATTTCCCTTATTTTAGATAGTTCAATCATAAATAACAGTTGGACAAAGATGATTAACTCTTTTCTATCTTGTGATGTGCAGGTTTACACCAGATTTCACATCATCCAGAGTGATCCGGGAGCTGAAGTTGGTGACTGTGGGGGGCTCAGTGTTTGAGTTCGTGCTGAATGCATCATTGCCATATCACATGCTGGCAGTGTGTGCCGAGACCCTTCCCCGACCCAACTGGGAGCTTGAGCTCTACATCATCGTCTCCCTCATTATGAGGTCTGATTTCTCATATTTGATCATCTGATAGCTAAGAAAGTCTAAACTCATAGTCATATAATCTAAAAATTGCACAGCATTTGTTCACAATGGCAATTGTTTGCTTAATATTTTTGTGGATTTTTTTTTTTTTTTTTTGATGGGAAGTAATTTAAACTACATTATTAACACTTAACTCTTAAAAAGTAGTTGGTTAAGCCTAAAATTCAAGTATAAATAAAACCGTGGCATTCATGTTTGACATTTTAAGTCATTTTTACTATAGATCGGTTTATGTATATTATGTTAATTGAGCATTGTGTTTGTAGTGTATTAGTACGTTCTTTCCAGTTATGTTTAATGTATTATATTTTTTATATATATATTCTAACACATTAATAAAATGCTTTGGATTTCTTAATAAAAATAAATTGGATTTATTTATAAAAAATAATTATCCATAAATTAATAGCAGTGTGATGTTTCTTTAGCTCCATGTTCCTGCTGGTCATTGCTACTGCCTATCTGGAGGCCCAGGGAATTTGGGAGCCCTTCAAACGACGGCTGTCTGTGGAATCCAACTCTCCCATGGAGACTGGAAAACCTTTTGATCTCAGGGAAATTGTGCGAATTCAAAGTGATGCTAAGTGAGTTTTTATTTTATTTTTATTTTTTTATAAAGTTTATAAAGTAGTGATATGCCATTTTTGTTTCTCTCTGAGTTTTATCTAAGAAGTTTTACGAAATGCATTTAATCTGTTACAGCTTGAATGATTTTGCTGACTCAAACCAGAACTCAACAAGAGGAATGTACGGGTCAAACATTGGTGGGCGGACTGGGGGTCGGCAAGGTGGTCCGCACTCCACCTCCAACAGCAACGGTGTTCTGCCAGACAGCAAGCCCAGATCTGGTTCAGGCCGTTCTGGATCTATGCAATCCTCTTCCTCCTTTCCTCTCAATAAAGATAGTGGCCAAGGACTCACTCAGCTGACTAACCGAAAGGCCCGGAGTTCCAAACAACAGCAGCAGGGATCAGGCCTCCTGGAGGACCTCCCGAGCTCAACTCCCTCACAGTCCAACAGCACAAGGGCCAACAGTACAGAAGATCAAGATTACAACCGACTCATTGTAGCCATGGATAAAGACCTTGACAGGCCTGAGTCTTCTGCCAATAATGTGTCTTTAGAACACAATTCACAACAGTTCTCACAAAACAAAGGTAATATATAACAATATAGAAATATAACTGTATAGATTAATATTCAACTACTTACTTCAGCTGTTTGTCCCAGAGGTCAGTGTAATTTGCAAAATGCACAATATAACTTGGAAATTTACTTGAATGTTTTTCAGTGCTTGAATCAAAAGGGAAAGTGAAGAATAAAACAAAAGCTCTTAAGAAGAAAGAGGAGAAGGAGAGGAAAACAAAGGGAAAGGCTCAAGGAGATGATTTAAAAGAGCCACTAGCAGACAATGATGACAGCTCCTCTACTACCACAGAGACCTCTAACCCTGACATGGAGGCCAATATTAAAGAGGTACATCCACGAGACATAGTACAGAGTCATTTATAAACTTGTTGCTTTTGCTTTTTAGATAAAATCTTTGACTACAATTTGTCTTATTAACCAGGACCCAGTGAAGGTGAAAGGAAAACCTGTGTCAATGGACAATGGAAAAGAAAGAGAAGAAATTACTCCATTTCCTACTAAACTAAAAACTAAGAAACAACCAACCACAAAGAAGGAGAACCAAGTGGAAAAATCCAGGTTTGTTCAGATAATGTTGGTGTTGGGGTATTTGGAAGGAACGACTTCTGGGATGTTTTATATAATTTGCAGCCGTTCAGGAGATGCTATCAATATGCCAGAGACTACTGGGAGAGGTGGGATGTCTGCAGAATTGCTTCAAAGCCGCTTTACACTTGAAAAAACAACGGGAAAAAACAGTTGTAGTGTCAGGTTCAGTGTTGTAAAGTTCAACTTAAACTTCAGGAATCAATTGCACCTTCAATTTCAACAATAAAGCATCTTTCCAGTGTTTTCACAGTGCAAGCTTTGCATATCAAATAGCCTATTTACGCACCTATAAGTTTTAACTTCAACTTTTGTTTGAAATGGCAGCACACCCGTTTATTCTTGGATATCCTTTGAAATATATCAGGGCTTTAGAGGTAGGGGCATGAGGTTTTATTTGAGCAACCCAAGGTGCTATTAGTATGGCTGAAATGACATACTTTATCTTGAATGCCTTAAAGTTTCAAGTGAGCCTTTTTATCTGTAACTTAGAATATTGAATATACAGTGGGGCCAAAACGTATTTAGTCAGCCACTGATTGTGCAAGTTCTCCTACTTAGAATGATTAGAGAGGTCTGTAATTTTCATCATAGCAGGTACACTTTAACTATGAGAGACAAAATGAGAAAAAAAAATCCAGGAAATCACATTGTATGATTTTTATAGAATTTATTTGTAAATTTTGGTGGAAAATAAGTATTTGGTCAATAACAAAAGTTCAACTCAATACTTTGTAACATAACCTTTGTTGGCAATGACAGAGGTCAAACGTTTCCTGTAAGTCTTCATCAGGATTGCACACACTGTAGCTGGTATGTTGGCCTATTCCTCCTTGCAAATCTCCTCTGTTGCTGGGGCTGTCACTGGGCAACATGGACTTTCAACTCCCTCCACAAATTTTCTATGGGGTTGAGGTCTAGAGGCTGGCTAGGCCACTCCAGGACCTTGAAATGCTTTTTACGGAGCCACTCCTTCGTTGCCCAGGCGGTGTGTTTGGGATAATTGTCATGCTGGAAGACCCAGCCACGTTTCATCAAGGCGCTCACTGATGGAAGGAGGTTTTGGCTTAAAATCTCATGATACATGGCCCCTTTCATTCTTCCCTCAACACGGATCAGTTTTCTTGCAGAAAAACAGCCCCAAAGCATGAGGTTTCCTCCCCCATGCTTCACAGTAGGTACAGTATGGTGTTTTTGGGATGCAGTTCTGCATTCTTCTTCCTCAAAACACGACGAGTTGAGTTTTAACGAAAAAGTTCTATTTTGGTTTCATCTGACCACATGATATTCTCCCAGTCCTCTTCTGGATCATCCATATGCTACCTGGGAAACTTCAGACGGGCCTGGACATGTACTGTCTTAAGCAGGGGGACACGCCTGGCACTGCAGGATTTGAGTCCCTCTCGGTGTAGTGTGTTACTTATGGTAGCCTTTGTTACTTGGTCCCAGCTCTCTGCAGGTCATTTATCAGGTCCCTCCGTGTAGTTCTGGGATTTTTGCTCACCGTTCTCATGATCATTTTGACCCCACCGGATGAGATCTTGTGTGGAGCGCCAGATCGAGGGAGATTATCAGTGGTCTTGTATGTCTTCCATTTTCTTACAACTGCTCCCACAGTTGACTTTTTTCACACCAAGCTGTTTGCCTATTGTAGATTCACTCTACCCAGTCTGGTGCAGGTCTACAATTTTCTTCCTGGTGTCCTTCGACAGCTCTTTAGTCTTGGCCATGGTTGAGTTTGGAGTGTGACTGTTTGAGGTGTCTTTCATACAGATAACGGGTTCAAACAGGTGCCAATAATACAGGTAACGAGTGGAGGACAGAATAGCTAGAAGTTGTTACAGGTCTGTGAGAGCCAGAAATCTTGTTTGTTTGTGGGTGACCAAATACTTATTTTCCACCTTAATTTACAAATAAATTCTTTAAAAATCCCACAATGTGATTTCCTGGATTTTTTTTTTCTCATTTTGTCTCTCATGTTTGAAGTGTACCTATGATGAAAATTACAGACCTCTCTCATTATTCTAAGTATGAGAACTTGCACAATCAGTGGCTGACTAAATACTTTTTGGCCCCACTGTAAATATATATTTTCAAGAATTATGGATTTATGTTTTGCATCAGACTTACACAGTCTCTGTTATTACTCTGATCAGTTTAAAATCATATTTAAAAAAATATTAATTTCTACACAGCTCTCTTGAACTACCTTACGTCACACCCCTGGAAAAACAGGATAAGCAGCGCAAGACCTTCACCAAAACCCTTGCCAATACAGGAATTCACGGCTTCTCCAAACCACGAACCCTGGGCAAACGTACGTGTTCGCTATTCCACCCAACTTTTGAATCTTGAAACCATTTTAAAATATTTTTTACTCTATCCTAGTAGTCAGTGGGAAGATGGGTGATGACCGGCTATCTCCACTTGGAAAGTTTGTATCCAATGGCTCCATGTCAGAGCTGGGTCATAGCAGTGGATCAGAAGGAGAGAAAGAGTCCCCCCCACCAGAATGGGATGTTCCTCTCAGCAAAACTGGCAACCGTAAGCAATGAGCCCAGAAGTTTTACCTGGGCTTATTTATGAGTCAGTTTGCAATTTTATTTTCTCTTATCCCAAAATTTAAACATTTGCCTCATGTCTTATCAGAAGCAGACAGTCTTCAGCAGATCTCTATGCAGACCATGCATGCAGACCCCTTCCTGAAAGGACCCAGCTCAGTTATCTCCAGAACCTGTTCCCCACCCCCAACCTCCCCTGGCCTGGTGCCTCGTGGAAGCTACAGCAGCGTGCTCCACACCAGCAGGTAACTTCAGCAGGCGTCTGGTTTAAAGTGCACATACTACTAGAACTCATTTGAGAAACTGCAGGTTTCATTATGGAAATCCATGAGTGATGTTTTTTTCTTGTATATTTTATTATAGCGAGGCTACTTTAAAGAAGGCTCCAGGGAATAAGCTCACCAAGTCAAACTCTTTGCCTGGTCAGAATGGAAATCCAACTTTTGCAGCTGTAGCTGCTGGCTATGACAAAAGCCCTGGTGAGTTTGTAATTGAATGTAGTTGTGCACCGATCAAAATATTTGTGGCTGATACCATTAACTCATATTTATTTTTAAAGTGCCAACACATTTATGCATAAATGTTATACAAGTTGTGTGCTCTTGTTTTCACAGGTGGCAGTGGTTCAGCTAGTAAAGCTGACAGTCTGGGGAAGGTGACACTGTCTCACATGACATCAGTGGAGAGTGATGGATCTGACAGGTGCAGTGCCTTCATAACGAAACATTGCTTAATGCACTGCTTAATCAATGTTTTTACAAGTATATTTATAATGTCATTGTGTATCTTTTAGCTCTGGACTCTGGAGCCCAATAGACACCACCAGCAGCACTGGTTTTGGTCCAGTAAACGCTTTCTCTGCTTTTGGACCCAACAACCCACTTAACCTCTCTGGAGGTATGCAAAAACCAGTCTATATTTAAAATTTGAATTTAAAAATCAGGCATGTGATCAGCTAAAAACATAAAAGAAGGAAAACCACCCTGACCCCAAGGCAATTATATTATTATTATTATTAACGATACAAGAAATATTGCAATAATACATTTACATTTATTCATTTAGCTGACGCTTTTATCCAAAGTGACTTACAATTGCTATACATGTCAGAGGTCGCACACCTCTGGAGCAACTTACTAGGGGTTAAGTGTCTTGCTCGGGACACATCGGTGTGTCCACAGTGGATTTGATCCTGAGTCTTTCACACCAAAGGCATGTGTCTTATCCACTGTGCCATCACCACCCCATCAGTGGAGAGTGATGGGATAATACTAGGGCTGCCCTCGACTGTAGATTTTTCTAGCTGACGTTCATTTAAGCCATTAGTCAACTAATTGCACATTTTTATTTAATTACTTCAATATATACTGGGGGTGGAATATATGCCTTTTCTTCACTCAAGTGCACAAAATGCTTGCTACATAGCACTGGCAAAAATAACGATTATGATTGTGTCAGGAAAAAATAGAAAGGAGACGTCTTAATTGTTTATTAATAAAACGTATCGGTTACCTAACGTAACCTTGGTTGTCTCTAGAGGTGAAAACGGGTATTGCGTAAGTTAGCTTACTCTATGGTCGGGAAAGATTCATCTTTTCGATATTGAAGGCAAAAATTATTTACTTATATACTTATAATAAAACTCTGTGTCGGTTGCAAAGATAAAGTAATAGAGAACGTAACATTTTGTGGTAACTTGTAGTAATTGTTTAAGTCCATTTCACAATTTCAATTATCATACAGTAGCCACCACCCTTCCCCAAAACCATTTTTTCTAGATATTAGCAACTTAGGTGGTTCTTTTCAGGGCAGAAAATATGGAAATCCATATAAATACGGAAAAATCACATCCCTGTAAAATCCAGTTTGGAATGCCAATGTATCCAATATTATGGTTAGTTTCTCTCTATCAGTTTTCAGAGGCATGACCGTTCCCAAGAGTTCAGAGCCCCAGCAGAGTTGGTCTGAGTACACTCCAGTGTCTCCGTCCATCTGGGACACTGAGCCTGTTAACACCTGGGCTACCAGCACTGGATCCCCATCAACTCCAACAACTGTAAGATATCTCTTCCTTGTCCGCTTGTTTCATCGACACCTTTGATCCCATAAAGAACGTTTAAAACTACAATTTTGAAGAATATTGAAACCTCAACCTCCAATTTTTTGATATCAAGGTTATTTTCAGATGAAGCTTGAGCTATTACATAGACTACACTATTGTAAAAGATTGGGGAATTTAAAAATTAGGATTTTTACTCTGCAGGGATGCATTAAATTGATCAGAAGTAACAGTAAAGACATTTATATTAGCATTATAATTATTTCTGAAAAATCATTTGACACTGAATTCCGAAGTAATGCCTGCTGAAAATTTAGCTGCCATTAAAAGGAAGAAATTGCATTTAAAATATATTAAAATAGAAAAGTATAAACAGGTATACTATTTTTCACAATTTTACTTTTTTATCAAATAAATGCAGCCTTTGGGAGCATAAGAGGCTTAAAAAATATTACCATCTCAAAACTTTTGAGTAGTAGTGTGTGTATATATAGCAATAATAAGCTATGCTTCAGATTTCCCAGGACTATATATAAATGTAGTTTTGCAGGTTATGAGATGATAATCTTTCTCTTTCTGCTTTCGTTTAGTCCATTTTGGGCAGTGCACGCAGTCCCTGGTCCTTCAGCAGGTCCATCTGGTCCACTGGCAATGACTCCACCCTGCACTCCTTCAACCCTCCTACTTCCTCTGCTCTTCCTGACCTGGTCAGCCACACCGCACCGCCCACACCTGCCCCAAATGACGTGGGTCGCACCTACAACCCCTGGAACATGGGGTGGTCTCCCTCACTCAATCGCTGGAACTCAGAGCCCTGGCCCAACAGCCCCGACAACAATGGCATCTGAGGCAGAACAGCCTCCCTGAGCAACAGAAAATGCAGTGGTTTCTATCTTGTTTTATTTCCTGGATGAATCGTATGATGTACACCAAGATCATTTTAACAATTGGAAAAAAATCTTGAATTGTAATATGGTACAGATATCCATTGGAAACGCAGTGTTGCAATTCCAATTCACCTCAAAATTCAGACCTATTTATTTTAGTGGGGTATAAAATGCCTTAAGTTCAATTTTAAAAGACAAAGTATACGAGAAATTTACTACATTGGTTTAATGCTATTGCCCTTATAGGGGTATTTTTCTTTACCATTTTAGAGGTCCCCTATTTTAAGTAATACTGCATTGTTTGGAATTAAAGTATATGATCCAGTATTATTGTATTAAAATGCAAGATGCAGTATTACTGAACCTTAAAAGAAGCACTTTGTGTAAAACCCCACTCCAACAAAATGCTGTTCTATTGGTTTGATGATTTCATTCTTGAGCATTTTCTGGCCACACTTCTTGGTTGAGTTAACATTTGGGAAGATAAAAGTGGTTAATACTACGATTACCACATTGATTTGAACCCCTCTAAGTCCAAGCCAAATCGTAAAAGCATTCAGAAGTTGAGATTTTATTTTATTTTAATTGGCCTCAGCTTGAAGCTAAAAGCTTTATTTGCTGAAATTGGCTTTTAATTTGAGGGAGCTTAAAGAAGTTGACATGTGTTCTGTTCATCATTCATTTGTTACTTCGAAAGTGAGCGTTTGGTCTCATTGGTTGAAATAAACATATCAGGCTGGAATATTGACTTCTCATTTTATTTCTGCCTAATTTTTAATTTGCTTAAAGGGGCAATAATTGTCATCTCATCCTTGTGTTATTTCAAACTCAGGCTTCTAAACATTAATGTTTTTAATAAAACCTGAGAGATTCCTGTCCCTCCATTAAAAGTCCATTGATCCTTCAAAAAGCTTATAAAGACAAACAATCCATATTAATATTTTCTGAAGAGAGACTTATTTCGCATTTAATCAGTGATCAACGCATGATTCATATGGATTACTTCACAATGTCTTTATGAACTTTTTGAAGTGTCAAAGTTTTGTTTTTTCTGTTAACTTTTTAACAGAACAGTACGGAGGCGTATTGCATTCACTTGAAGAAAAAAAATCTACTCTGTTTTTCTGAATTAATGAGTTAATTTTTCATGAGAAAAAGTTTTTGCTCTGTTTTTCTGAATTAACCAGTTAATTTTTCATGGTTTTTTTTTTTTGCTGTTTTTCTGAATTAACCAGTTTAATTTTTCATGGTTTTTTTTTTTTGCTCTGTTTTTCTGAATTAACCAGATAAAACAGAGCAAAAACTTTTTTTCTCATGAAAAAATAACTCATTAATTCAGAAAAACAGAGCAAATTTTTTTTTCTCATGAAAAATTAACTCGTTAATTCAGAAAAACAGCAATTTTTTTTCTCATGAAAAATTATCTCGTAATTCTGAGATAATTAACTTGTTAATTCAGAAAAACAGAGTGGATTTTTTTTCCTTCAAGTGAATGCAATACGCCTCCATAGAACAGGGACACTTTCAGAGGATTCTCTCTAATACAAATGCTTTGCAAAGAAGCTCATTTCTATGCTAATTGTAAAGAAGCCTTGAGCATCAAGCTGAACTTTTCAAGGTCACATGTCTTCATCACAAATGCGAGATGGCCTTTCTTCAGAGTATTGGCTTGATCCACAGCCATCATGCCTCGTCCCAATACACCTTCTATCTCCACGCGAACGGCACACTTTACACTCTCTGTAATCACGCTGCTGTCCACACAAGCTGCCACAGCAAAGGCATCGTAGGGTACAAACCCTTGCCCAAAGAGCACATCTTTGTTTTTGTTGCTGGAAAATTCTCTAGAGAAGGCCGAGCACTTGGAGGTTATCTTCTTCATGAATCGAGCAGCTGATGTATCCTGATTGACCAGCTCATCAAAACACTCCTGGAAAAATATGAAGCACACACGTTTGTCAGGCCTATAATGTTCACCCAAGAATGGATTTTGCTCATGTTGGGAGGCTCTTACCCAAGATAGTTTGTTTCTGCAAGTAAACTCCCAGGTTGCAATGTGTGTTGAGCAGGTATATTCCTCCAAAACTATGTAAGCTGATTCAGCGTCCATTCTAAAATTAAACTCTGCTGTTGGTGTCAGATTTCCCCTACCTGGAAGATTTAACAGTGGGGAGATGGAGCTTAGCGGAAAGAGACTGTGCTGTTCTCAGCACTGGCTTGGTTTTTATGTTATACATAATCACTGATATCAAAAGTACAATTTGGAGGTGCCTGTACAGTAGCTTATTTTCTTACCTTCCATATTACCGCCCATAATATACAGATCCTTGAGTTTCTGAGGGAAAGTGGGGTCTAAATTAACAGCCAAAGCCAAGTTAGTGAGTGGACCAAGAGCAATGAGAGATACCTGTGCATGTAAACAATCAGGAATGTTTAAGCACATTCCATGGTCAACCACAAGATGGCATCACAACATTCAGAGCTGTCAGAACACTAACTGCATTTGAAACATTCTTAACCAGTGGTTCTTAACCTTTTTGACCTTAACCCCCCATTGTTAAAAACAATATATGACTGCACTTCAAGTTATTTATTGATATTTCTGTTGCTCTTTTTCAAACTTTTCTTTAAAAAATATGGAAACCAGGAGTGTTAATATACTAAAAAATATACTAAAAGTCTCAGTAACTACAGGGCTTATAATTTGTATTAACAGTGTATAGGTGACTTTTCTAGTTGATGGTGTTTACAGGGTTTTTATTTATTTGTTTTTCTATCACATTATTTAACAACCCTGATTTTTAAATAAAAATAGCAGTTAAGGGAACAAATTATTAAAAAAAATATATATTATCTTACATTTGAGCTTATTTCATTTTTTGTAAGACATATACTGTTCTTTAGGATCTCTTAAAAAAATCTCCTAAACTGCATGGCCAACAAAACTAAAAAAAAATACTGCAAAGTGGGTCCATAGAGACTTAAAAATGTGTGTTTTGCGTTCAAATGTAAGTTTTATTAACTATAATAACAAAATAATATGCAAGTTGATAGAAAATGTTACATATTGTGCTTGAATGTTTATTTAATGTTCCTATTGAAACTTTTACATCAATATTCTATAACTAAAGGGGGTTATTAGTTTATTTCTTACCTCTCCCTGGTTTTCGTTCACCAGTCGTATCATGGCATGAACAGCATGCTCTTTCTGTATCTGCCTCTTCCAACTCTCAGGGTTCTGCAGAACATCTCCAAGTCCATCTGTGCCAA